>CM065478.1:73572240-74172240 GCA_032873175.1 Leptopilina drosophilae
TTTTATTTCTCGAATCAAACGTTAATTTTTCGTAAGAAGTATAAAAATATGTAAATAATTGTTAATTATAGATAAAAATCGTTGTAAAATTGTCGTTGGAGCAGAGACTACAATAAACTATTTAAAAAAAATTAGTATTATTATTTAATATTGTTATTGTTATATTATTATATTTGTTAACATTTTTGCTATTGTTGAATCAATTACTATTCAAACTACTAATTAACTGACGTTAATTTTGCAATTTTTTTAATTTTTGACACTAATTGTAATTTTTTATTATAAAATTACGAAATAAACAAAAAGTACCTATAAAATTTCAATTAGTGTTAAAAGTTATCATTATATATTATAAATAAGTTATACATTTTTATAATAAAAATTTGCTTTTATTTTATAAATTTATATAATATATAATTTATATTATGTATTTATATATACAATTTTTTTATAAATTTTTTATTAATAACTATAGTAAATAATTTAATAATTCTAAAAGTTATTAAACCATAGTGAATTATTTACCAAACGAATTCTCTATTGACTAGAGAATATACATAAATCAATTTTTTTCCCTTGAAAATCAATGACAAAAAATACTAATCCAAACAATTTTTTTTATGTTTCATACGATAAAAAGTAAAACATCTGAGAAAATAAATTTCAAGTTCAAACCTCATAATATTGCGTTTTAAGCAAAAATAAATATAGTTATCAAAGTGGGACAATGTCAAAAGCGTTAAAACACCTTCTCTATTGTGTGTGATTGTTGGAAAACGTTGTCTACAGATTTTTATTTTCAAAAATCTCAGAAATAATTTACGTACATATGGGTAAATTTTTTTTTCACTACTCACAACGCAAAGAATGTTAAGTATCAGCAATTGTAATTAAAATTCTCTTTTTTTTCTTTTCTTTTAATTTCAATGTGTTTATGACATAAAGAGAGAGAAAAAGAAAGAGACTTATAATCATGTGTTATTTATTTTATGATTTGGTGATTGTTCCATTTATGTGTCAAGCACTTTGTAGCTTTGAACATAAGTAACATTAAAAGTTATCTAATAAAAATATTTTTTCGCGAAAAATAATAAAGAAAATACGAGAATTATGAAGATATTTTCAAAAATTTAAAGAATCGTCCACATTCTTTGTCATTAAAATCAAATAAAGACATAAAGTACAATAAAATTGTGTATACAAAATTTTCTCATGCTCTCTGTACATATACAGCAATTTATCATTTTTATGTATTACATTGAGTGAAATAAATAGTACATATAATTATAATATAAAAAGAAAGTTTTTTTTCAGTCAATCAATCAAATAATGCGTGTGTGATTTGTATTTTGAAAACATGAAGAATAAGCCTTTCAACTTTCCATAAGAGAGGGAAATTGGTTATACTGTCGCACATTAAAAATTATATATTAAATTGATTTATTGACGACTGTATAATTTTATAACAAGAAAAACTTTCATTCACCCGAATATATTTGTATATATATGTGTTGGATCATCATCTTTTTAATCCAGGCCACGTCCCAAAAACTGCAGTAAACATTTATAGTATTCATCTCCGCATTTTTATTTCATTTAAACATATATAGGTATACAATACAATCATGTAGTCTTCGATTCGAACATTTATAATTTTTTATTTAAGAAAAAAAAGAAGGAAATAAAATAACTCTACACTTTCGGCAATAAATTAAGAATTGAGGAAAGATTAATTATTAAATAGAAAATAGGTAGTTGTAATGAAAAAATATTGATAGTCGGAGAATTTTGATTTACACTTGAGTTTATGGTAAATTTGGCCAAGTTTAACATCAGTCGATTATTTATTTTTTTTAATGAAAAATTGGAACTTTTCAATATGGAAAAGAATTTATTATTTTATTTTATTTTATATCATTTAGGGAAATTATTTTTCTAACGAAAAGCTGACAATGGTTTGTATTTAAAGATTGGATTAATAACAATTATCTTCAATTATTTTCAAAACTTTTAAATTCTCGTCAAAAATTCTGCTACAAAATTGGATTATTTTCAAAAATATTAATGAAATTCTTGTTAAGACTTTAATTATTATTGAAAAAATTCAATTATGTTAAAAATTTTAAGAAATTTCTCATCTAAACTGCAATTATCTTTAAAAATAATAAAATTCTTGTTAAAATTTTAATAATCTTTAAAAATAATAAAATTCTTGTTAAAATTTTAATAATCTTTATAAATAATAAAATTATTCTCAAAATTCCAATTATTTCCAAAAATTTTAATAAAATTCTCGTCAAAATTTCAATTTTCTTTATAAATAATAAAATTTTTCTCCAAAATTGAATTGTTTCCATAAATATTAATAAAATTCTTGTTAAAATTTAAGCAAACATTAAATTATTTTCATAAATAATAAAATTTTCTAAAGAGATTTAATTATTTTTATGAAAAATAAAACTCATCATAGAATTTTAGATATGTTTAAAAGAATTTTAATCGAGTTCCTCGAAAAATGTATTTATTCTTAAAAATGTTATTTAAATTTGTTAAAAAAATTAAATTATATTGATTTTAATTTTTTATGCGAATTCAAATTTTAGAAAACATTCTTTTATTGAATAATTGATTTATTTTTGTAATTTCAATAATTTAATTTTTATTGTATTTTCTAATAAATATTAGATTAAATTGCTTCAATAAAAATTATTTTATTTTAATAAAATATTTTTAAAGTAATTAAAGTAATTATTTTTAAAGTAATTATATTTTTTCGAAAAAATAAACTTAAAATTGAAGTAAAAATAATTGAAATTCTTCCAAGTATTTTATTAATTATGAAAATAATTGAAATCCTGATAAGTATTTTATTGATTATGAAAATAATTGAATTCCTGCAACGAATTTTATTACATTTTTCAAAATAATTAAATTCGTGTGGAAAATGTTATTACTTGTAAAAATAATTGAATTCTTGAAAGGAATTTTAATAAAATGATTTAAAATAATTACATTTTTCGAAGAATTGACTTAAAATTGAATTAAAAATAATTGAAATCATGCCAAGTATTTTATTGATTATGAAAATAATTGAATTCCTGCAACGAATTTATTACATTTTTCAAAATAGTTGAATTCCTGTGAAAAATTTTATTACTTTTAAAAATAATTGAATTTTTGCTGGGAATTTTATTACATTTTTCAAAATAATTGAATTTCTGAAAGAAATGTTATTACTTATAAAAATAATTCAATATTTGCAACGAATTTAAAAAAAAATTATTGCTAAATAATTGAAGTTCTGTAAAAATTTTTATTATTTATAAAACTAATTGAATTCTTACAACGAATTTTATTAAACTTTTTTAAATAATTGAATTTATGTTAAAAATTGAATTACTTGCAAAAATAATTGAACCTTTTTTTTAATGATTGAATTCATTGTTAAAAATTGAATTACTTGCAAAAGTAATTGAACTCTTGCAACAAATTCTATTAAAATTATTTGAAATGAGTTTCTTTTTAAATTTTATGAACATTAAAATTTTTATAAAACATGAAAATAATCTTACAAGTTGTTGAATTTCATAAATGTTTAAAAAATTTGAGAATTCCTAATTCCTATTTGTAAACATAGTGATTAAACATTTATTTTTATTACAACTTTAAACGTTTTCGAATAGTTTTATACAATTAAAAAAATTCCTAAAGAAGTGTATAAAAAAAATTTTTCTCGTATATTTAATAATTTTGAGAGTGAAATCAGAACATTCTTTAGAGTCAGGGAAAAAGTCAAAATCAATTAGGAAATAATCTGAAAATCAGGGAAAATTCGGGGGAAAAACAAAATTCATTTTTTGTGTTAAACTTAGCCATTCAAGTTCAATTAAATACTAAATTCCTATCAGCTAATTTCGATTGACAATTAGCTATTAAAAATTAAAAATTTAATAAATAATTTCATGTGTTAACAGTAGTGTTAACAGTGAACCGAAAATTAAAATTAACAAAAAATTAACACTAGATAAATAGAATTAATGAATGAAAAATTTAATAAACAGTTTCAAGTGTTAACAGTAGTGTGAACAGTGTCAAAATCAACCGCAATGAACAGTAACTTTAATTTCAAAAAATTGGATCATCAGCAACCTGAATGAAAGTATAATTTAGCTAAATTAACTTCAATGACTAGTGTACCCAGCTTCAATTACTTGGAAATTGACACGCGATTAGTAACAGAAGACTAATTCACCATTGATTTCAAATAATGATATAGCTTCGACCAAAGTAATTTTAGTTAATAGCATCATCCTTATAATTACTCTGTGATACCTTAGATCGAAATAATTAATATTATTATAATTTTTTTTTTACCCAATATCTTCATCTTCCGATGAGAATATAATAAGAATGTGAAATTACTAAATGGAGAGGTCAGGACACACACAATCGACTGGTAGGTGTATATATATGTATAAATATTGGATCCAGGATTACAACAGGTGTGCATATATATGTTTCTGATGGACTTTCACTGAAGGTCTTTGAACTCACGTCTCATTAACAGTGTGTACCTGTACGTTCATGAACTTGAGTGCCATTATGGTCCTTTGCCGCAAATCGCAAAAAAAAATTCCAATCGAAAAAATTGCTCTACGAAAAATCGAGCAACTTTGGATAATATTTTTTCAATAATGAAGCTAAAAGTCACACTGAGGTCCACAACTTTTATCAATGAAAAAAATTATTATTCACTTGGTAAATTAATAAAAGATAACGCCGAAACATTGCCACAAAATTTTTTATAAAAAATAAATCATCATAAAAAATCAGGTAAATAAATAATAATAGTAAATAAATAATAATAATAATAATAATAATAAATAAATAACAATAATAAATAAATAATAATAATAATAAACAAACAATAAATCATAAAATAAATCAGTTCATAAAAATTTATGATCCGATGACAATTGTTAATTACTTAATTTGTTATACATTTAAATATTGAATTAAAAATGACATTAAAATAGATGAAACAAAATTTTTTTCGTCGATCAACGTTTTTTGGACTTTAACTTCATATAGTTAAAACTCACATCGAGTTAATTTTTAAGAAAATAAATTTTAAAATTAAATATTTTTTCTAAAGCTGCAATTTTGTTTGGACAGTTTTAGAATACAATACTTTTGCAAGTTCAAATAAATATCGAAATATTTTTTATTTGAAATACTTTTACAAATTACTGTTTGCAATAAAAAACATAAATTTTAGTATTTTGTACCATTAGAAACTAAAATAATTTTAATTTTACTTTTTTTTTAATTAATTTTATAGCGACACAAATTTTAAATAAATTTCGTTCACTTGATCATGTTTTAGCTTCTTTTTCTAAATATAAAGTAAAATAATAAATATTCTTATTTATATATATTTTTTATCTAAATATAAAGTAAAATAATAAATATTCTTATTTATATTTTTTTTTTTCAACAGAAAAATTGTCGGCAAAATTTTAGATGAAGAAAAAGCAGGGGGGGGAGGAAAAAATGGTTTATAATGCTATTAAAGATATGGAAAAGAGAATCCCGACAATCAGAGCAAGGGGAGCATAACACCGAATTAGGATCGCGTATACTTTCCATCCTGAACCAGATCACCGTGAGAGCTCGTAAATTTCAGAATAGTTTTCGAGTTCGAGAGAACTCCTCTCTCGATATAAATAAATCGCTAACTCTTTTGCGCGCGATATTTTTTGTATATTGGAAAAAAAACTGAAAAACACCTTTCGTTTCCGCTAATAATAATAATTGGTGGTAGTAGTAGAGTAATTTCGGTAAATAGCCTCTTTAAAATGGAATCGTTTCAATGAGCATTGTCACGAATGGAACATTAATTAATCATCTTCGTTTTAGTTTTTCACTTTTTTTTCCTTAGGAATTGAATCTTTGAGGAACACTTATAGAACTAGAGTGAGGAAAAAAATTTTTTTTAAGGCAAAAATAGTCAAGGAAAATTTATAATAATAAAACTAAAGTTGTAGCTAGCTAAAATTTATAATAATAAAACTAAAATAGTAGCCAACCGAAATTTATAATAATAAAACTAAAATAGTAGCCAGTCAAAATATATTATAATAAAACTAAAATTGTAGCCAGCCAAAATTTATAATAATATCACTAAAATAGTATCCAACCAAAAAAATATGTTTGAGTCAAACAAAATTTTTATTGAATCAAATTTATTATGTATTGAATGAAAAATTATTATATCTTTCATTCAAAGATAATTTTTGGTTGGCTGTATAACAGAAAAAATTGTTTGATTACAAACGTATTATTTTCTCTGTATACAATTATTATTATTGTATTTCTCATATTGTTTTTTTTTTTTGCTTCTAATTATTTTTACAGAGTTACTACCACAACAATTTATTTTTTTCCTCACTTTTCCCTGATTTCGAGACAAAATATTTACTTTTTTTCTGAATCTAAAGAATATTCTGATTCACTCTAAAAATTATTAGAGACACAAGAGATAATTTTTTACATTTATTGACGAATTTCTTCAATTGAAAAATGTTTGAAAAATCAATAACTTTATTTTTAACAAATATTTAATAATTCTTTTATTTAATATTTAATTAATAATCGTTTATTATTTTTCCATAGGAATTTGGATTTTCAAAAAATTCTAATCGAAAACCTTTTCCAAATCAACAATAAAAATATTATTGTAAAGCCTGAAAAGCATTAATTTTTGGGAATAATTCAAATTTGAGTAGATTTCAAACTAAAATCTTTGAAAATGTGACATTTTCATACTTTTCGTACTGAAAATTATGTAAAATCATTTTTAGGAAAAGTCAAATTAATTTTTTTAAATTGATGGAAATTTTTATTTTTTTTTTGTTTATATTTATAATTGAAAAATTTTCAAATAATCGAGATTTCGTAAAATTGAATTGTAAACAAATGGATTTGAAAACTCTCAAAGAACTTTTACAAAAAATCATTTAAAATAATTGATTTATAGAAGAATCTTTAAGTAATCGAATTTTCCATGTTTTAATTTTGAATTAAATTTTTCGATTATTATTTTCTCAATTTTTTAACTAAAATTCTTCTCTAAATTAATTATTTTTAATAATTTTCGAAAAAGTTCTTTGAGAATTTTCAAATACCATTTTGTTTACAATTTAATTTTACTACGAAATTTTGAGAACTCGGAAATTATTGAATTAAAATTTAAATAATATTTGAAAATAGAAACATCAAATTAATTATTAAAAAAATTCAATTAAACTTTTGCAACAAAAATAAATTTACAGAATTGTTAATTAAACGTTAAAAAAATTCAGATTTTCAAAGATTTGTATTTGAAAACTTTTTAAAACTCAATTATTTATAAAAAAACTATGCTCTAATGCTTTATATATTTCATTATTATTTAAAATTATAACCGATATTCATTTTTTAATCAATTTTTACTAGAAATTTTTAAAATCAAATTATTTAAATACAAAAATTAAATCATTTCTTGAATAATTGAATGTTTGAATAATTGAAAGAATTATATTGATAAATAATTGCAGTTTGAGAATTTTGATAAAATTTTGAAGAATAAAGACAATTTTTCAAGAAATTCGATTAAAAATTTGTTTAAGAAGAAGTTGAAAATATTCGATGAATTTTATTATTTATTTTTTTGTGAAACAATTTTTATTTAACAATTCTACGATAATTCAATTATTTAAATACAAAAATAAATAAATTATTGAATTTTTGCAATTAGTACGATAATTCAATTATTTAAATACAAAAATAAATAAATTATTGAATTTTTGCAATTAGTTTTAGAAAATTTTATTAAAATGGTAGATATTAAAAATCATTCAATAGAAGAATATTTTTGAAAATAATTGAAATTTGGTTAAGAATTTTACCAAAATTTTTGGAAAATAATTGAAACATTGACAAGAATTTTACCAAAATTTTTGAAAAGAATGGAATTTTCAGGAATGAATTTTATTATTTATAAAGATAATTGAAATTTTGACGTCAATTTTATAAATTCTTAAACATAATTAATTAGATTTTTGCAAAGAATTATATTATTTTTGAAAATAATTAAATGTCTGCAAACATTTGTAAGTTACATTTAAGATTTGGAATTTTTTAATTTTTCAAAAATGTAGGTTTATTAAAATTTTTAATTAAATTTATTAAAAACTGTTTTTTTCATAAATTTTAAATTAAAGTTCAACTAATTTTTTAAATATCTATGTAAAATTATTTATTAAATAATTTTTAACTAATAAATTTCTATAGTTTTTCAAAAATGAAGTTATACAAGAAATATTACAGTGAAATAAAACCGTTTTTTGAAAAATAAATTTTTCATGAAATGAGAAAATTAAATTTATATCCACTTCCGGATATCCTTGTGTCTGATTTTAGATACCAATAATATGCCAACAAAATTTCATGAGAATTTCTAAAAAAACGTTATTTTAATTTTTTTTAGAGAATTTAAATTACGTATAATTATAAATTAATTATAAAATTATTAAAATATGCTGAAATAAAGTATTCTGAAGTCGGAACTGTATTTATACAGTAATTATCACTATATTATTCATTTTTAACTAAATTCTGATTTGGACAATAATAATATTTTAAAAAGGACTTTTTTAAGTCTTTTTTTTCTTTTTTTTCTTTAGCGACAAAAAGGTGATAAATTCGTATCATCTGATTTTATAATCAGAACATTAAAACAATGATGAGAATAAAAAAAACCCGTATTATAGTAAAATGAAGAAATATACTTTTATTTTCGTTTACACGTGTGAATGGAAATCTCGCAGCATAACTTATTTTGGAATATAAATTTAGTCGATTCAAATAATTACTCACTTTCTTTTTTCATCGTCTTCCTAATTAAAATAAATATATGGCAAAAAAAACTGGTTTCGGTGGGAACCTTGAATTTTTTTTTTTTTTTGAAAAAGATACATTTTGTCGCTTTGATACGTCGTTGGAAAATAAATTACTATTTATATTTACTACCTTTTTTTCCCAACTCATCTCTTAAATCGTAAAAAACTAGATTTTGTATAAATATAAAATATAATAATACACATTCTGCATTTCTGTTTCTATTTTATTTTTTACTATTTTATTCAATCATCATCTTGAGAAGAAATAAAAATAATTTACTTTATATTTCACTTGAAGTCATCTGCGGAGAAAATGATTTTTCAGAAATTTTTTATTGAGTCGCGTGTTATAACGGTTTTTTTTTAAATATAACTTGACGATTTTTCAATTTTCAATGAAGTGAATAAAATGACGTGTGTGGGATTAATGTTCGTTATGTCAAGGAAAACAAGTGTTTGTAAAAGAGTGAAATAATGAATTGAAAAGAGTAAACGAGAATTTCAACAATTAAAATTGTAGGAGGAAGAGAATAATAAAATTTTTGTCGGAAAAAAATATAATCAGCGACTTTTATTGTTTCCTGAAAGTAATATTTATTTTTTGTTAAAATATATTTTTAATATATTCAAATGAATAAAATAAAGAAAATAAATAAAATAGAGAAAATAAAAAAAAAATGAAAATAAAGAAAATAGAGAAAATAAAGAATGTAAAGAAAATAAAGAAAATAAAAAAAAATAAAGAAAATAAAAAAAAAAAAAATAGAATGTATAAAATATATAAAATGTAATTTAAATAAACTTAACAAGTTCTAATGGATTATTAATTCTTTATCTTTTTTTTCAAGTAACATCCAATATAAAGATGTTAACAGCGTGTTTTTAATATCTTAATTATTTTATAAGCCGTGAAAGATATAGAAAGCATTTTAATTACACTATTTATAAATTTTTAGTTATTTCGACTGTTAGATCAAAACTAACATTAATTAAGAAATAAATAGGGGAAAAAAAATCTAACGAGATAATTATACACAATTTAGTGATACCTAACCATTCTATTGAAGACGAATCCTTTTTAAAAGAAGAAAAAAAAATCCCATTAAAAAAAAAGTGAATTCTATTCTCAATTGAACTCACACAGTGAAACATGACTTTCACTTTTCGAAAACAGATTTTTCTCGAAAGATAACTAACTATATACACACACATATATAAAACTTACACTTAGAAACTTTCTTTTTAAATATTTGTTTAAAATCCACATTTTTTATTTATCCGTTATTTTATTTTAATTAGTTTTTTTTCAACAAATGTATCATATTTCTTTTTTTTCTAACATTCCTTTCTTTAATAATTGGCTTACAAAAAGAAGTTTGAAAAAAAAATGTTTTATTGAAAACGTTTCAGTTTCTATATTTTAATGTACAAAAAATTAACTCGTGTGTGGTTTTTTATAAAAAAAAATTAGATAAGGTGAGAAGCGTTTTTAAATTTGTTAACAAAAAAGTGTTTGGTAATGTCTTTTATAACTGGTAATTTTTTTATGGTAGAAAATATTTGTTATGCAATAATTGTAATAATTTTTTATAATTATTATAAAAAATTGAAACTACTGAGTAAAAAATTGTTGAAGTAACGTTAAATAATATTTTTTAGAAAACTGAACGAAATAAGAATTAAAAGAGCCGATTGTGCAAGAAAAATATTATTTAACTGTAGAAAAATAATGATAATAGTCAATTGATTAATTTTTTTTATTAATTAATTAGTCAAATTAAATTAGTTAATGATAAATTTAATTAGGTAAATTTAATTAATTAAACAATTATATTAAAATTGTTAATAATAAAATCAATTCAAACTAGAATTTTTTTTTTTTAATTATATTTTTAAACTATAAATTTATGATAAAAAAAATTAAAATTGTTTCTTTCATTCAACAATTGAATATGTTTCTTTAAATAAATAAATAAATAAATAAATAAATAAGTGATTAAAAAATAAATAATTCCTATTTTTTTATTCAATTAATGTTATAATAAATGAAAAATAGAAATTATTTATTTTTTTTAGTCACTTATTTATTTATTTAAAGAAACATTCAATTGTTGAATAAATGAAACAATTTTAATTTTTTTTATTATAAATTGAGTTTAAAAAATATAATTGAAAAAAATTAAAATTGTTTCTTTCATTCAACAATTGAATATGTTTCTTTAAATAAATAAATAAATAAATAAGTGACTAAAAAAATAAATAATTCCTATTTTTTTATTCAATTAATGTTATAATAAATGAAAAATAGAAATTATTTATTTTTTTAGTCACTTATTTATTTATTTAAAGAAACATTCAATTATTGAATAAAAGAAACAATTTTAATTTTTTTAATTATATTTTTTAAATTCAATTTATAATAAAAAAAATTAAAATTGTTTCTTTTATTCGACAGTTGAATATATTTCTTTAAATAAATAAATAAGTGACTAAAAAAGTAAATAATTTTGTTATTTAATTAATGTTATGATAAATAACAAAATTTGTTAAATTATTAAAATTATTTCACTAATTTTTTTTTAAGTCAATGAAAAAAAATCTTTTTTTAATTTAATTTTTCAAAAATATTTAAATTCGTAAAAAAAATTATGTTAAAGAATTTTTTTCTGATTCCATTTGCGATAAACATTCGCCATACAGACAAAAAAAGTTTAAATGTATTAGAGAGGAAAAGAGTAAACAAAAGAGTGCGAATGATTAGGTTTTACATTGTTTGGTCAAGTAACAAGAGCCATTTAGTAATCGTCCTACCGGAAACGAGATTTTCAGAACACAGATTTTACTGCTGCTCTTTTGCTTGCTGTGGATATAATCTCCAACTTACATTCCTCGAGTGAAAACAGACAAACGAGACGACGCATCATTATTTGACTCGACCCGAAATACAAAATTCTCCGCCAAATGCTAATTTCAGGTTTTTTTAATGATAAAAAGAAAAATATCATCCTCATATATTTTATAACCAGTTTTCTAACAAAAAATAAAAAAAAAATAGCGTCGATCAGGTTTTTTTTTGCGCTCTATGTCAATAAATAGTAATGCTTTTTTTTTATTGTCTTCGAAAAGTGGAGCTTCGATAGCTTTTTTTCCATCCTATATAACTTTCCAACGCACCGTTTGTTCTTTTAACTTCTGAAAAGTGCAAATCTCTCGGGTGAAAAACATCTGAAATTATAATTTAACAGGTGAAGTTTATAATGCGTGTGATCCACATTGTAATAGAACAAAAGAAAAATGAACGAAATGGTATAATATATTTTGTTGGAAAAAAAAATAAATCATTCATGAACTTTAATAACGTCGTAAAAAAATATGTAATACAAATAATATTAATTTCATGGTTTTTTTTCTTTAATTTTCAAACTTTCAAGGTAAATTTGATAATCTAATCGTAGTTTTCTTTTATTGACTCGAAGTTTAATTTGTTTGGAAAAATTATTATTTCCCTTTCATTCTTGTAGCAATATTACCATTATTAAAAAAAAAATTATTATTTATTTATTGTACCATATTAAAAAATTATAAATAAAAAAATTTAATATATTTTTTGTTAAAAAAAATTAAATTAAAAAAATGATTAAAAAAATTAAATTAAAAAAAATGATAAAAAAATTTAATTTAAAAAAATGATAAAAAAAATTTATTAATAAAACATTTTTTTATTAAATTTCTAAATTAAAAATCACTATATTCCTATTCTTGTATCTATATAATTAATTAATTGTTCCTTATCTGTCGGATACTTTTTTATTTCCGCTTCGATTTTTATTATTACACTAATATAACATTAGTAGAAAAAATCTAGAACTAATCAAACATTTTTTTTAACAGAATATTGTATTATATTTGTCTTTAATATTTCCTCAACGTATCAACAAACATTTCCAAATTTCATCATATTCGGGAGTAGCATTATAATTTATTTTAATATAAACGCCAGTAGAGAAAAAATTTTTTTTTCTAAATTCTATTAGGAATGAAAATGAATTAAAGCTATGAAATTTAAATTTAAACTATTATATAAATTTTTTACGCCTAATATTTTTATTTTTAAGCACTATATTCCGGGAAATTGTACAATATTATACAGAATTCATTTTTTTTTATTTCTTTTCATTTTTAAAAAAAACAAATATTATGAATTATTAATTATGGTTTTTATGCGTGAAAATGAGACACGAGCATGAATAATATTCCTAAAACTGGTAAGTTAGAATTTTCCGTTTTTGAAATTTTTATTAGACATTTTTTTATAGACATATCTTTTTAGTCAAATGTTAAAAATAAAATTTAAAAAAAATTCTTACCAAACTTTCAATTATCTTTATAAATAATAAAATTTTTCACTAAAATTCAATTCTTTTACAAATTTTTAATCAAATTCTCATCATTTTGATTTTTTTTATAATAAAATTCTCTCTGAAATTCAATTCTTTTTAAAACTTTTAATAAAATTCTTAGCAAAATTTCGATTATTTTGAAAAATTTTCCTGAATTACAATATTAAATTGTTTTCAATACATACATAATATTTTAATAAAATTTTCCATAAGAATTCAATTAATTAAGAAAAAAATAAAAAGTCTTAATAAAATTCTACGCAAATATTTAATTTTTTACAAAAAAAAAAAAAATTTCCCAGAAATTAAATTATTCACAAATTTTTTATAAATTTTTCCACAATAACTTTATAAAAAGTGAACTACTTTAATAAACATTAAATTATTTTAAAGCATTCTATTCGATTCCAGAATTAAAATTATTTTTAGTTTAACACAATTTTAGTTAATTTCGTCCTAAAATTGTAATTATTCTTAAAAATTTATTAAAATTTGCCCAAAAGAATAAAATTATTTAAAAATTTATTGATGAAATTCTTTATGAGAATTCAATTTTGAGAAACATTAAATTATTTAACAAATTATTTTTGCATATCACAAAAATCAAATTATTTACAAATTTTTTTATAAATTTCTTTGGAATAATTTTATTATTTTCATAAACAATAAAACTCATCGCAGATTTTGAATTATTTTTTATACAATTTTCATTGAATTTCTCGATAAATGTAATTATTCTTTAAATATTTATTACAATTCGTCAAAAGAATTCAATTTATTAAAAAAAGAATTTTTTTGATAAAATTCTAAGCAAAAATATTTAATTATTTTCATAAATAATACAAATTTCAAAGGAATTCAATTATTTAGAAAAGTTTCATAAATTTCTCTGCAATAATTTAATTATTTTCAAATTTAATAAAAATTATCACAGAATTTCCGTTATTTTTAATGATAATTTTCATCGAATTCCTCGAAAAAGTTAATTATTTTTCAAATTTTTTTTTAAATTCGACAAAAGAATTCAATTATTTAAAAATTTGTTGTTAAAATTCTTATTAAAAATTCCATTTTGAGAAGCATTGAATTATTGAATTATTATTATTTTTATTATTATTATTGAATTGTTTATTTTTATATTTAAATAATGGAATTATCGTTAAATTTTTAAATAAAAATTCATTTAAAAAAGAATCGAATACTTTTAATTATTTTTAAAACAATTTTGAATTGATTTCCTCGAAAAATGTAATTATTGGCAAATATTTTATTAAAATTCATCAAAAGAATTCAATTATTTAAAAATTTGCTGATAAAATTTTTTACGAGAATTTAATTTTTTGAATCATTCAATTATTCAATGAATGATTTATTTTTGTATTTAAATAATTTGATTCTTTCGAGAATTTTCAAATAAAAATTGATTTAAAAATGAATCTCGGTTAAAATTTTAAATAATAATAGAATATTAAAATCGTTATGATAATTATTCAATAAATTTATTGAATTATTTATTTAATTTGAATTGAATAATTGAATTCTCTTAAAATTTTCCAATAAAAATTGTGATTGAAGAAAAAGAATTTTATTTGAAATTTTAGATGGAAATGGATTGGATGGTAATTATAAAAATGTTTTTAAACAGGTTACAGTAACAATATTTTTATAACATTAAACAATGATTTTTTATCACTCTGACATTTTTGATGATTGTAAAAAAAATCATTTTTAGAGTGTAATAGAAAATATATTTTGGGGTCAGAGAAACAGTCAGAATTTTGTTTCGAAATCAGGAAAAAGTCAGGGAAAAATTAATTTTTTGTCGCAACCCTGTAAATTGTTAAATTATTATTATATTATTATTATTATTATTATTATTATTATTATTATTATTATATTTATTCAATTTTTTCTCCTAATTTATAAATTTCACACCAATTCAGAAGCAAAAACGATTCACTAATTCAAGTCATAGGAAAATTTTCTACAAATTCAAATTTAGAGAGTAAACTCAATTTCATTCAGGCGCATCTAATAATATTTCACACATAGTAAAGAAAAATTACACCTACAAAAATAAGAACAATTCGATTAAATAATTTTTTTTTTACTTCTGATTGTAAAATCGTCTAAGATTGTCAGAGACAACGTGACATATTTTTACTTGATGTTGCTGTAGGTTGTTATTACAGTGAAAGGTGTGCAATTACATTAATTCTTTTTTTTGTCATTTGAATGAAAAAAAAGTGTTTACAACACGTGGGATGAAACAGAAAAATATAAAATATAATGAAAGAGTAAAAAAAAATTACAAGAGCAGAGTAAGAGAGAGAAGGAGAGAGAGAGAGGCGGAACCTCATTGTTTTGTATATAGTCTGTTATACCAATGGCCCTTTCTGGCACAAAAAAAAGTCTGACCCACTTTTGACCTGTATATAGTATAACACAGTCAACTATGTACTTTCACTAGCTTTTAAACGCAAAGACGTGCGAAATGAATCGGAAAAAAATTCCTTCACATACACACACACGCCTCGCCTTTGGGCGCGATGCGATGTTTGTTTCCTTGTGAGAATTGCAATTTCGCTTTTTGAGACACTTTACAACTTTCAACTTTATAGTTCAAAGACCGTGTGCGATGATGTAGTGATTTTTTTTACATTCTTCACTCTCCTTTATTCTTCTTTTTATTTTTCCTGATTTTTATTTTTATTTTTTAAAGAAGCTTTTTAAAGAAGCGTTCTCTGTCATTAACAAGTCAATGAACCGCAATCCTTTCGTTTGGCAGCTGCAAAAATTTCTTCCAAACCATTTTTTTTGGCAATTTCGTCACTGATCCTTAAAGAGAGAGAGAGAGAGAGAGAGAAATGGATTATTTGATAATAAATTACGAATAAATGTCAAAATGCGAATGCACTTTTTTTTTTAAAAATATACTCTTGGGGTATAATATATTTTACGCTCTTTTTTATGCAGTTAATTTTTTTTATTCATAATCTGATCACTGTAAAAAGGAATTTAAAGAATGAAACTAATGCTCTCGAACCGGTCACGATCCAATGGGAGATATTCAAATCTTAAAAGACTTTCATTTTTAAGATTTTTTTTTCTCAGAACGACATTCTTATTTCTGTTTTGTTATAAACTAATTAATGATGAAAGCTTGGTATTTTAGAATCTCTCCGTTGTTTTAGAAATGTATTTTAAATGATTTTAAAAGTAAAAATAAATTATCATGTTATTAACAAAGAATGTTTATTATTATTGTTCATTATTATTATTATTATTGTTTACTTATTATTATTATTAGTTATTATATTATATTATATTATTATTATTATTATTATTATTATTGTTTACTTATTATTAAAATAATTATTACTTATTATATTATAATTATTATTATTATAATTATTATTGTTTACTTATTATTATTATTAGTTATTATATTATATTATATTATTACTAATTCAAATATTTAATTTTTATTATCAAACAAATGGTTGAATTTAAATTTGCCCTAAATACAAAAATTATTATTGGTTCAAAATTCAAATATACTTAAAAATAAATAATAAATAATAAATAACGATAAATTAAATTGTTGATTAAAGTAAAAATTATTTGGCTCAAATTTCAAGTACAATTTTTTTTCCTTGTACAGTATAATAATAAATTTTAGAATAATTGAAAAATTATTCTACTAAGTATAGAATATAAGAACACTAGACATAACTAACTTGATAAAATTAAATAAGCGAATAAAAAGTATAATAATAAAATAAAAAAAAGTAAAATATGAAGTGAGTGAAAATAAATTAAGATCGTTATAAAAATATCACTAAAGTCCTGAATCCTCAAGTGGACGAAATTCATATTTTATGACTTTTCCAAATTCAAATTTTATTGCGGAATATTATGTCACGGATTGAAAACTAATTTATAAAGTTCCAAAGTGTTTCATTTACGTATTAAAATTTTATTTACAATTTTTATTGCAGTTTGCATTTTTTTAGAAATATTTATCAATTCGTTCACTTGAACGTTGAAAATATTTCGTCACGTATTTAAAACTAATTCATTAAGTTCCAAAGTGTTTAATTTACGTATTTAAATTTATTTTGATATTTTTACTGCAGTTTGAATTTTTTTTTGCAAAATTTTTAATAATTTGTTCATTTAAACGTTCGAAATTTTCGGAGAATTGGTAAAAAAAAAAAATAAAAGGACTAAATAGTAGTAAGAAAAATTTTTTTTTTAATTCAAATAATAGTTGTTACCTTTTGGACAAATTCCATAAAGCGCTTTGCACTAAATTTGATTTTCCTTTGCCACCTTCTAATATTGTTTCGCAAATTGTTTTTTCTTCACACGTGTCATTATTAGAAGAAATTCTCCCGGCTCGGTGCTCTATAGGCATATTATTGGATTTCATCTTCTGTAGAATAATATTCGGTTCCCTGAAATTTTATTTTTAATGGCAAATTTACTTTTTCATGAGAGAGAAAAATATAATTTTTTGACAATGAAATCTAGTTTCTTTTTTTGACAACAAAATTTATTTTCTTTCTTTGATAAAAGAAAATAATCACATGAATTATTATTATTATTATTAATTATCACTAATGCAATCGCATTAGTTAATATTATTATTATTATTATTATTATTATTATTATTATTATTATTATTATTATTATTATTATTATTATTATTATTATTATTATTATTATTATTATTATTATTATTATTATTAATTATCACTAATGCAATCGCATTAGTTAATATTATTATTATTATTAAAAATATTTTATCAAGGAAAAAAAATTTTTACTAATTTATTTGTTACATGTAAAATAATTATTTTATATTTATTAACAATAATTGTTCTCATTATAATATTTTAAACTATAGAAAATCTCATACGTATAAAAAATAAAATAATTGAAATCACATACGTGGTATTATTCTGCTCGATAGTTATGACCTTTGGCGTTAATGCGGCAAATAGTAAGCCAATTGGTATTGCTGTACCGAGAATGTGAAAAATTTTCTTCCATGGCGATATTCTGAGGGAAAATTAATAATTTTTCTAATTAATATATAAAACAGTAAATTTATTTTTTTGCGAACATTTTTCTTTCCTATAATTATTTATTCAACTAATATATAGAAACTGTGCAGTAAATTTAAACGTAATGTATAATATACGTATAAATTTATTTTTCAGTAGAGTAAGTAAATTTTGTGCAAACCTATTAATAATTGATGAAGGGCGTTTATAAGTAGTAAAGGAACAGTTTAGTCAGGCATTAAATTAAATTCATGTGCGCGAATATATTACTAATAATTTTACAGTCTAAATAGTATTTTAGTATTTTAATTATATTTATATGTGACGCGAAACGAGAACAGGGACCTATCGATAAAAAAATCATTTTTGAGTTTCTAGTCGTATTCCATAGATTTTGAGTCGCTCTTTCACGTAAAAAAATCAGAAATTAAAAATCTGAAATAGTTTAATTAATATAAAGCCCGAAAGTTGAACGTGTCCGCGTAAATACACGGGTTTTCTGCTCATGGCGTCACTTTAAACGCCCCCCCTGTAAAATTCTCTTTTGAGGCGATAGGTCCCTTTTCTCGTGTCGCGTCACATATATAGATATGTATTATATAAAATAAACTATTTTAATTTTAAATAAAATTGTTATTTTTTTCTAATTAATATATAAAAGCACATATTAAATTTTAATAATACGAATCGATGAATTTCAATTCTAAGAAAAATTTACTTGTTCTATACTTTAATCAACGTTTTTTATTTCAATATCTACTATTTCATCATTTCAATTAAATTACTATTTTCTAGAATTGAAAAATAAAATTCTTCTTTAAATCAAATTATTACTTATAATAATAATAATTGAAATCAATTATTGCTTATAACAATAACTGATTTTCAATAATTTTAGAAAAATGTTCTTTATTTAAAAATTTTCCAATTCATTTGTTTGTAATTCGAATTTGACGAAAATTTCGATTATTCGAAAATTCTTCGATGAAATAATTATAAGAAAATAAAAACTTTTAATAATTTAAAAAAAAATTCAATTAAACTTTTAAAAAAAATATTTTAACTTAACTGTTATACTTAAAAGAATGGAAAATTAAAATTTCCAATGTTTTAAATTGAAATACTTTTAAAAGTTAAATTATTTCTAAAACTTCTCACTTTAAATTTTTAATGCTTTTAATAATCAATTATTATTTAAAATTTTAACAAAAATTCATATTTAGATCTTTTTTTAGTAGAAAATTCCACAAGAATTCAATTCTTTAAGTTTAAATATATAAAAATTTATTATTTCAATTCTTCGTGAAAATTTTAATTAAAAAAAAGAAGAAATCGAAAATCATTGAATTCTGGCAAATTTTTGAATATATTTGAAATTTTGCAATGAATTTTATCGAAATTTTTAAAAAATAATTAAATTTCAAAAACGAATTTTATTATTTATCAAGATAATTGAAATTTTTACCGAGTTTTTTAATAAATTTTTGCACATAATTGAATTCTGGAGAAGAATTTGATTACTTTCGAAAATAGTTGAATTATTGCTAAAAAATTAATAAACCCTAAAAAAATAATTGAATTCCTTCTTTTTTTATTATTTACGAAAATAATTGAATTTTTGCTTAGAATTTTAACTTTTCAAACATTTTTTTAAAGTAATTAAATTATTTTGCAGAATTTCATTATAATATAATATGCATTTAAAATTTATCGAGTTGAGAAAAGTTTTAGAAATTAATTGAAATTTTTTGATAATAATTTAATTTCGAAGAAGAATTTTATTTATTTATATTTTATATGAAGCTAATTAAAACTTTTATGAGATTTTTTTTAATTTATGCACATAATGAATTTTTACGAAGAATTTTGTTACTTTTGAAAATAGTTGAATTAAGGCGAAGAAATTAATAAAAACTTCGAAAATAATTGAATTCCAGTGAAATTTTTAATATTTATTAATTTTTTTATTTATTTATAATTGATTATTGCTCAGTATTTTAGCACCAATTTTTTTTTAAATTATTTAATTCTTTTGGAAAATTTTATTAAAATTCTTATATCATTAATTAAATCATTAAATTATATTAAATTAAATTAAATTTTCAATAATAGTTTGTCAGTAATGAGGAAAAATTAAAGTATTTTTTTAGAATTGGTGGTAATTTAAAAACTTTTAGCTCTCCAAGAAATTTTTTGTCGACCTAAATATAATGTTTATATAAATTCAACAAAAAATTGTTTTAATATCAAAGAATTAGTTATCTAACATAATAAATATATTTTTCCACGTACAAAACATAAATAAAATAAAACGTCGTGTAGACGCATTTTTTAATACCATCTAGAAAAATGTCCTGAAATTCATTAAATACAAATAATGATCTAAAGTACGTATTGACAACTTATCAAAAATTTCAAAATTAAAAGAATTTTATTAAAAAGTTAACAAAATTCGTTTTATAAAAAAAAGAAATTTTCGTCTCAAATGTTATAACTTGTTAAAATAAGTTTTCAATGCATATTATTTTAATGAAATTTTCCAAATGAATTCAATTAATTTAAAAAAATTGCTGTTAATGTTCTAAGCAAAAATTCAAATATAAATAAATAATAATAAATAAATAATAAAAATTTCACTTGAATTCAATTATTTTCGAAGTTTCTAGTAATTTCTTCGAAATAGTTCAACTATTTTCAAAATTAAGAAAATTCTTCTTTGAAATTCAATTATTTTCAACAATTTTCATGAAATTCTTGACAAAATTTCAATTATTTTCCAAACCTTTTCCTTAATTTAATAATTTTTAAAGTATATTATTTTAATAAAAATTCACAAAAGAATTCAATTAGTTTGAAAAAAATTGTTGTTAAAAGTTAAAATTCTAAGCAAAACTTCAATTATTTTCACAAATAATAAAAAAATAACGAAGGAATTCAATTATTTTCCAAAGGGTTTCTTAATTTTTCAGCAATAATTCAACTATTTTCGAAAGTAATAAAATTCTTTTCAGAAATTCAATTATGTGCAAAAATTTAAGGAAATTCTCGTAAAAATGTTGATAATCTTTATATAAATTCGAAAAATTGTCTTCACAATTCAATTATTTTCAACAATTTTCACAAAATACTTGATAAAAAATTTAAAAAACTTTTCCAATTCTTTTCCTTAATTCAATTATTTTCAATGTATAATATTTTAATAAAATTTTCCAAAAGAATTGAATTACTTTAAAAAAAATTTCGTTGAAAGTTAAAATTCCCGGCAAAAATTCAATTATTTTCATAAAATTTTCAAAAGTAATAAAATTCTTCACAGAAATTTAATTATGTGCCAAAATTTAAGGAAATTCTCGTAAAAATTTCAAATATCTTCATAAATAATAAAATTCGTTTCCGAAATTTCATTATATTTAAAAATGTTGATAAAATTCATGCCAAAATTTTAATTATATTCGAAATTTTTCCAGAATTCAATGATTTTTGATTTCTTTTTTTTTTTAAATAAAATTTTCACGAAGAATTGAAATTATTAATTTTTGTATTTAAATAATTGAATTATCGTAGAAATTTCTACTAAAAAAAAAGATCTAAAAATAAATTTCTCTTAAAATTTTAGACAATAATTGATTATTAAAAGCATAAAGCATTAAAAACTTATTTTAACAAGTTATAACATTTGAGACGAAAATTTCTTTTTTTTAAAAAACGAATTTTGTTTACTTTTTAATAAAATTACAATAATTTTGACATTTTTGATAAGTTGTCAATAAGTACTTTAGATAATTATTTGTATTTAATGAATTTCAGGACATTTTTCTAGATGGTATTAAAAAATGCGTCTACACGACGTTTTATTTTATTTATGTTTTGTACGTGGAAAAATCTATTTATTATGTTAGATAACTAATTCTTTGATATTAAAACAATTTTTTGTTGAATTTATATAAACATTATATTTAGGTCGACAAAAAATTTCTTGGAGAGCTAAAAGTTTTTAAATTACCACCAATTCTAAAAAAACACTTTAATTTTTTCTCATTACTGACAAACTATTATCGAAAATTTAATTTAATGATTTAATTAATGATATAAGTATTTTAATAAAATTTTCCAAAAGAACTAAATAATTTAAAAAAAAATTGGTGCTAAAATACTAAGCAATAATCAATTATAAATAAATAAAAAAATTAATAAATATTAAAAATTTCACTGGAATTCAATTATTTTCGAAGTTTTTATTAATTTCTTCGCATTAATTCAACTATTTTCAAAAGTAACAAAATTCTTCGTAAAAATTCATTATGTGCATAAATTAAAAAAAATCTCATAAAAGTTTTAATTAGCTTCATATAAAATATAAATAAATAAAATTCTTCTTCGAAATTAAATTATTGTCAAAAAATTTCAATTATTTTCTAAAACTTTTCTCAACTCGATAAATTTTAAATGCATATTATATTATAATGAAATTCTGCAAAATAATTTAATTACTTTAAAAAAATGTTTGAAAAGTTAAAATTCTAAGCAAAAATTCAATTATTTTCGTAAATAATAAAAAAAGAAGGAATTCAATTATTTTTTAAGGGTTTATTAATTTTTTAGCAATAATTCAACTATTTTCGAAAGTAATAAAATTCTTCTCCAGAATTCAATTATGTGCAAAAATTTATTAAAAAACTCGGTAAAAATTTCAATTATCTTGATAAATAATAAAATTCGTTTTTGAAATTTAATTATTTTTTAAAAATTTTGATAAAATTCATTGCAAAATTTCAAATATATTCAAAAATTTGCCAGAATTCAATGATTTTCGATTTCTTCTTTTTTTTTTAATTAAAATTTTCACGAAGAATTGAAATAATAAATTTTTATATATTTAAACTTAAAGAATTGAATTCTTGTGGAATTTTCTACTTTTCTACTAAATTTTTATATATTTAAAGTTAAAGAATTAATTTCTTGTGGAATTTTCTACTAAAAAAAGATCTAAATATGAATTTTTGTTAAAATTTTAAATAATAATTGATTATTAAAAGCATTAAAAATTTAAAGTGAGAAGTTTTAGAAATAATTTAACTTTTAAAAGTATTTCAATTTAAAACATTGGAAATTTGAATTTTCCATTCTTTTAAATATAACAGTTAAGTTAAATTATTTTTTTTTAAAGTTTTAAATAAAGAACATTTTTCTAAAATTATTAAAAATCAAATATTATTATTATAAGTAAAAACTGATTTAAAGAATTTTATTTAATATTATTTAAAATAAAAATAAAATTCGTTCTTTGAAAAGAAAATATTCATCTCAAATGTTATATATTACATAAAATTCAATAACCTGACTTTCTTCAAATTACAATCATGTAACGGTAATTCCAGTGTTGTTGGTAATTGCGGAACAGGCGGTAAATGCTGTGGAATATGATGGGGAAAATGTTTCGTCTTCATATGAGCCACTTCATGTGTTATCAAATAAACATTCTCCGGTTTCGCCAAATGATTCCAATTATTATTATTATTAGCAAAAAATCCCGTATGCAAATCATCAATCGAACCACCGACACTGCTCTCCGGCTTTTTCAAATAATCAACAAATATCTCTGGCTTTTTGTAATGCTCAATGAAAACATCCGGCTTCCTATAGTGATCGAGGTAGACTTCCGGTTTTCTAAATTGATGCTCCAATTCAAATTCCGGTCTCTGTAAATGCTGATCCACAGTATTCACAACATTTCCCAAATCATAACTATTGTAATTTTGCGCAAAACGTTCGCCAGTGGGAAATTTTATACTATTGTCGAAATTAACCGGTCGTTCTGTACCGTCAATAAAATACGGTTTTTGGATATTTTGGGGATGAAATTGATTGTC
Source organism: Leptopilina drosophilae (assembly GCA_032873175.1). Classification (NCBI taxonomy): domain Eukaryota; kingdom Metazoa; phylum Arthropoda; class Insecta; order Hymenoptera; family Figitidae; genus Leptopilina; species Leptopilina drosophilae. The sequence continues at coordinate 73,596,525 of CM065478.1, forward strand.
ACCACTCGGATAGTAGTTGGGTTTAGTAAACTGTTGGTACTGTTGTTGTTCTTGATGATGTTGTAGTTGCTGTTCTTGATGATGTTGTTGTTGATGATGATTTTGTTGTTCATGATGATTTTGTTGTTGATGATGATTTTGTTGTTGATGATGACTTTGTTGTTGATGATGATTTTGTTGTTGATATTGTTGTTGTTGATGATTTTGTTGATGATGATTTTGTTGATGATGAAAATGATGATTAGGATCGTTACTATTCGGATACGGTTCGGTTGTTTCTAAAATTGTGCTTTCGGTTGTTGCCGGTTTGATGCTAATTATTCCCTGAATTACCTTTGTTTCGAGATTGGAATTCTTTGGCGATGACGAAAAGTGATCGCTGAAGGAAAATTGATAATGACCATCGTGTGAATTCTGTAAATCCTGATGATGCGATTGAATCGGTTGAGTTTTTATAGGATCCTCCTTGTATCTGTTATCGGTATCGGGGAAGAATTTGTTCAAAGTCTGGCTTACCGACTGATGATGATGATGATTAATGTCCGGTACCAGGTTCACCGAAGCGGCGTTGTGCTGCGCTTTTAAAAAAGGATTCACGATCATTCCGGTAAAATTAATTTCTCCAATTTTACCCAAAAATGTACTTGGTTTGAAATCGTCCGATTCACGTTTGTTATTGGTCAACGATCGTTGATCGACTTCGTGAATTTGTGATTTTAACGATTCATTTTCGAATGTACTCTTCTTTTGTACTTGCATTTCCTGATTTTCGTAAATTGGAGCTGGGTCTTTTGTTTTCGATGCTTTTATTATATCCGAGACACTTTTCATTATTTTCACGGTTGTTGAGTGGGGGGATTTTTTGACGGTGTTATTGTTTGGGGAAAGGGAAATCATTTCGGTGATGTTTTCTTCATTTTTAATTGGGGGGACACAATTGAGAATTAGAAAAATGATGAAATTGAAAGGGAGCATTTTTTTTTGACTTTGACTTTGAAAAACACGAACTTGGAGAATTTGTTACACACGTAAAGTGTTAGAGCGACGTGCGGTTCATTGTGTAAAAAGTGCAAGACTAACGAATTGCATTTGAGATTGCAGGTCTTTATCTTTTAGAGAAACGGAGGATTTTAAAAAGCGTGAACACGAAGGAGCAACTTTTAATAATTCTATTCACTCCAGTTATCCGGTACAAATGTTGACGTGAGACATTGTTGGCGTTTAGTTCAGGCATCCACTTAACTGCAAGGATCAAGGCGTCGAGAGAGAGACAATTTTCTGCCACGGTTTTCTTTATAATGGCATCTCTTGTTTTTTGTGCGAAAATTCTTCGATAGTCAAGAGAGTCGGTGGGGGAAAAAAATGCGAGATAAAAGTATAGAGGATGAATGGTTGAAACTTTTCTTCGTTTTTTTTTCTTTCTTATTGACGAAGATCCGTTCATCTTCATGAACTTGTTTTTCATCAATTGCAAAATGTTTCACTTTGTAAACATTTTCAAACTAATTTTGCAATTATAATAAATTTAAATTACTCACGAAATGTCCAGAAGATCATTATGACCGTTTGAAAAATGCGATAATTTTTTCTTTTACAATTTTCCTTCCAAACATTGCATAAAAATATCGTTTGTCGATTTTTCCATCAACAAAATTTTTCAATTTTTTTTTATTATTAATTAACGATTAAAACTATCACTCGGCAAGATTTTAATAATAGAGTTAAAATTGTCACCCCGTGTCAGGTTTTTTTATTATTACTAAAAAATTTGATAACTATTTTTTCTAACATAAAACATACAATTTTTTCTATTTTTGGCAATAATTTTTTTTTAAATTAACTAATTCTGGAAGAACTAGCATAAAACATTACTTAGAAAATATTTATTTATTATTATTTATTATTATTTATTTTGTTTTATTTATTTATTTTTACTTTAAAATCATTTATACTTAATTAAACTTTAAAACAGTTATATTTACATTTTACAATTTTGTGAAATAAATATACTGCAAAAAATTTTAATTTTAAAATAAAAAAACAAAAAGAAACTTTATAAAAGTTCAATATTGAATGAATTACATTAGAAAAAGGAACTTTGATTTTAAAAAAATTTTACTATACTCCAAATTATTTTGAAATTAGTTTAAATTCAAAATAATGGATTTATAGAAGAATTTTAGTTTAAAACAGTAAAAAAATTGAATTTTTGAAAAAGTTACAAATAATTGCAGAAATTCAATATTATGTTCAAAAAATTTTTTGTAATATCTCGAGAAAATTTGAATTATTTTGATAAATAATAAAATTCTACTCAGGACTTCAATTATTTTCAAAAATTTTAATGAAATTTTCGGCAGAATTTAAATTACTTAAAAAATTTTCCAGAATTCAATGATTTTAAATTTATTTTTTAATAAAATTTTCTAGAAGAATTCAATCATTTGAAGAACATTTTGATGAAATTTTACGCAAACGTTTAATTATTTTCAAAAATGTTCCTCATTGTAACGATCTTCAATATCTACTATTTTAATAATATTCTCCAAAAGAATACAATTATTTGAAAGAAGTTTTAGTAAAATTCTAAGCAAACGTGTTATTATTTTCATAAATAATAAAAAGTTCACAGTAATTCAATCATTAAATAATTTTTTGTATGTTCCTTCAGAATAATACATTTTTTTTAATATTGTTAAAAATTTTTTAAAACAATTAAATTATTTTCATAGTTAATAAATTTATTTTTAAGAATTCAATTATTTCATCTATAAACAATAAAACTTATCGCAGAATTTCAATTATTTACAATACTTTACATAATAAAATTATTATTAATAATTATCATATTATCATTAATATATTTATATTATTTGAAAAATGAATTATTAATCTCCACATAAATAATAAATTTTTTTTTGAAATTTAGTTATTTTTTCATAAATAATAAATAAAAATTTTATTATAAGTTTTCTACGGAATTCAAATTTAGGAAACATTTAATTTTGCAATATATTCTTTATTTTTGTCATTAGTTTAAATAATTGAAATGTAGAATTTTCTATAATAAAAATTGATTTGAAAATTAATTTTTCAGTTATTAAAATAAAATTAAATAATTAATTAATTATTAAATTTTTCAATTGTGTATAATAATTAAATATTAAAAGCATTATAGTGTTAATTTTTGGAAATAATTTAATTTTGTAAAGGTTTCAAATTGAAATCTTTGAAACTCTAAATTTTTCATATTTATAAGTAAAAATTTAAAAAAATTAATTTTTGTTGAAAAAGTTTAATGGGATTTTTAAACAATTTATTTGAAGTTTCTATTTACTAATATTTATTTAATTAAAGAATTTTCGAAAAGTCGAAATTTAATAAAATTTAATAATAAACAAAAGAATTTGAAAATTTTTAAAGAACGTTCTTAATAATTTTTCAAGATAATTGATTTAAAGAAAAAATTTTATTTATCAAAATTAAAGAAAATTGAAATTAATTGAACTGAAAATAATTTTAAACAGATTACACTAACAATATTCTTATAATATAAAATAATGATTTTATCACTCGATCATGTTTCATTAAATTATAAATTGATGAATATGAAAAAGGTTTAAATTTAAGTCTTCTAAAAAAATTGTAATAATTTTGTTGATTTAATTTTAATGGGAAAAATAATTATGATTGAAAATTTATTTAAAAAAGATCTTGTTTATGTTTTCGAATTAAGAAAAGAAATATGTCTCTAAAAAAGTTACAAAAAATAAATTTGTTTAACTTTGACAGGGGAAAAAACGCTAAGAAAATTGTTTCTGATTTGAATAAGAGGAAAAAATAACGGTTAAATAAATTATTTGTCTAATTTTTATTAGAGGAAAAAAAAGTAGTAAAGAAATTATTTGTTTAATTTTTATAAGAATTAGAGGAAAGCAATTATTTACGTTTAATTTTGATTAGAGGAAACAAAAAGTAGATAATAAATTATTTGTCTAATCTTGTACAATGAAGATCGTATGAGAGATTTGAGAAAATGAAAGTAGCTTTGAATTAAGATAATATTATCTTAAGTGCAAACAACTGCTTTGAATGAAGTTCAAAGAAATTATCGCGAAAGTTGTTTTTACTTTATCACTCTCTTAATTCAAATTATACTTTTAACTAATTGTAATTAAAATTACAGTTAAAATTTTGTCTTAATTTCTTGAGTATAATCATTAATTCTCCTTGTCAGAGATTTCTTTTTTTTGCAAAAAATTGTTACAAAAAAATACTAATTAAAAAATGTAATATTAATTTAATTTTAATTTAATTTATTTTAATTTTTTTTACAAATATTGAAATCTTATTGAAAGGTATGAGAATAATTGTTGAGCATTGTCTTCGATTGAAAAAAAGCAAAGAATACAAAACTTGACCAGCATATATATAAAGAAAGTATTTCCATTATTCTCCTTTAAAGAAAGTGCTAAAAAGTCTCATGATGGGGACATTGTTATGGATCTGGTAAACTGAAGAAAATTAGAAACAGTAATGTTTGTCCTGAGGAACAACAACGCATTAAACTTTACGGTAGAAAGTCTTTTCATATCGACTTGGTTTCATCTTTCTCTTGTCGTAACAAAAATCCATAAATAATGTCCGCTGTGACCCAAAAATTTTCAAGGCCATGCAATTTAGTAATTATATCCACTGCAATAAACGTTTTTCAGCAATTACATTTATATATCCCTCACATAATTATAAAAGCGTGAAAAAATCTCTGTATATATAATTGTCATTTTATTTGTCCATTTATTACTTCAATCCACAAAATTTTATAATTAAATTAATTTTAATGTTAATAAGTCGAGAGAGAGAAGTCGATATACAACATTTATTGATTTTTTGTATACAGATAAAAATTATTTTTTTTTTTATAAAAGTGTACTACTTTCAAATATCAAGTTTATGAAGAGGAGAAAAATTCAATTTTAATGCCGCATCTAATCATATTTCAATAAATTCTGTATTGAAATTAGTATTTTAATAACTTGCGATGCTAAAATAAATGTCAGGTGGGAAAATTTTTCTTTTATATACTTTTAAATGCTGTATAAAAAGTAGAAAATGCTTTGTTTAAAAAAAGTAATTTCATTAATTAATCAATAAATTAATCAATTAATTTTACTATTTTAAAAAATAATTTAGTTTTCCGAAGAATTTTTTCAGAATTTTTTACAATAATTCAATTTAATAATTATTTTAGAAAATAATTGTATTTTTTCGAAAAAATTTACTACAATTGATTGAAGAATAATTGCATTCCTTTGAAAAAATTTATTATCAATGAAAATAATTAAAAACTTGCAAAGAATTTTATTCAAAATTTTCAAAGTCCTGATTGATTTCTTTTGAAGAATTTCTTTGAATTTTATTAAAATAATCAATTAAAATAATTAAAAATAATTTTTTATTGAAAAATTTGAAAGTACCTAATTGAATTTCTTTCATGTTTCTAAAATAATCGCTTCTGTTAAAAATTAAAATTAAATTCTTCATTTTTGATGTTTATGAAAATTGTTTTGAATAAAATTGATTTCGTGAAAAATTTTTTTAATATTTCAATTAAATTTTTCAATTATTGCGAAGAATTTTACTTTTACAAAATAATTGAATTGTTTTCAAGGATTTATTAGAAGTTTGGAAAATAAATGAATTATTTTCAAGACTTTATTAGAAGTTTGGAAAATAAATGAATTTTTGGCGACAAATTTTAATAAAAAAATTGGAAAAAGTTTTATTAAATCCATCAAGGAATTTTTTTTTTTTTTGAATAATTGAGACAATAAAATTTTTACAAACAAATTGTGTCATTTTTTAATTTTTCAAGAAAATAGTTTTTATATTTTACGTGAATTTTTCTGAAAAAATTTTGAAAAATGATTGAATTTTTAAAATAAATTTTACAGATAATTTTAGTAATAATTGATTTTTTGAAAATTAAACTACTATTAGAATTATGCAAATTTCATAAAACAATTGAATTCTTTCGTGAAATTTTATTAAAATTTTATTAAAAATAATTAAATTTCTGCGATGAATTTTATTTTATTAGCACAATTTTATTTTTTTAAATTAGTTTTTCAGAAAATGTTTAATTAAATTACTAATAATATAATAAATTAATTAATAATAATATTATTATTAGTATTATACATATTATTAATTAATTTTGTACTCTATTTTATTTATGAAAAAATAATAAATAAATAATATTATTTATGAAAATAATTTAATTTTTGCAAAGAGTTACTTAAAATTTTTTTCAAATATAAACTATAATAATAATAATAATAATAATAATAATAATAACTATAATAATATTACTATTATTATAAATATTAATAATAAATTTTGTACACTATTTTATGTATGAAAAAATATTAAATAAATAATATTATTTATGAAAATAATTGAATTTTTGCGAAGAGTTACTTAAAATTTTTTTCAAATATAAACTATAATAATTAAATATTTACCTAATAAGTCAATTTTTCAAATTTTTATTATGAATTTAACCAAAAATTTAAATTTAAAAATAAAATACTTTGTAATTTGCATTATATAATAGATTGAATATCACGTTCCGTAGCATTTGCTGGTTATTAATAATTATTAGTAAACATTATTATTATTAATATTATTATTATTATTATTATACTATTATTAGTATCTTAATTAATTAAGTTTTGAAAAACTAATTTAAAAAATTAAAATTGTGTTAATTTATTAATAGCACTAATCAAATTATTTGTAGAGAGAATTAAAATATTCTTAAAGATCACAAGAAAGCTAGTTGAAAAAAATCATCAGGAAACAATAAAAATCGAATTTTTGTGGCAACCCTGAAAAAAAATTATCAAAAAATAATTATTGTGCCAGTTAATTATAAGTTGAATAATTAATTAATAGTACTAATGAAATAAATAATTAACTAGTTGAACTAATTTACCAGAAATTAGTTTGTGCGCACACTAAGTGCTCAGCAAAGTTTAATGACGGAATAAAGAAATGATTGTGTCAGTAGGAGAATTTATATATCAGAAAAAAATCGAATTTGGGTTAATATAGCCTGAATATTCGATTAGTAATATTTTTTTAATACAACTACACACAGTATTAGTAAATGAAGCATATAAATATGAAAAAGAATATTTTATACTTCTGATAGTTTCATCTTTACGAGCGTGCAATGTGCGCTTGCACTTTAGAGAGAGAGAGAGAGAGAGAGAGAATTTTTTTTATACTCTATAAGTCACTTAATTCGAATTAGGTTAAATGTGTTTAAAAGAATTATTATTAATAATATGATATTGAGGTGGAAAGGTTAAAATTATTTGATTAGAAACATTTAAAATATATTGAAGATAGAAATTTTGCATGACTTGTTAAGAAAGTGAAAATCAGGCCAACTATAAATACTGTGCGTTATAAACGCTCTGCTGTATATGCCTAACAGGAAGATTATCAATTCTATAAGAGAAGACGCGAATATACAATATATATGTATATGTGGCTCTTCGAGGGAAAAGTTGTATATATTTGAACCATTACATATCTATATAATATACTTTTGCACTTTCATTCTGAGCATAAGAATGAGATTGCAAAAAATTTAAAATAAAAAATCTTATATTGCTATTTAATGTATTCAACGGGAAAGCCTTTCGATAAATTGTTGCAGAAAAGTACAAATTCTGCGAGAAAATATTCAAATATTCTTTTTTTTTACTTTTACTTAGAAAAAAATTTTATTTCAAATCAGAAAAGTTTGATTAAATCATGCAACTAAATAGCATTGCTGTCAAAAATTTGTTTTTTATTTGAATTTCTCTCAAGAGTTTCATTAAATATGAAAATAATTGATTTTTTGTGAAAAATTTTACTATTTTCAAAAATAGTTTGCATTTATGCGAAGATTATTCCTGAAATTATATTCAAACTAATTAAATTGCTTAGATAAATTTTTATTGGAATTTTTTGAAAATGATTTAATTTTTGCAAAGAAGCTTTAGCAAAATATTTCAAAACGATTGAATTCTTTCAAATTGTACTGCAATTTAAATTTTTCTAAAAATAATTGATTTTCTGCAAAAAAGTTTTTGTAAATTATTTTATTAAATTATTGAATTCTTTTAAATTGATCTAAAAATAATTGAATTTTCAAAAAGAATTTATTACTTATGAAAAGAATTAAATTTTTGCAAAAAAGTTTTAGTAAAATATTTAAAAACTATTGATTTCTTTCAATTTGTACTGGAATTTAAATTTTTTTAATAATAATTGAATTTCTGCAAAAAAATATTTATTATTTATGAAAATAATTGAATTTTTAAGAAGAATTTTATTATTTATGAAAATAATTGAATACCTGTAAAAAATTTAAATTTTTATAAAAATAATAAACTGTCTGCGTAAAATTTTATTTAAATTTTTTGAAAATAATTCAATTCATTTGAAAAATTTAATTAAAATATAAGGCGTTCAAGATAATTTAATAAAAGAAAATTTTTAAAAATAATTAAAAGGCCAAGAATTTTAATAGAATTGTCCAAAATAATTAAATTCCTTAGACACATTTAAATTACATTTTTAAAGAATATACAAATTTTTCGAGAACTTCGATTAAAATTGAATAAAAAACAATTGAAGTACTGCGATAAAAGTTCATTATTTATAAAAATAATTGAATTTCCAAAAAAAAATTATTATTTATGAAAATCATTGAATTTTTCCAAAAAAGTTTTATTAAAATATTTAAAAACTATTGATTTCGTTCAATTTGTACTAGAATTCAAATTTTTCTAAAAATAATTAAATTTCTGCAAAAAAGTTTTTGTAAAACATTTAAAAATTATTGAATTCTTTCAAATTGTTCTAAAAATAATTGAGTTTCCAAAAAGAATTTTTTATTTATGAAAAGAATTGCATTTTTGCAAAAAAGTTTTAGTAAAATATTTTAAAACTATTGATTTTATTCAATTTGTACTGCAATTCAAATTTTTCTAAAAATAATTGAATTTCTGCAAAAAAATATTTATTATTTATGAAAATAATTGAATTCTTTCAAATTGTTCTAAAAATTATTGAATTCCTGAATTCCTGTAAAAAAATTTAATTTTTATAAAAATAATAAACTGTCTGCTTAAAATTTTATTAAAAATTTTTTAAAAATAATTGAATTCATTTGGAAAATTAAATTTAAATATAAGTCGTTCAAGATAATTGAATAAAAGAAAATTTTTTAAAATAATTAAAAGGCCAAGAATTTTATTAGAATTTTCTAAAATAATTTAATTCTTTAGACAAATTTAAATTAAATTTTTGTAGAATATACACTTTTTTTGAAAAATTCCATTAAAGTTTTATAAAAAATAATTGAAATACTGCGATGAGTTTCATTATTTATAAAAATAATTGAATTTCCAAAAAAAATGTATTATTTTGAAAAATAATTGCTTTTATGCGAAGAAGTTTACCTAAAATTATAATCAAAATAATTAAATTGCTTCGAAAAATTTTTATAGTCATTTTTTGAAAATAATTAAATTTTTGCAATAAAAATTTTAATAAAATGTTTAAAAATAATTAAATTCTTTCAAATTTTATTGAAATTCAAATTGCATTGAAAATAATTACATTCTTAATAAATAATTTTATTAGAATTTTAAAAAATCAATGAGTTCCTTCGAGAAATTCTTTTAAAAATAATTTCAAAATTATTAAATTTATGAGAAGATTTTTATAATTTCTAAAACATAAAATTCATCTTTTCGAAAATTATAATTTAAAATTTAATTATTAATAGAATTTGCGGACTCAACTCTTTGAGACTTCAATTATTTTTTGATTTAAAGAAAAACTGTTCGCTAAATAATTAATAAAAAATAATTTTTTGAAAAAGCTCTTAATTGGATTATTTTAAATAAAATACAAAAAATTTTGTGCAAGAAATTTTTGTCCTATTTTTAAGTTCGTGGAGATTTTAAAGTTTCTAATAGTTATGAACGAAAAACATTTTAAAAGAATTATATATGTTTTAAAATATTTTATAAATATTTTTATTCTATTTTATAAATTATAGTCGAAAATTTAAGTTTAATTAAAAAAATTGCAATTTTAGCAAATATAATTAAAAAAAAATTATACAATTATTGCTATGCAAAAGTTGGTAAAATTTTTTTAAGCAAAGAAAAGAAATTAACTTTTGGCCTCATGTCGATGAAATATGATAATATAACATAAGATGTATGAAATTTACACAAGTGTGAAATTTCACATCACTGACACTTTTTAGCATTTTTTCCCGGACCGCTTTTCACTCTTCTTCTACTTCTGTCAATACGTATAATTTTCAACTTCTTACGCATAAGTAGATTAGCTCTAGCCGACAATGAAAGTAGCGTTCAACGCCGCAGAGAAAATTTTTTTTTTCATTTATTATTATTTTTTTTCTTTCTTTTTTTTGCGGTAATCCAATGACTGACCCAATTCCCAGATCCAGTAGGCTTTTGCGCAAAAGTGGGGACACATTTTTATATTCACTAAAAAAAATATTTATCTAATCAAACAGTCGATTAATACTGCTATTAAATGAATTAAAAATCATAAAATCTTTTACTAGAAAAATTTTTTTTCCTTAAATCAAACGTACAATTTTATTCGAAATAATGTTTTTTTGGATTTAAGGTAAACGTTTTTTTTTCTTTATATATGCAAGTATCGAAATTATGATGTAATTTTTTTTTAAGCAAATATTTACTTGAATGAAAAAAATTTTTTTCCACAAATATTTACAACTATTTTTTTAATACTCGAGTACTTTATTGGAATAAATTTTTTACAGTCTACAACGAAAACGGAAATGTTATACTCTCCGTGTCGTAAAACGGAAATAGCGCATAGCGCCAGGTTCTTCTTCTTCTTCTTTCATCTTCTTCATTCTTGTTGGCGATTCTAAAACAAAAGTCGAACGGAAATTTAATGCGCGCGCCAAGACAACAGACAACAGTTTCTCTCCGGTACAAAAAAAAGGGACCTCTATCGTGCTCCAGAGAGAGAGAGAGAGAGGTGATGATGATCAGTGCCTAGTTTCTGGGCCGAGAAAGCGCAAAAATCTTCTATATAGCCATAGCTAGAAGATTCTATGCCAATTTCTGTTTGATTTCTTACATTTCGTTGTAATTTTGATAACGGCAGTAAAATCGTGACAAGCAATTTCTCAGATTCACGACTTTATTTATATATATAGCTATAACTCGATATAGTGAAAGAGGGACGCGCGAGACTACAAGAGAGGAATAGAAAAAAAAGTAACGTAACATGAAACGTGATCGACCGCATGAGAAAATCTATTACCTTATTTTGATTTAGAAAAAAGAAGTTTTCAGATTATTTTTGTCGAAAAATTTTTATCATTTGCCGAATGCAGAGGAAAAAATTTATTTGGTACAAATAATCGGTTTTATTTTTCTATTGTCAAATAAATATTCATTTAAGTTAAAAAATATTTCTTTGAATAAGAAAATATTGATTTGAATTAAAAAAAATTTATTTGAATCGAAAAATACTTATTCAAATTTAAAAACATGTATTTCAATCGAAATATATTTATTTAAATTTAAAAATATATATTTGAATCGAAATATATTTATTTAAATTTAAAAATATGTATTTAAATTGAAAAATATTTATTTAAATTAAAAAATATTTATTTGATTCCAAAAATACTGATTTAAATTAAGAAATATTTATTTGAATCAACAAATATTTATTTAAATTAAAAAAAATGTATTTAAATCAAAAACGTTTCATTTAAATTGAAAAAAAATTTATTTCAATCAAAAACATTTCCTTTACATCAAATAAATTCTACTTAAAGTTAAATCAATAATAATTTCAGTGTTTGAAGCAAAAACGAGAAAATGTCATTTAAATTAATAAAATAAGCACAAATTGATGTGAATCAATATTTATTTAATAAAACTGAATAAAAAGCAGAAAAAATTCTCACTAACTTAAATTTGTAAAATACTTTTCACCCCTTTAAAATTTACAGAGAGGAGTTAACTTTTTTTGTGCACAAAGAAATTTACTGTTCAATAAAAAATTGTATTAAAAAAAAATTATTCACTAATTTTTTTCCAAATATTATAGTTTTAGTAAAAAATTTAAATTACGGAAAATTATGACTTATAAATTATTTAATGAATTATTCTATACATAAATGTTTCAAAATAAATATGATTTTAAAAGAGTTGTATTCACGACTTTCATAAATAGATAAACTTCAACAAAATTTAAATTTAAAATTAAAGAATTTTAGTTAAAAACCCTTTAAAACATTAAATTTTGGATATGGTAAGAAAAATTAAAAATTAAATTTAAATAAATTTGCAAAAACTAAATTTTTTGCTAAAGAAACAAAATTCTTTGCAAAAATTCAATTATGTTCGAAAATTAAAAAAATGTTCCGCAATTGAATTATTTTAAATATCTATTATTTTAGTAAAATTTTCCAAGAAAATTCAATTATTAAATTGTTTTTAATTCTAGTCAAAATTTTTATCTATTTTTATTATAAATTATAAGATTCTCTCCAAAATTCAATTATATTCAAAAATTTTAAAAAATTGTTGTCAAACTTTCAATTATCTTTATAAATAATAAAATTCTTCTTCGAAATTCAATTATTTTCAAAATTCAAATTGAATTTTATCCTGCATTGAATTATTTTTTAAACATCTATTATTTATAAAAAATCTTCCAAAAGAATTTAAATATTTCCAAAAGTAATAAATTACTGAAAAAACGTCGTTAATTTAGAAAAATTTTTTAATTATCTTCAAAATTTAGGTTATTTTTACAAATAACAAAATTCTTCACCAAAATTCAATTATTTTCGAATGTAAGCAAGTTCTTCGAAAAAATTCGATTATTTTCAAAAATTAATTAAATTCTTTAAAAAAGTACGTGCAATTATTTTAAAATATTTTTTTTTAATTCTCATTAAAATTTCAATGCTTTTTATAAATAACAAAATTCTTCTCCGAAATTCAATTATTTTCAAAATTATGCAAGTTCTTTAAAAAAATTAAATTATTTTCCAAAATATTTTTTTTAATTCTCATCAAAATTTCAATTATTTTTAAGAAAACTAAAAATTCTATTCCGAAATTCAATTATTTTCAAATTTTTTTTTAAACTTCTCATCAAATTTTCAATTATTTTCAAAAAATTTTCCTCAATTCAATTATTTTCAAAATCTACGATTTCAATAAAATCTTCCAAGACAATGTAATTATTAAAAGAAAAATTTCAAATTAAATTCTACACAAATTGAACTATTTTTCAAAACAATAAAAATTTCCTTCCAATAATTCAATTACTTTCCTAACCGAATTGTAAGCAAATGAATTTAAAAATTCTCAAAGAACTTTTTCAAAAAAAGTATTATCAAAAATAATTGATTTAAAGAAGAGTTTTAGTTCAAAAATTCTAAAAGATAATAATTGAGTCGAAAACACAAAATTAATTTTATCTGAGAATTAGGGCAAAGTCAGGGAAATATAAAATCAAATTTTAGTCACAACTTTAAAAGTGGAAAAACAAAGAAATTAAAAATAAACTTTTGTATTTTTTCCCTCATAAAAATTTGAGTGAAAAAACGAAAAAAGTGAATTATTTAAATTGGAAAAAAAATTTCTTCACGCAATTTAAAAGTAGTTCTTAAAGAAGAAAAAAATGATAATGATGATTATGATGATGATGATGATGATGCGAAACAAAAAAAAACACGAAAGTTGAAAATAGAAAAATGTAGTTCACTAAAATACGAAATTATACATAAATTCACTAGAAAACATTATACACTGTTAAAAGTGGAGCAACAGAATTTATGAAATGGAGAGTAGAGAGCATGTAAGTGTTTTCTACTTTCCATTTCATATGCTTAAAAATGCTTTTTTTCGTCTTCATAGGAATATCAAATGCGAGAATATATATAAATGCACATCACTCGTTGAAAAAGAATATAACAGTTTTTAATTGAAGGAAGTTCACACTCACCCGAAGTCTACACTCTAATATAATAAATTTTAATTTTTACTATATTTATTTTACAATATTTTACTATTTATTTACTATATTTATTTTATAGTACATACCATATATTTACTATATTTATTTTTTCTTTTTAATTTAATTTTAGTTTATTTTTTTAATTTCTCTAAATTTAAATTAGTAAAAATTTTTACTAATTTCAATTAGTGACTGACTTTTTGCTTTTGAATTAGTAAATTTTACAAATAAATAGTTATTTCTACTTATTTCTTTAGTAAAATTTACTAATTCAATAGCTAAAAAAATTAATTAATTTTGTCAGTAATTTTATTATTTAAATTAATTAATTTAATTTAATTTTAATTTATTATTTAAATTTTGTCAGTCACAGTAAATTTGAATTAGTAAAAAAACTTTACTAATTTGAATTAGTGACTGACTTTTTGCTTTTAAATTAGTAAATTCTACTAAAAGAAATTAGTAGAAATAACTATTTATTAGTAAAATTTACTAATTCAAAAGCAAAAAGTCAGTCACTAATTCAAATTAGTATCAATTTTTACTAATTCAAATTTAGAGAGTACTAAATTTCTTACTATATTTATTTTACACTATACACACTATATTTTTTACTTTATTTATAAATACAAAAAATATATATATATACAATATATTTACAACATTTATCCAACAATGTTTCACAATAAAATCGAGAAACTTTCATAACGTATAATTTTCGCCTCAATGATTGATTTTACGCCCAGAAGAATCGAGAGGAAATTCATCTGATAAAAGAGGGGAAAAAAAATTATATAGTTTTGTCCCAGCAAATAAGACAATACCCGCAATAACTTGACCTACTTAATAATCAGCGTGAAAAATGCAATGATAATAAAACAATTAAAGAAAAAAGAATTGCTACCTTCTTTCTTTTTTTTCCTTCAAATAATTATTAAAATAAAAATTTTTTTTCGCTTTGATATATAAAAATTGTTTCAATGACCTTCCTGTTCGCGACCGCTTTTAATATCTGATTTCTGGGCTAAGCAATTAAGCAATGATATTAATTTCGAAAAAAAAAGATTGTGAAAAATAATTTTATATTTTACAGTTAGCAAATGAGGGTAATTAAACATGAGATCAGCCGAAAGTGACCCCGTTGATCGAGGAACATCTTTTCGCGAATAGAAACGAAATGGCTGACGATGAAGACGATGAAGACGAAAAAGAAGAAAAAGTAGAAAAAAAGAAAAAAAGAAAAAAAGAAAAAAAAGAAAAAAAGAAAAAAAGAAAAATGAGGAAAAAAGAAATTGAAGAAAAAGAAATTGAAGAAAAAGAAGAAGAAGAAATAGAAGACGAAAGAAGAAGACGATGGTCGAGTATAGAAGAGGAATATTTTAGAGGCGAGAGTAGTACAATTTGAACATCAAAAGGACTTGGCAGGCAGGTCGGAAAGTTGTTAAACGGTGAAAGTAGAATTTAATGTGTATAGAAGAGCGGCTATGGGAAATCCTGCGTGCGAGAGGAAGTATATTATAAAGAAGGTGTGAGAATGTCTCAATAATAAAGATCACTGCTCGCGACAAGAATTTATTTACGTACAGTGTGTATATATGATAAAGATAATGATAATGATAATGATGATAGGGTACCTGTAATTAGTGCGTGACCGAGACATTAAACTATCTGACAAATGTCTCAAGAATCTAACATCTCTTTTTGTACCATTCTTCTTTCTCCAGTATTTTTTAATTTCTCTCTCCATTTTTTCTCATTTTTCCCATTCTCCTTTTTCCATTTGGACTTCATTCTACAATTGTTTTTTAATTGGAATTATTTTCCCATTTTTTCTATATGATCACAAGCCACACTTTTTCTAAGCTTACCAAATTTTGAAACCAAAATTCACCCACTAAACAGCATATGTAACTGTTAGAAATTAAATGGTAATTTTTTCGCCCACTTTTCTAAATATTTAATAAGCTAAAATTTTTTTTTTTTAGAAAGTCTAAAATATAATAAGTAAAGTTTAATTCAATAATTATAATAATAATTAACAATTTTCAAAAGTTTGAATAATTTTAAAAAAATTACAATACAAAACTGTAAAAATTGCTAAAGACGAAAATTTGATTAAAAGCGATCGTGACATAATTTAAATGTTATTGGTCATAGTAATTTTTAAAAATATTAAATCGAATTCTAAAAAATAAAATAGAAATAGAATTCTATTTAGACTTTCGTGCAAAATTTCAGATCAATTTTTTTAAATCTTTGAAGAGTGGAAAAAGTGGAAAAAGTTACCTTTGAATTACTAACAGTCACATGCTATTAATTTTTGAAAATTAACTTCTAAATTTTAGTGTTTTTTAAAAAGCTTAAAAAATATATCAGGACCTACATAATTTTTCAAAAATTTATCTTTCTTTCGAAAATTAAAATTTTAAAAATTGTGTTTAATACTAACAGAACTAATAAATTTGCTAAACTGGATATAACTTTTTCTCACTGTTCAGGACATAAAGAATTCGCTAAAAAGTTAAAAATGAACATTTTTATGATTCATTTCAATAAAAGTTTTGTGCTTTTTCTTAAAAAAAAATTTTTTCGATAACAATTACCGAAATTGTGATTTTTAAAAACTTCAATTCCAAAACTTATAAAACTCAAGAATTTTTATAATTTCAATTCGAATAATAAAATTATCCAGAACTATTGACTAAAATTCTTAGTAAAATTAATTATTCTGAATAATTTTCTCTACAAAGTTCATGCCAAATTTTCAAATCCATTTGTTGCTGATTCAATTTTACGCAATTTTGGTTATTCGAAAAAATTTTCAATTAAGTTTTAAAAAAAGAAATTGTACAGAATTTTTTGTTAAATGTGTAACAAAATTCAGATTTTCAATGATTTTAATTTGAAACATTTTAAAAATTCCATTATTTTTGGAATCATTCAATGTTTTTTTTTTTTAATTCAGTTTTCATAAAGAATTTTGTCAACAAAATTTTAAATAATGAGTTTTAAATCTTCATTTCAACCAATTTTACATTTTTTAAAAAATTTTAGGAAAAATTACAATTTTTCAAAGGATTTGATAAAAATTTTATTAAAAATAATTGAAATTCTGCGATGAGTTTTATTAGTTTGAGAATAACTGAATTTCTGCAATCTGAAAAATCAATTTTTTTAGTGATTTCAACTAAAATTCTTCTATAAAGCCATTATTTTTAATACTTAATTTCCCTGACTTGTGGGTAATGTTGTTTACCATATTTAATTATTATTTGTGATTTTAACTAAAATTTATTTACAAATTAATTTAAATTTAAATTAATTTAACTTAATTTATTTACAAATTAATTTTTATTATAACATTCTACTTGAATTCAATTATTTAAATATAAATAGAAATATTTTAATAAAAAATCGAATGTTTCTTAAGGTAGAATTGTCATAGAGAAGTTCGTCAACTAATTTTTAAATAATTTTATATTTTTTTGAATTTTAATAAAATTTTTAAGAACAATTACATTTTTTGAGGAATTCAATTAAAATTATATGAAAAAGTAATTTAAATTCTGAAGTGAGTTTTATTTGTTAAGAAAATAATTGTATCCCTGTGAAAAATGTTATTATTTATATAATAATAATTAAATCCCTGTAAAAAATGCTATTATTTAAAAAAATAATTGAATCTCTGTAAAAAGAATGTTATCATTTATGAAAATAATTGAATGATCGCTGTGAAATTAATAAAAAAAATTTGTATTTGATTGAATTCCTATGAAATTTTTATTACTTAGGGAAATAATTAAATGTTTGCGTAGAATGTTATCTAAACATTCTTGCAATAATTTAGTTCTTTTTGGAAATTTTAAAATAGTAGAAATTGAAAATCATCAAAGTGAGGAAAATTTTTGAAAATAATTACTACTTTGCTAAGTATTTTATAAGAATTTTTTAAAATTAATTGAATTTAGGAGAAGAATTTTATTTCATTATTAAAGACAATTAAAATTTGGACTTAAAATTTAAAAAAAAATTTTAACATAATTAAATTTCAACGAAGAATTTTATTACTTTTAAAAAATAATTTAATTTCTGCAATCATTTGTAACTTCTCTAAAATATAATTTTTTTTTAGTGTTTTCTACTAAAATTCTTCTATAAATAGTTATTAAAACTTTTCAAAAATCTAAGTTCTTTAAAATTTCCACTGAAATTCTTTTAAAATTGAAATTTTCTTAAATTTGAACATAAAACTTAAAGTAAATGCGATCTATTTATGTAAATTAAATTAAAATCTGAGAAATCAATTTTTTTTATTTTTAAAAACAACTGTTTTGAAATTTAATAACTTTAAAAATTTTTAAATAAAATTACGAATTATAAATTATAATATATAGTTGATTTTTTTCTTCCGTTTTTCGAATTTTGTTGATATTGTTTTAATTCAATTAACGGAAGAATAATAATTATTTGATTGTTCTTAAAGAATGAAATTATTGTTTTTATGAAGCAAACAAAAAAGACAGCAAACTTTAGAATTTTCCTGCGAATCCAAGAAAATCAATTTTTTGTCAGTTTCTTTAATAAAAATCCTGAACTTTTTTCTCAATTATTTCCTGACCTATGGCAACCTTGTATAAAAAATAAATAATACATTATAAAAACAACATTAATCAAATAAAAATGAAAATAAAAAAAGAAAATAAAAAAATAAAATAAAAAAAGAAAATAAAAATTAAAATAAAAAAAGAAAATAAAAAAATAAAATAAAAAAAGAAAATAAAAAAAAATACTTTTATTAACATTACAGACAAGCGCGTGCACGACGATTTAAATTAGTGCCGACAATTTATACCAGTTCGACACGGCCCATCAAACTTCGATATCCTCCCGGATGAGGGGGATGGTTAACCGCATGGAAAAAAAGAAAAAAAAAGAAGAAGAAAAAAGAAAAGGAAACGGAAGAAGTGATGAAATGAATAAGATCCTGGCTTTATGAGTTAAAAAAATAAAATGTGGGGGAGGTGACAGAGAGGGAAAGGCTTAAGAGCGAGAGAAGAACAATAAGAGAAAGGGAAAAGGATGGAGAGCAAGAAGAAGATGCAAAATGGACCACGCGGCAAGAAGTGGGGACGTGCATTAAAAGTAAACGGGGCCATCGTCTCAGCCCCAGAGCTATCTCGGACCTTGAAGAGTTAAGGTCATTGCTACGGTTATCGGTTCAGTGCAGCTGTTGTTTATGTAATTAATCTTGGCACGTGCTTCAGGCCCAGTTTGACGGTCAGTGTTTCTTGTGGGAGCCAATCAAAATAATAATCACAATTTATATATTTACGTAAGATTCGGCAAAAGGTTTTTCCTTCTCTCTCTCAGTGATGAACGAAAAAAAATAGAAAACAAATTTCATTTATTCGTGCGAGATGATACAAAAAAAAATACAGACAATAATCAGAGAAACATTGTGATGATTGCCTTAAAGTAAACTGCAATTGTGGATTAAATTAATTATCATTGAAGTAAATTATTATTTACTGAAGTTACCGACGCAAGTTCTCGACGCGGAAAAAGGAGAATTTTTTCTCTAGAGCAAACAATTTTTGCTAGACAAATTTTTGTCCGTCTTAATTAATGTTCGAAATTTTTCAACGGAGACGGAAAAAGGTTTTTTTAATTCAATTCTGGTATTATTAATTTTTTGTATATATGTATAATTAACAAATACTATTAATTTTTGTATTAAAATTAACTCAAATAAAATTGGATTAATATTAAGAACCCAAAGTTTCGAACATTATAATTAAGAGCGAAATTTGTTTGTTTTTTCCTAAAATTAAAATCGATCAAAGAGTTCGTGACGTTACTTTTGTAATCAACGATATCAGATGAAAAATATTTTTCAAAGTAAATTTTTGTATAGAAAATAAAACGTTAAGTATTTTTTTGAATGATAATTTATAAAAAGAAATATTTGTGAACAAAATATTTTAGTCTTCCTGGTAGAATCATTGAATGATAACTTGCAAAATAAAATATTTGTGAACAAAATATTTCAGTCTTTTGGGTAGAAAAAATATTTTTTTTCTTTTAATCGTTCATCATAAAGTTTGCAAACTTCAGAGACGTTTGAAAAAAAAATTAATTCAAACCATCGATTACAAACCAATTTAAAATACTAAAATTATTCATTCAAGTACGAAATTTTTTTATGTTTTCAAAAAATACTGTCTAGAATAAAAAAAAATCAATAACGAAATTTAAAATCTAAATTTAGGTACAATAAAAATACGTATAGACAAATATAAAAATATATAGTAGACTTAGGTAAAAATTAAATAAAAAAAATATAAATTCAAGTAAATATATTTTTGATAATAGAAAAACTATCAGTTATATTTGAATCTCCTAAATTTTTTTCCGTATTACAATATTATTGCTTCTAGTATAAATAAATAAAATTAAAAAGATTTAAACTGTAATTATAAAGATTAAATTAAATTTTTTTTTGATTTAATTTAATTTTCATTACTGTTTTTTTTTATTTTAGACAGTAATTTTTGAAAATATTTATAGTAACAAAAAATGTCCTTCATTTCACTTCGGTGAATTTGACAAACTTTATAATTAACAATTTAGAGGAAAAAGTACTTTTTTATATTTCAATCTGGACATATTTTCGAACAAAAAATGTTTTAAATAATTTAATAAACATTGTGAATAAATTTATAAATAATTATAATTAATAATTTCACCAAGAAAAATTTAAAAACAAAACATTTTATTGTTCTCAAAAAATTTTTTTCTTCCTTCAATATAAATAAATATATAACAATATAAAAAATATAAATGTAAAAAAAAATAAAATATAATTAAAATATAAAAATACATAAATTGATTTTATACCAATGTTTCATTTGAACGTTCAGATCTTGCGACATGAAAATAAAATTGCAGTTTATTTTAATTAATATTGAACCTAATTTCTCACATTTCATTCATAAAGTGAAAAATTTGTTATTTGAAACTAAAAGAGTAAGTGACACGAGAATGAATTTTTTTGTTTTCCTTTTTTTCGAATTTTTTTTAAATAGCATTTTTTATGCCCTTACTTACAAGAGACGATATTAAACCGGTAAATTCGTGAGGTTACCGAGGGAGAGGAAATAACACTTGCTGCATCGTACAGAACAAAAATATAAAAACCAAGTGCGACGAAATCATTATTCTTGACTGATAACCGTGATAAATTTCCTTTTTTTTTCTTCTATATAATTGTCATTGGAGTTTTCAACGGAATTTTCAGTCATGAAAAGTTTTATATTGACAATTTTCAAGTAAAAAATGATGAGCGAATAAAAAAACAAAAAATAGAGAAAAGAAGTAGAAAGGTAGAAAGAAAAAAGGATACTTTTTCCGCTGCTCTTATTTTTTCCTCTTTCAAAAAAAAAGAAACAAAAAATAGAAAGTATACTTTTTTGTTTACTTTTTTTCCTTACCGAAAAAAGCAAAATGAGTAGGAAAAAAAATGATTTAATATTTTTTCTCTTTTTTTCTTCTTTTTTCAATTCGAAAAATTGGTGCCTAGAAAGAAATTGAAGATATAATTAGGAAAAAAGTTTTTAAATAATTTTTTTTGGGGAATTTTTTTCTAGCGAGAGTAGAAAATTAATTTTGTGCAACCCCTGCTGGAAAAGAGCTACTTTCCTTTGACATAAATGCAGCAGAAAGTGGTAAATTTCTGCACATTTAAAAGTGTGCAGGAAAGTGTACTTTCCCGCACACTTTTGATAAAGTGTGCAGGAAAGTATACTTTCCCGCACACTTTTGATAAAGTGTGCAGGAAAGTATACTTTCCTGCACACTTTTTTGTAAACAGTATAATATACACTATAATCAACATAAAACTATATTTATTGATTAGAAATGTATAAAAATAACTTTTTTCGGTAAACAGGTGTTGCACAAAGTACTGTGTGCAACACGTACGAAAGAAGATTTTCCGACTTCGTGCAAATTGCTGCCCTCGCTTCGCTCGGAGCAGCAAACTTAGCACTCGTCGGAAAACAGCTTCTTTCTGTACTTGATGCACAATATACTATTTCTAACACATTAAAGGTAAATACCTAAAAATGATTCTTGATTCAAAAAAATTGTTTCTAACAAATTAAGATTAAATACTTAAAAAAGTTTCTTGATTCCAAAAAATTGTTTCTAACAAAATTAAAATTAAATACCTACAAATGTTTCTTGATTCAAGAAACGAAATTTTCTTTCCTTCTATTTAATGAAATGCAAATTTATTTTATTCGAATTTTTTTATATTCGCCGAAAAATAAATGAAATATAGACAAACGAAACTTTCTTGTAAAAAACAAATTATTAAATATCCATAAAAAAATCTTCTGCATTTATAAAAGAAATAAAAGTGTTAAATGTCCCATTACACAAGATTTTTGTAAAAAATATTCATTTTTCTTAAAGTAAAATCCAAATTTTGATAATTAAAATTTTTTTCCCTCACAGATAAACAAATAAATAAAAAATAATGTTAATAATAGTAAAATAATACAATAATGAATAGAAATAAATTAACAAAAACAAGTACAATAAATACAAAAATAATAATAGTAATAATAATACCTAATAATAAAAAAATAATAATAATAATAAAACTTAGTTAATAATATCAAATAATAATGATTAAAATTAATAATTAAAAATAGTAGAATTTTAAATAATAAAAAAAAAATTATTTGAACTTTAAGATAAAGAATTATTCATTTATTTATTTTTTTATATATATTTATTTTTTTTTAATCATTTATTTAAGATTAGGAAAATAAAAACTAAGAAAAAGAAAAAATTCTTAAAAGATTAAGAAAATACTAAAAATTGAAAAGAAAAAAATATAAATAAACCCAAAACAAAATTAGTATTGAGTACAAAAAAAGTTCTTTTAAAAAACTATAAAATAATTTTTGAAAAAAAGAAAAATCATTTTCTAAATGATTAAAAATAATAAAAAATGAAATAAGGACAATAATAATACAATAATTTAATAATATTATAATTAAATAGTATAATAATATAATAATTTAGTGGTATAATAATTTAATAGTATAATAATTTAATAGTATAATAATAAAATAGTATAATGGTATAATAATATAATAATAAAAATGAAAAACCATTTTTAAAAAATAATTAATAAACATTTTGTTTTTTCAATGAAGAAAAATGAAATATAATACAGTCATCATTGAATGAATTATTCACGTGAACCTAAAAAATAAACAAAACGGAATATTTTTCCACTAGAATATGTGTGGTAAAGCCAAATATTTTTCTAAACTTAAACACTATGAAGTACCGCTTTAATTTGCCTTGCACTTAACGGAGTGTACAAACTGCACTGTTTGCAATTTATGGTTCGTATAATTATCGCCATTCCATATATATATATCTACATACACTCTGATTTCCGCAATTATTTATGAACTCTTTAACACAGTTACGTGAAAAATTTCATTTTAATTTAACATTTTATAAATGCCTAATTAACAGAATTCGCACTATATCCATATCTATATAAATTCGCTGCATATAAAGGAAAATTACTGTCTTATAATAAAATTTTATCTATTTAGCAAGACTGAGCCCTAAAATAATAAAATTTAGAAAAAAAATATAAATTTTAATTAAAAAATTTAATAGTTTAAAATTATTTTTATTGAATAGGGTAATAGCGCATGCGGAATGTGAATGGAACATTCCGGGAATATATTCTTTTTCTTCATGGGAACCTTGGGAATTTAAACGAATCTTCTATTTATATTTTGAAAATACTAATTATTTAAAAGTATCGAACGTTTGGAATTTTTCCTTATGGAATAATGTGCGAGAATTTCTCATTAAAATATTATCAAAATATTTCTCAGCAGAATATTGCTTTGGAATTTTATGTAAATATTTAAATTACAATTATTAATGTGATATATTAATGGATTTTTACACAGTTTAAATAAATTCGTAGATTTATTATGGAATACATTTTAGAAAAGTTAAAAAATTTGAAAAAGAATGTTTCTGTAATATTTTTTTTCTTATTGAAAACAATTAAAATTTACAGAATATAAAATTGAATTTATTTGGACAATTTGAATTTAATTTGTTTTCATTTTTACTTACTAAATAATTGTTTTAAATTTATTTAACGAATAATTTTGTGTTTAATTAATTAAATTACAAATAATTGATTTAGACAACAAAATTGTGGTTAAAAATTGTGAAAATAATTATTTTTTAGAAGAATTTTCAGGAAATTTGGTTTTGAAAAATTCTTATTTAAATTCTTTAGAAAAATTAGTTTTTGAAAAATTTTATGTAAAATTAATTAAATTACAAATAATTGATTTAGTAAAAAACCTTTAGTTAAAAATTGTAAAAATAATTGATTTTTAGAAGAATTGCGTTTATAATTTTCAAATTTATTTTAATTTGAAATTTCAGGAAATTAAGTTTTAAAAAATTCTAATTCTCTAGAGAAAGTTAGTTGTTGAAAAATTTTAATCGAAAATAATTTCATTATAAATAATTAAATTATGAAAAAACTTTTAAAAATTTTTTTTTTTAAAATAATGTATTTAGAAAAGAATTTTGAGTAAAATTTTAAAACAGAACTGAGTTTTAAAAGGTTTTAAATTGAAATTTTAGAAAATGTAAATTTTAAAAAAATTTAAATTGAAAATTCTTAAGATACTTTTTAGAAAATTTCAATTTTGAATATTTTAATTAGAAGAATTGATTTAGAACTTTTTTTTAGAAAATTGGGTTATCAAATAATTTAAATTCTCTAGAGAAAATTAGTTTTTGAAAAATTTTATGTAAAATTAATTAAATTACAAATAATTGATTTAGAAAAAAATCTTTATTTAAAAATTGTGAAAATAATTGTTTTTTAGAAAAATTTCGTTTATGTTTTACAAATTTATTTTAATTTTAAATTTTAGAAAATTTGGTTTTAAAAAATTCTAATTCTCTAGAGAAAGTTAGTTGTTGAAAAATTTTAATTGAATTTTATTTAATAAATTTAATAAATAATTAAGTTCTGAAAAACTTTTTCAACAATTTTTTAAAAATAATGAATCTAAAAAAGAATTTTGAATAAAATTTGCGAAAATTATTGAATCCTTGAAAAATTGGTTTTTGAATTTTTAAATATAATTGAATTTCCAAAGTTTTCAATTTGCAATTTTAGAAAATTTAGTTTTCAAATAATATTGGTGGAACTTTCTAGGGAGAGTTATTTTCGAAAAATCTGTTAATTGGAAATATTTTATCTAGAAATATAATTGAAATCTCAAAGAATTTACCAAATATTATTAAAAAATAATGAATTTAGAAAAGAATTTTTGTTAAAAATTCTAAAGAATAATTGAATTGTAGTCGTGAAAATAATTTTTTAGAGTTTTCAAAAGTAATTCCAAAAAATTATTGAATTTCAAAAGGTTTAAATTTTGAAATTTTTCTAATTTCGAAAAAAAAATTTAAATTAAAAAAAGTAAATTAAAAAATTTTAATTTTTCGAAAACCTTAATTCGAATATTATTTTCTGGAGTAAATCGGAATATTATTTATTCGCAGGGAAAAAGTCGAAATTCCGTGTCTGAATACCGCAAGAAAAAATTCCGGGAAGGACAAAAATAAATTTTTATGGCAAACCTTTTATGATAATTAATATTGTAATTATAATAATAATTATTGTTATTACCATTATTTTTCTAAAGAGCAAAGTTCGGTAAAAACGACACTTTTTTTACTCTCTAAACTATAAAATCGAAATTTTTCAATTATCTTTCAGATTATCAACTGATTCTAAAAATTGAGTTCTCAAGTTCTAAAATTCTTGTCTGACATAATTATTTTAAAGATAAATATTAATAAATCAATAAGAAAATACTAAAATAAAATTAAAATAATAAAATATTAGAAGAATAAAATAAAAAAATGGTAATTAATAAATATTTAACTAATAAATAATTTTTGCAGATGGCGTCGTCAAAAGGAGCACTCTATCTGCTTCTAATAGCCCTCACTGTGAATCTTTCGCTCGGCAGTACGAAATATTACGTGAAATTGCGAAATGATCCGTCGGATGCGTTCAAAATAAAAAACCCCTACGATCTTCGTGTTCTTCACTATCCACTTGGCGGTGGGAGAGTGTCACTTCAAGATGACATTGGTGCGAGAATTCAAGACGAGGATCAATCGGCGTCCATGGATTTTGGTCCAAAATTGGAGAGAAGAAATTCTTTCGAAGAATCCTCCACCTTCAATCCCGATGTGCTCAATAAATTTTTAGAAGAGTACGCGAGCAAAATAAAAAGCACCACCGAGAGAAATTATAAGTATCCATTTAGAGTGATGCCCGATGAGAAGCAGGCGAATTTCGGCACAAATATCGATGGACCACTCGAGAAGGAAGTTATCTCCTCGGAAATTGTCGTCAATCTGAACACATCGCAGGGGGTTAGAATTCAGTTCTTTTTCTTCTCGATATATTGAAATGTTGTAGGAAAAAAATTTTTATTTTTGGTTTTTTTGAAACATATTTTTTTTGGGTTTTTGAAATCTTTTCAATTTTTTAGTTCTTTTTTAGTATTTTCTTCCTTTTTAGTACTTTCAGATTTTTTAGTTCTTTCACTTTTTTGTGTCTTTAGTTTCTTTTTGGCTTAGTTTTAGTATTCTTTAGTATTTCTTGAGTTTTTTCATTTATTTTTTTGTTTTTTTTTACTCTTTTCAATTTTTTAGTTCATTTTTAGTATTTTCTTTCTTTTTAGTATTTTTTTAAAGTACATTCAGCATTTTTTACTTTCTTTTTCTTTATTTACAATTATTTTTAGCTTCTTTAGTATTTAATACATTTTTTTCTCTTATTTTTTTAGTATTTTTAGAATTTTTTAGTATTCTTGGTACTTTTAGTTTTTTGTAATTTCTACTTTCAATTTATATGGTTCCTTTTTAGTATTTTTCAGAATTTTTTTCCTTTTTAGTATTTTCAGTTTTCTTACACTGAAAAAAAAATTTATTTGATTCAAATAACCGATTATTTGTCTATAATCAAATAAATATTTACTTGAATCAAATAATTTTTATTTGAATCAAATAAATTGTATTTGAATCAAATATTTCAGTATTTGAAGCAAATATTTCAGTATTTGAAGCAAATATTTCAGTATTTGAAGCAAATACTAATTAATTGTAGTTCTTTCACTTTTTTGTGTCTTTAGTTCCTTTTTGGTTTAGTTTTAGTATTCTTTAGTATTTCTTAAGTTTTTTCATTAATTTTTTTAACTTTTTTCAATTTTTTTATTTCTTTTTTAGTATTTTCTTTCTTTTTAGTATTTTTCAGTTTTCTTAGTTCCTTCACTTTTTAGTTTTTTGTGTCTAGTTCCTTTTTGATTTTTTTTGTTGAATTTTTTATTATCTTTTAGTATTTTGAAGAATCTTTCAGTATTTTTTAGCATTTTTTAGTATTTTTTAGTATTCCTTAAGTTGTTTTATATTAAAGTTCATTGAGTATTTTATACTTTCTTTTCATTTATTTCCAATTATTTTTAGCTTCTTTTAGTATTTAAAAAATTTTTTTTTCTTATTTTTTATTTAGTATTTCTTGTATTTTAGTAATTTTTACATTTTTTTTAGTATTTTTACATTTTTCAGATTTCTCGGTATTTTTAGTTTTTTTGTAATTTCTACTTTCATTTTATTTGGTTTCTTTTAAGTAATTTTTAATATTTTTTCAGTTTTTTTCTTTCCTTCACTTTTTTGTGTCTTTAGTTCCTTTTTGTTTATTTCCCCGAATTTTTTAGTATCTTTTATTATTTTAAAGTATCTTTTAGTATTTTTTTAGCATTTTTTAGTATTTTTTAGTATTTCTTGAGTTGCTTTATTTTAAAGTTCATTCAGTATTTTATACTTTTTTTTATTTTCAATTATTTTTAGTTTCTTTTAGTATTTGATAAATTTTTATTCTTTTATTTTTTTTATATTTTTTGTTTTTTTAGTCATTTTTATATTTTTAAAATATTTTTTATATTTTTAAAATATTTGTTATATTTTTAAAATATTTGTTATATTTTTAAAATATTTGTTATATTTTTAAAATATTTGTTAGATTTTTAAACTTTTTTTATTATTTTTTACTATTAATTAAGTTCTTGAGTTTTCTTAGTTACTCCAGTTTTTTTACTTTAAAAATTTGTTTTTATTATTTCTTAAATTCTCTATTTTTTACATTATTTCTGTATTTTATAGTTTTTTTATAATTCAAATTAATTCTTTTAGTTTCTTTAATTATTTATTAATTTACATTTTCTGTTTAGTATATTTAGTATTTTTTATTTTCTAGCTCTTTTTAGACTTTCTTTTTTGTACTGTCAGTATTTTTAAATTTTAATTTTCAAAGTTCTTTAAATTTTTTCACTCTTTTTAGTATTTTTTGTATTTCTTCAAATTAATTATTTTTTCATTTCTTTCAGTATTTTCTAATTTTTTCGTTCTTTTTAATTCTTCTTAGATTATTTTAGTATTTGTTATGCTTCATTTTAGTTTTAGTTTTTTATTTCTTCTTATTTACTTTTTAGCATTTTTTAGGGTATTTCAGTATTTTTTGGTATTTTTCAATTTGTCGAAGTTTTTTTAGTTCTTTCAATATTTTCTAATTTTATTTTATTTTTTAATTCTTCTATTAGTTTCTTTTACTATAATTTGTTACTTTTTTATTTTCCTCGCAGTTTTTCTTTATTTTTTAGTTCTTTTTAAATTTCTTAATAGTGCATTTAGTTTTTTAGTTATTTTTAATTTCTATTTAGTATTTTCTCGTTTCTTTGTTCTTCTTTTTAATTTTTCTAGGTTTCTTTTAGTATTTGTTACTTTTTATTACTTTTTTTTTTGCTTTTTAGTTCTGTTCTGTTTTAGGTCTTTTTTACACTTTCAGTACTTTTTAGATTTTTTTTTGTACTTTCAGTTTTTTATCTCTTTTTAATAATTTTTAGTTTCTTTTTAAATTCTTTTTTAATTTTTAAAAAATTTTATAAGTTTCTTTTAGAATTTGTTACTTTTTATTTATTTATTTATTTATTGAAAATAAGTCCCTTTTTATTATCTTTTTTTTGTTTTTTAGTTCTGTTCTATTTTTGTTTTAATTTCTTTTTGCACTTTTAGTACTTTTTAGGTTTTTTTTGTACTTTCAGTACTTTTTAGGTTTTTTTTGTAATTTCAGTTTTTTTATTTAATTTCAATAATTTTTAGTTTCTTTTTAAAATTCTTTTACCTGAATTTTTTATTTATTTATTTATTTTTGGTTTAAATCTAGTCAAAAAGTGATTATAATATTTTTTTTCTAGAAAAATTCCATGGTTGTTTATTTATTATAATAACTTGCTATTTGTTTTCAGCACTTTAGCGATTTGAACGATACCTCGAAGAGAAACAGTTACTGGAGTGGTAGTAATTCTCACGACGACAGAAATGGATGGGTGACTCTTGATGCAGTTCCCTGGTCAAAGAGCAAAATTTCTAAATGGCAAGCTAATAATCCCACTTCACAACGGCCGTGGCCTGACTCGAAACCCTGGGACAAGCCGAATAGCGGCAAACCGTGGCCATCTGATTACACGTCCAGGCCAACATACGAAAACAATAAGCCTTGGTGCGTATGCAAGAGCAAACAAATATTCACAACTTTAGCTGGAATTTTTTCCAACTCAACGTACAAAAAATAATTGCTAGTAAATAAATAAATAAAATATAATCAGTAATCTAAAATCTAAAAAATAAATTTTTTAAGAAAATTTATTAATTACTTTACTGAAAAGATGAATTTACTTTAATTTAATTTAATTCAGATCGAGAAATGGATCTAAGAAAATATTTATGGATTTATTGCCGCACTAATTTTTAGAACAATATAAAGTAAAACTAAGACAAAAATAATTTTTTTAAAACACTATTTTCTACAAAAAGATAAAGTAAAAATTAAACAAAAGTAGTTTTTTACCAATTTTTACAAAACAAAACTAAATCTAAGGCAAAAACAATTTTTTTTAATTCCTACAAAAATAAAATCTAATACCAAAAATTCTCAACAGGATGAAGCCAAACTGGCAGGAGCAATCAGGAGAGAAGCCCTGGCTGTCCGATCGACCAAAACCGAGTCAATCAATGAGGCCCTACATCGACAGATACGAGGAGAATCCCGAACAGGCCCAAACTTGGCCACCAGAAAATAATAATAATAACAACAATAAACCCTCGTGGAATCGTTATCCGGACAAATATCGACCAACTGGCGACATTATCACCGACGAGAGACCCTCGAATTTCCCCAATAATTGGGATCGACCGCAAATGTCAAAGCCAAGTTACACTTTCCCCGACAGGTTTACAATTAAAAATGAAGAGGACAATTGGAAGACACAAAATTATCACGATCGCCATGACAAATATCGACCGAGTGATTCGAATGACAGGCCTCACTTTTCACAGTATCAATATTTAAATGATCGTCCAGCGAATCATCCGTCGAGTGGCGATGGCGAATGGATTTTGCTCTCGACAAATCGTGGCTACTCGAAATCGCGGCAGAGATCAATTAAAATTGATTCAATTAAGCCGGAGAGTTTGACAATTGTCAATGGAACGAAAATACAGAATTCGAAAGTCGATGATAATGATCCGCCTGTTCCTGTGATGACTTCAAAACGACAGGTTAGATGAGTTTCTTGTTTCTTTTTACGGCGTTGATGATTTTAATTCACGTGACATTTTTCTTGGATTCAGGACTTAGTTAATTTTAGTTGAAAATAATTAAAGAAGATTTATTTATTTTTATGTTATTCTATTTATACAATTTTAGCGTTACAATTAATTTTCTAGGAATTTCATTAATTTTTTTGCACTGATTATTAGACTTCAAAGTCTCAAAGCTTTTTTGACTAAATTAACACACACAAAAAATATATTTTGTTATTTCTAAAAACTCATGTTTTCCCAAAAACGAATTTTTTTTCTCTCTATTTTTCGATGATTACAAAAATTATTCTATTCTCCAAAAAGATAATTTTTTCAAAAACAACAAAAAAATCTCCTTTTTGGGTAAAAAAATGTATTTTAGAAACAAAATAAAATGAGTAAAAATTCTCTTTAGTGTAAAAAAAAGAATTTTTAGGAAAAAAATTGAAAAAATCCCTTTTTATAGAAGAAAAGATAATTTTTTGAAACTAACAAAGTTTCTCTCGAAAATGTTTTTAATTTAAAAAATTCTTATTGAATCAAGAAAGTATTTTTTTTATTAAAAGAATGAAAATCATTTTGCTTCCAAAAATTACCGTTTCTCCCAAAAAAGAAAAGCTTTTTTTAACAAAAAAGGGAATTTTTCCCCTTTTTTTGTTGTTTCTGAAATTTTTATTAAAAATAGTCAATTTAAAAATCCCTATTGAATGAAACATATATCAAAAAAGATTTTTTAAAATTAAATACAGATTTTTCAGAAAATATTTGTTTTCAAAAATTACCTCTCCTGACAAATAAAACATTTTTTTTCTAAAAGGATAATTTTTTCCCTTTTCTTGTTGTTTCCAATAATTTCCTTTTTTTGTAAAAAAAGAAGTTTTAGAAACAAGAAAAAGTGGGAAAAATTCCCTTATTGGAGAAAAAAGGGAATTTTTTGAAACACAAATATTTTTCCTTTCAAAAATCTTTACTTAATGTTATTGTGAAAAAAAAATAATTTTCAGAAACCAAAAAATAGTGGGGAAAATTTCCTTATTGGAGAAAAAGGGAACTTTTTGAAATACTAACATTTTTTTTTAAATCATTACTTAATTTTCAAAAAAAATTCTATGTTTCTAAAGTTTTAAACTTTCTAATAAGTAACAATAATATTTTACTTCTTTGAATTTTGAATTTTTTTTATTAAAAATATTTATTTTGTTCATTAAAAAATTTACTCTTTACGAAGTAAATGTTTACTTTTATTTTTTAAAGTAAGATTTTGACAGATTTGAAAGATTTTGAAAGTCAGATTATTATTCTTTGTACTGAAAGAATAGTATTAGTTTTAGTATTTCTTAAGTTATTTTATTTTAAAGTTCATTCAGTATTTGATACTTTTTTCTTTTATTTTTCTTTTATTTTTTTAGTATTTTAGTATTTTTTACATTTTTTTAGTATTTTTATAATTTTTTAGTTTTTCTGGTACTTTTAGTTTTTTGTAATTTCAACATTCAATTTGTTTGGTTACTTTTTAATATTTTTTAGTTTTTTAAAAACTTTTTCTATTTTTTTTACTTTTTTATCATTTATTAAGTTGTTTAGTTTTCTTAGTTCTTAAATTTTTTTACTTTTATAAATTTTATTTTCTTATTCCTTAAATTTTCCATTCTTTCTGTATTCTATAGTTTTTCTTCAATTCAAATTAATTCTTTTTAGTTTCTTTAATTATTTATTAATTTAAATTTTCTGTTTAGTATATTTATTATTTTTTTTATTTTCTAGTTCTTTTTAGAATTTTTTTTTGTACTTTCAGTATTTTTAAATTTTAATTTTCAAAGTTCTTTAAATTTTTTCATTCTTTTTAGTATTTTTTGTATTTCTTCAATTAATTATTTTTCCAGTTCTTTCAGTATTTTTTCATTTTAATTCTTCTTGGATTATTTTAGTATTTGTTATGTTTCATTTTCTTTTTAGTTTTTTATTTCTTTTTGTTTACTTTTTAGCATTTTTAAGGTATTTTTCAGTATTTTTTTTAGTATTTCTTAATTTGTCGAAGTTTTTTTAGTTTTAATTTTGGAAGTAAGATTTTGACAGATTTGAAAGATTTTTGAAAGTAAGATTAATTTTTCCTTGCACTGAAAGAGTAGTAAAATATAATTTTTTTAAACTGTAAATAATTTTACTCTAATTTGTGATTGTTTTACATAATTTTTATTGCACTGAATAAGATAATATAACAGTTTAGGTGTAACTATAATTAAATTAAATTATTATTTTAGTATTTTATAATTAATAGTGAATAAGGTTGAAATTTCACGCTATTTAAATAATCAGTGAAGCTGAGAATTTATTCTCATAAATAAAAAATATTGTTGCACTGCACTTGAAAAATTATTAACTTATTTTTCAATGATTTACTAATAAAAATGAATGAACAGCAAAGAATAATTAAAAATACTGGTGTCTTTAAAAAAAATAAAACTAATTATAACAATAAATAAATGATAAATAAAATAATTATAAAAATTTTTGTTTATTTTTTTGCTCAAATGCTGAAAAAGTTGAAAAAAAATTTAAATAATGCTTGAAATTTCAACACTATTGTTAGAACATGTTTGAAAAGTGACACATTGCAAGTGACTTGTTCCGTGAATCAATGTCTGATAAAAAATTGTTTTTTCTACTGAAAACAACTCACGTTTGAAAGGCCACTGAGTAGAAATGGAAAGTAAGCATCAGACGTTTCACATTTTATTCTCTAAAAAAATTTTTAAAAAAATATTTCTACTATATTCTAGTTGCAATTTTTCAATTGAATATTTCTGCAATTTTTCCAGAGAAATATTCAAAACGTTTGATATTTTAGTATTAGAAAATAACTAAAATTAAAGAAATTAAAATTAAAAAAATTTTTTTCAATAAGGAGAAGTTAAAAAAAATAATCAAAGAAGTACAATCACATAATAGTCAAACAGGTAAAATTAAAAACGATAGAAATAATTGTCTCAAACACAAAATAAAAATATCAACAATCAAAATAAAAAAACATTGAATCACGGAAAGTCAATTTGACATAATTTTTAACATTTTCAAGCCAACGCAAGAACCTGACTAACAATTTCCTCTCCGATTGAAAATACATCATAAAAAATTGTAAAAAGAGTAATTTTCTCATTAAAAAAAAAAACAAAATGCGCACCTAAAACTGAAATAAAAATTTCATCTCTCCAGGATGAATCCTCTATCTAAGTTCTTGCGTTGAAGTGCAGAATCGTGCCTGCCGCTGAATAAATAAAAAAAAAAAGAAGGACTGATGCTTGGAGACGTTTAAACTTTGTTTGTGTCCAGATTACCGTTGGAAAAAAATAGAAAATTTTTAAAGCTTCAACGTTCGCAGGTAAGATTAACGGTACTCCCATCGGTGAATGGTACGAATACAACCACATCGCACGGTGGACTCCTTGAAGTTGAACGTACCTTCAAAACCGTTGATCAAAGTCAAAAGGAATATGAAAATAATCGCAAGAGCAAACTTCAACAATCATTATTTGCAAAAAGACCAATTAGAAATACAATTAATGCGGGAAATCCTTCCAATTCGGCCATATTAGCAGCCGTGGGCGCCGGTATGCTGCCAGCAACCATGGCCATGATGATTCCAATGATGTTAGGGAGGAGGAGGAGGAAAAAACGCGATTTACAAAATAATAATAGCCATTTGGAGCACACAATGACGAAGGCTTTTTATCTCGATCGACATCTTATGGACAAGCACTACGACCAAAGAACTAAGCTACTGAGGTTTTAGATATTTTTTTTTAGCTACTATTATTATTATTTTTTTTATTTATTTATTGGCTTTTGGGAGACGATTTTTTTAATTTTCTTTTAATACTTAATTTATTGTTGAAAACAATTACGTTCGTCAAGTTCACAAAGTTTATTATAATAAACGATTGAATAGAAAAAAAATTAACTTATTAGTTAATTTTGATTAAAAAATTAACTGATAAATTAATAAGAAAATTAACTAAAATAATCATTTCTTTTGTTCGAATTTTTGTAACAATATTTTATCATCCACAATTAAAAAAATTTGTATTTAATATTTTTTTCATATTTAATTAAAAAAATTTAATTTGTCAACAAAAAATATTCTTTTCTGAGTGAAAAATATTTTTTCCCTACAATTCTTGAATCATAAACTTTGTGAACTTGACCCACGTAAAAAAAGTGTGATTCCCATGATTCACAAGTTTTGAATGTTCAACTGGGCAAAAAAAGGAAAAAATTTTCATTAACTTCTCAAGTTTGAATCAATTAAAAGTCACAGATTTAAATAAAAATCAATGGCTTTTTTTAAAGTCATGTTTTCAGAAGTTTTTGCTTCTGAATTAGTTAAAAATAAGCGATTGTCAATAAAAAACGATTTTCAATAAAAAATAACAGAGAAATTAATTTACCTCGACTAATTAAATTAATCAAAAACATTTACCGAAACATCACTCTTATTTTTAACTAAACGATAATTTTAATAGAAATTTAAGAATAAAATTTACTATTTACAAGTTTTATAATTAATTTTTTCGATATTCCAAAAAAAAACTGTAATTAAATTTTTCCTCTGAAGAAAAAATAAATCCCGTTTCACTTGAACGTTCAAAACATTAGGAATAGTGATTTCCTAAAAAAGTGAATTTCATCCTTTTTTTAAAGGATAAAATAATTTTCGTATACTCAATAGCTGAAACAAATTCATTTATTTCAATATAATCAGTTACTTGACTATTGTCAAAAAAAAATAATTATTTATATGTGAATTATTTAAGATGAATAAATATTTATTAAAAAATTGAAGAATTTAGAAACTTATTTACAATTATTGTTATTAATAGGTATTATTAATAAATATTTATTTGTTACAAATCTTTCTTGACAAAAAATGTTCATTACAAAATGTTTCTTGGCAATTTTTTTATTTAGAAATTAAATAAATTAAAAAAATAAATTAAAAGATTAAATTAAAAAAATAAATTAAAAGATTAAATTCAAAGAATAAATTAAAAGAATAAATTAAAAGAATAAATTCAAAAAATAAATTAAAAACAAGTAAATTACATTTTACAATAAATATTTATTTACATAGATAACAATTATTTTATTACACAATTTATGAAAAAAATAAATGAAACAACGTAAATTGAAAACAAAAATTTTGTTTACTCTGTAAATAGTTATTCGTAACCAATTATTTTGAACTCATTCAATTTGTTTTCAGTGGAAAAAAATTAATTTTTATTACATATATTTTCTACAATTTTCGACAAGTTTATTTTAATAGAAAAAAATGTGAATTTATCGCTCAGCGGTAATAATTAATATACAAAGATGGTAACATCGATTAATTTATTGAATTTTAGGATTAAATCATTTTTTTAACTAATCTTTTAAATGAAAAAAATTTCCATATTCATATTTCACATAAATTAATATTTGCGGTGAAATATAATCAAAATAGAAAATTGTAAGGAAATAATTTTTTACCTAATAGCATTTTTGGTGAAATGTCTGAAAATAAATATTAAACTTTCAATTTTTCTCAATAGATATTATAATTAAAAATTTTCGAAACAAATTTTTCAGAATCTACCTTTAAATTTGCAGTTGGAGAAAAATTTCATAGGATTGAAAATCGTTTTTTTAGTCAATTTTAAAAAATAGTTTAAAAGCAAAAATATGACTCA
Organism: Leptopilina drosophilae; assembly: GCA_032873175.1. Taxonomy (NCBI): domain Eukaryota; kingdom Metazoa; phylum Arthropoda; class Insecta; order Hymenoptera; family Figitidae; genus Leptopilina; species Leptopilina drosophilae. The sequence goes on from CM065478.1 coordinate 73,633,163, forward strand.
AAAAAAATTCTTTATTGAATAAAATAAAGAATGCAAAATTGATAAATAATTTTAAATTATTTAAATTAATAAATAATATTTATTGATTACAATTTAAAAAAACATTATATTTAATGTAATTTCTGAAAAAATTTCCTATACCAATGAAATTTTTTTCTGACTAAATTCTGTTTTTATTATATAATTATTGCGTAATACATTTTTATATTATTTAACTATTTATTTCCATAGGTTAATAAACATAATTTAAAAATTTTTAATTATCAGTAAAAAATAAATTATCGGAACAACATAAGAGATTAGATTGTTAAGCATACTTAGTAATTTATTAATATAAAATAGTATATGAACTAGTTTTAATAAGTTATCTTAATGGGTGATATTTTTTTATGAATGCTTAATTAACTCATGTAATGAATATTCACTTGGTAATATTTGCTTCTATTCTCGATTGTTATAACTAATTAATATAATTAGTTTATTTAATTAATTAACTCACTCACTCAGTTAATTATTGAAAAGATTTTTTTTTCTAATTTTACATAAGGTCGATATATTTATGTTAATTAGAAAATCGATAAAATTGATACTTTTAATAAAAAAATAAATAAAAAAATAAATAAAAAATAAAGAAATAAATAAAAATTCTATAGGACGCTTTATGGCAAAAAATTTTTCAAAAACAATTACCAAGAATTTCTTACAATTTGTAAATAAAATATTTTCTATGTAATTACAAAGAAAATATTTCATTTTCATTCTTCATTCCTAACAAACTTATCGTTTATTTATTTTTTATTGACAGGCTGATTTGTTATTAATAATAATATTTAAAAATATTCTTATTGTGTATTTTTGTTCATACACTGTATTATTTAATTTTATATTATATAAAAAAAGAAATGATTTGTATTGTACAAATATAATTGCGACAACGAAAAAAAAACAATATTTACTTCTCAATGATATAAAAAAAATGTTATTTTATTGTTAACGTTTATTTACACATTATTTAGTTCGTTATAACTTATTTATAAATATATTCTATAATTATTTATTTATAAACTACATGTTTTGTATACTTTACAATAAATCATTCATTCCTTCGATCTCTTCGATTGCAGAGAAATTTTTCCAATTTCTTCATTATATTATTATTTAATCACTAATTTTTCTACTAATATTATTATTTAAAACGTATAGTCTTATAAAATTTGTTTAAATTTTAGAGAGCTGACAAAGTTTTATACTCTAATGACAATACTGATATTATTTTCTTTTTTACTCTATTCTTTTTCTGGAGTAGATAATGTAAATTTAATTTCTTTTATTTTTTAGTGGAACTTTTTATTTCTCATTTAGAAATTTTAGAAACGAAAAATATTGAACTAGATGAAAATATAGAAAAAAAAATCACAGAAAATTATAATAAGTGTCTAATGAGGTTTTCCTAAAAATATCTTTCTAATTACTATGTAGACAAAAAATTTTTGTAAATACGTTTTCTTGTTTACTTTCTGTATGGTTTTTTTAAAAACAATTGTTTTCAATAAACAAAACAATTTTTTTCAGATCCTAACAAAAGTGATTAAGTTCTTTAAACTTTTTAATTGGACTTCGTTTTTTATTTATTTTTTTGTTTATCATCCAAATCTTTTAAATTGAAATTCAGATTTTCATTAAAATTCAGATTTTTATTAAAATTCAATTTTTAATTGAAATTCAGATTTTGATTTAAAATCAATGTTTAATTGAAATTCGTTTTTTAATCGAAATTCTGTTTTTTTAAAATTGAAATTCAATATTTTCAACTAAATTTCATTCCACCTTTCCATGAAAATATTTTTTTTTCGTAGAATTTTCATTTTTGTAATTTTGCAAAGAATAGAATCAAACTAATTATTACCAATTTAAATACTTTTGTGGAATCGAATAATTATTTAATTATCCAATAATTTTTTAATTATAAAATTATGACAATATTCATCAAAGATATTTAAATTTATTTTTCAAACCTTTTTGCAAAATTACAAAATTACAATTAAAAATTTTTTAATTACAGACAGAAATTAATTTTGAAAAAATAATTTTCTGTGTAATTATCAAAACATTTTATGAATTTTTTCCTAACTTCAAGGAAATTGAAAACAAGTTTTGTTTTTAAATTGAAAAAAAATTTTCTTTAACACGAACATTTTTTAAATAAAACAAAATTTAATTCTATTCAGTATGCATAATAATATTAATACCGGTATTTACAGAGAATGTACGAAAAAATATGTAAAAGTTCTCTTCTGTAGAAAATTGGGTTAGATTTACAGAAAAAAAAATTGCAACCTTTAGATAATATTTCGTAAAATGTTAACAAAATATTCTGCATCATTTAGATAACATTTCGTAATATTTATAAAAAATTTTGTATATCTGTACTTTACTCTCACAATATCTATAATTGCAGCAATATTTTTTTTTATTATTATGTTCCTAAAGTTTCCAACGTTCAAATGAATGACAATATTTTTTTACTTCTTCTAATTCGTATTTCTTTACAAAAAAATGGTTTTAATTGAAAATAAATTAATTCTAAACTAAATATTATTGAATTTCAATTATTTTTATTTTTTCCGCCTAGCAATTTTCTAAAATACTTCAGGTGAAAAAAATTCCGTTAATTTAAACGTTCGAAACTTTAGTAACATTTTTATTTTCATTTATTGCTGGGAAAGCAATATTTTCGAAAATAGTGCAAAATTTATTTATAAAAAATTCATATCGTGTTAGAATATTGAGTCAATATTGCAAATATTGCCGGAAAATTGGTATTGTACGTAACCAAAAAAATGTACACTTCATTAATCCAACCAGCATGTAATATTACTTGTAATTTTTGATAATTTTTTACTGCAATACTACTTTACTATTACTGGTAATTTGAATAATTTTATTGCAATATTATTCTTTTACAAGTGCAATATTTTTACCATTGCTCCCTATATTAATATTAAAAAAAAAAAAAAATTTTGGACAATTGAAATATTAAAATTAAATATTACAGTATCTTTTAATATTTATCATTACCGTAAAATTACTGCAGCACCAATTATAATTTTACTGTAATATTAAAATTCCTTTGTCCGGGAAAAATTATATTTGAATTAAATTCCCTATTTCGTTGCATGAATCTGACTTTTGTTAATTTTAATTTTATTAAATCCTTGTGTGGCCTGATCAAATGTTACTTTAATCTAAACAAACGTTTATCACAGCTATAAATGTTGTTTTATATTTTACAAACCCGATTTGATAATTTACTAGTTGTATAGATGATAGTGTAGTTTTTTTTTTTTTTTTTTTAATACAGATTTAATTTTTTCGAGTGCATCTTCAAGCAAAAGTTCTAATATTACCAACATTACTTTCTAACATTGCAATAATATTACCCGCTAGTTGGAAATGAACAAAAAAACCTGATTAGTCCTCAACAGGACCCAATTCCCATTGACTTTAAAAAAAAACATTCATCATTCCTCGCCATTAAATCTTTTTTGCACATGCCCCAAATATCTCGCAAAACCCTCGCTGGCATGTTTCAAGAGCGTCAAACCCAATTTAATTTTAATCTCCGCAATTTTCTTGACAATTGAAAAAATACTAAATCCCTCATTCTCCGGTACTTTCGGCTTCTCCGTCGTCACCTCATCATTAAACCAATCCTCAGTCGTTGTCCCTTCGTTTTTAAAGTGCGTAGTACTCTTCATTTTTGTCGTCGTATCAACAGCCTCAATTTTCACCGTCGTCAAATGTTTCACAACCGGAAAAGTAGTCTTCATCGTCGTCGAAAACATTGTTGCTCCCTTTGTTGTACTCTCCGAATGTTGAATTTCATTCTCGGCAAAGTCCTCCTCGAGTTTCTTTTTCAGAATCTCGTCTTTTGTTTTTTCCTGATTGTCTTTGTTTTCCTGATTTTCTTTTTTTGCCTGATTGTCTTTGTTTTCCTGATTTTCTTTTTTTTCCTGATTGTCTTTGTTTTTCTGATGGTCAGGGTGGAGAACCTTTGTCGTTTTGTTCTCGTCTTCGTTCGGTAGGGCCGAGTCGATAATGTCGAAAATTTCGTTACTCAAAGGCACCTCTTCTTCTTGGTGTTCCTTTTCGATTTCTGTCTTGGTGGGTATTAGTTGAATGACCGAGTCTCTCTTAATTTTTCCCGAGGGGTGGGATCTTCTAATTCGTAGTAATCGCGGTCCGTGCTCAACAGCAACGGCAGTTGGGGTAATCTCGATCTCTTCATAAACTACGTCTTTGCTGCGAATCGGTTCGTTTTGGAGATTCGCAGTGTAGGCCTGGGGAATGTTGACGGAATTTTTCGGGAAATTAAATGTCTGGGCCATTTGTTGTTCGAATTTTGATTGCTCTGGACTGATTTGTGTTTTGGGAGGATCATAGTCGGCTCGTTTGCTCGCTGTTGGTGCGGTCTTTTTTTCTTCTGGATTGTACTCTTTGGGTATGCTGCCGACGACGAATTGGCGATTACCGTTCACTTCCTTGCCGACGGTGAAATCCGATTTCTGACGTTCGTAGTAATTGGGTGTTGTGGGTAACTCGGGGTACTTGAATTCCGTGTTTCTGTAGTTGACACTTTCGGCCGGTCGGTAAATGGGTCCGGACGATGCTTTCTGCTCGAGGGGTTTCTTCGTAGTGGTCGAATAGGGCCCCTCGTAGTGATGGTACTTGTAGTAGTTGTGCTCGTAGTCCTTGTTCCCGCCGTACTTGGCGTCGTGCTTGGTCATTCCCTGGAGGACCTTTGAGAAGACCTCTTCCTCGTTCTGACCGTAATTGCCCCCATACTCGTCGAGATTGTACTTGTAGTTGGGCTCCAAATCGTAGTTGCGTCGGGCAATTGAGCCGCCGAAGGGATAGAGAAAGTAGGACGCGAGGCCTAGACCAAGACCAACGAGGGACATGACACCGAAACTTGGCATCACTTCCCTACTCAGAAAATTGTAAATCTGTGTACTGATGGGTTTTTGCACCTGTTTCTTCTTTGTTTTCGTACTGTTGGCAACTTTAGTTTCGGGTTCGATCTTTGATTCTTGAATTGCATTCTCGGCGCTCGATGGTTCGGCAATGTTTAGAGCTTCGGCGATTGTCGATAGGGCAGAAAGTGCCGAATCGGTGGGCTCGGTTGTACTTGTCGGTTTGCGACGTCTGTTCTTGTTCTTCTTCCTCTTTGACGACTGTCTTCGTTTCGATGTTGGCTTCACTGTTGTAGTCGTCGATTTTGTGGGTTCTGACGTCTCGACGTTTATTTTTGTCAGCTCGGGATTGAAATCGAATTTCAGATCGATTTTCGAATTGTTGAGAATGTCCTGATTTGTTGTATCCTTAGAATGTTGGACTTTCTTTTGATTGGAGGGTTTCTTAGTTTCGACAATTAGTTTTTCGATTTTCAATACTGGGGCGTTTACCTTTATGGGTTCAATTTCGATTTTCGTCATGTCGTCGACTGGTTTCTTTAGTTTCACCTGGAGGACGTTGTTGACTTTGTTGCTACCTGGTTTTGTTCTGTTGTCGATGAGGTCCTCTCTGATTGGACTTGGCTTTGTGGATAATTTTGTGGTTGGTTTTGGTGTTGATTCGGGGGATGGGGTTTTTTTCGTTTCGGTGTAAACGGAGGCTTTTATTTTGGTGATGAACATGGGCACTTCGGTAGTGTCCGCTTGGGTTGAGATCATTTGTACTGGTTTGTAGGTTACCTTTTCGATTTTTGAAGTTGGAGAGTTGTGGATTTCGGGTTTAGAGGTTGTAGTTGTGGTTTTTCTTTGAGGAGTTGGTTTGGGTTTATTTTGGGGTTTTGGTGCCTTGGTGGTTGTATTTTTAATTGGGTTTGTTTTGGGTTTGGTGGTTGTACGAAGTGTTGGTGGGACTTTTTTTGTTGTGACTTGTTTCGGTGTAGTTGTTGTTGCTTCAAAATTGTCGGAGAAAAGTAAATTTGTTTCTTTGGCTTCATCGAGTGATGTTGATGCTGTGGTGGTAGTTTTGGGTGTTGTACTTTTAGGTGTTGTGATTTTGGGTGTGGTACTTTTTGGAGTTGTACTTTTTGGAGTTGTACTTTTTGGTGTTGTACTTTTCGGTGTTGTACTTTTTGGAGTTGTTGGCTTTTCGATCTTTTTAAATTGAGTTTTCTCGGGATTTGGAGTTGATTTCTCAGGCTGTTGGGTAACCTTCTCCGCTTTTGTGATCAATTTCTCCAGTTTGGGAGTCGAGGGAGTTGTTGACTTTCTAATGAGATTGGGAGTTGATTTTTTAGGAACCTGGGTGTTTATTTTCTCGAAGGAAATTGGCGCTTGGACGGTAACCTTCTCGACGGATGCGGATGAAATTTTTTGATCGGGGGATTCTACTTTTTGGATTGTTGACGTTGTCTTAACGATTAATTGTCCCTCGTTTTCGAGAGGATACTTGGTTTTGTCCTCGTCGTCAAGAGGAAGGTCCGTGGTTGCTGAGGGTGGATTTAAAAGAATCCAGGTGGAGATTCCACCGGTTGTTGTTGGTTGTACTTTTTGGTTCGGATGTCTCATGGTGTTTAATTCTTTTTCTAATTCCTCTTCCGTGAGTGCCATTGCTTCACCAGGATGGCTGCTTTCGAGAAAACCGAATTTTGAATTAATGGGTCTTTCCTGGGAAATGTGTCTTGTGGCATTTTTTTCAAAATTTAAAGAATCGATTGTCTTTAGCATTGAAGAATGTTCAGTTTCTTTCTCCGGTGATTCGACAAAAATTAATTTAGTTAAAACATCATTTGACGGTTGGCGTTGTTGTTGTTGTTGTACTTTGTCTTTTGTTAAAACTTCCTTTGGATTTGTGACATTTAATAATTGTGTGGCCACCGTCCTCAGGGATTGGTCCATATGCTGAAGATCTTTCAGCTGCCGCTGAGAGTCAGATGTCGATGGCCTAAAAATAAAAATATTTCTTAAAAAACAGTTCGTACTGAAAAAATATTTTTCTTCAAATTCAAACAACAAATTTTCGACAATAAAAATATTCAAAAATAAATTCTTAATTCATTTCTTTCATATCGTTAAATGTAAAATCGTAATTATCATTTTTGTCACAATAAAAATACAAAAAAAAATCATTAGGTAAAAAAGTCGATATAAGAATAACTTTTTCTTTTGATAATCTTGAAAAAATGGTACAGATATTTTTTAATATAAATGTTTATTAGTATACATTTTATACAGATACAAATTTCGTTTTAATTATTAAAAAAAAGTATTTTCATCTAAACAAATATATATTTCATTTATATCATAAAATATAACAGATTCTTTATTTAAATAGCAACTAAAAAATTAATTAGTAATCAACTACCAAGTAAATAAAACTTTTTATGAGGAGGCAAAAATATTTATTCTTATCCTAAAATGTAGAATAAAACGAAAGTATAATTTTTAATACATTATTTTTTATGCATCAAAAAGAATTTAATAATGAATTTTTGAATGTATCGTGTAATGGAAAATTGTAATCATTGACGAATTATTGCCTGACTCAATGATAAACTAAGATAGTCTATTATAGTAATTTGCTACACGTTTTCTGCAAATGAGGCCTTAAATTTTATGTGCGTACGTGAGCGAATCTCGTAAAAAGGGAACAAGGAAAGGAGATGATTGGGAAATTTTGCATATACACATATACATGTGCGGGTAATTCAAAATTTCATTAAATATTTCAAACGAAGACATATTTCCTTTTAATAAAGATAATCACAATCATCAATATAATTTTTTAATACAAAATTGCATATATAATCAACATATAATAATAAATAATACAAAAAATTTCGTATACAATTTTAATTTCATATAATAAATTATAGTTGCATGTAAAATACATATTTTCAATGATATATTAATTTGCAAAAAAATACATCTTTCTTTTATTATAAACTATACACAAACTTAACTGTTAGAAGCTGAAAATAAAAAGTGTTTGGGTTAAAAATTAAATTATTCCACTTTCTTGTGAGTATTTTTTTTTTTTAGTACCTAGTATTTTTTTCACGTAATGGTCCTAGGGGACAAATAGCAATTATTAAAAAATTCTTTGTCTATTAGTAGATAAATTATTTTGTAGAAAAAATATTTCGTACTTACTACTGTGTAGTGTTTTAATAAATACATTAATGAATGCATGAAATTCATCGTAAATTAGTTTTAATGAGTTATTTGTTTATTAATTTTCTAAGAAGTTAAACATCTACCGTCTAAGGTAACTTTATTAATATAATTATTATACTATTAATAAATTAATGAATAAATAAATAAATAAATTTATTAAATAATAAATAAATTACTTTAATAATCAAAATATTATACAATTTTATAGAAATATTAATTAAAATGTAAAATCTTTTCAAACTAACATTTTTGATTTCTCTAAAAATTTGAAAGTTCAAATGGAAGACGACATTACTTTTAACAAGAATTCGTTACTAAATAATTCGTTACTTATAATTAATATTTTATTTATATTTGATTCAATAGTCTTTATTTATTTGAATATTTAGTTGAAGTTTCAAAATTTTAGTGAAATCATTTGTAAAATACTGAAAATTTAATGTCAACAAACAAATAACAGATAAAATGTATAAAAATATATAAATAACAAACAAATAAATATAAAGTGAGAAACAAAAAATGAAATGGTTTGATTTTATTAATTAACTAAACTACATAATGTATTTTGGCAAGTTAATTGTTCTTTTAGCATAAAAAGATAAAAGCTGCATGTATATAATTGCTTTAATTTCATGCTTTGAATTAATACTTTAGATAAACAAATAAATAAAATAAAAAATATACAAAATAAAGAAAACATAAAATAAATATAATAAAAAAATAAATATACAAAAAAAATATAATTATAAAAGAATTTATTAATTAATTAATTAATTAATTAAATATACAAAATAAATAAAATCTATAAAATAGATGAATAAAATATATTAATAAATATATAAAGCAAAGAAATTTAACATTAATATATTACTTATAAAGTTCAACGAAAATTTTTTGAAATCAAATGAAGATTGCACTTGAACATAGTTTAGGTTGTAATGGAAACCATTACGATAGCAACGGTTACTATAGATGCGATTATTATGGTAATCATCACCAGGTAATCTAACGGTCCCTATGGGGGACGTTAGACACTACGGACGAACATCACGAAAACAAACAAAAAACAACAACAAACAAAACACCCTAACAGAAACTAATGAATAAAATACTTGATGAATAGACAAGTAAACATTAATTTGGAATAAAATTTTCTTTAAACTTAGAAACTTAAATCACAAAAAAGAATTTTTAAAGCACAAAAAAGAATTTTTAAAGGCCAAAAAAGAATGTTTAAAGGCCAAAAAAAAATTTTTAAATCATTTTAGACTTATGATTCAAAAGCATCCTCACTCGATATCAACAATTCCCATCTTCATCTCTTCCTCCTCTTCCTACGCTTACTTTTCCATTCGTTCCAATTTCTATACTTGCGAATCGCCTGCTTAACGATTTCCTCGAGACCGGGTGTAAATCTGATATCAGTATGCTGATCGTACGATCTGCCAAGGTCCAGAGCACCCGGAAATGCCCAGGGGAATAAAAAGGCCGCCACACCTAGAACCCCCGCAGCAAAAGCAGCGAAAGGCGCAATACTCACATTCATCAGACCATAATTCAACGGATTCAAGTAACTAAACGACGAAAAGAACGAACCCATCGAGTCCATAACACCATAGGGCGACAAATCAAAGTCATCATAATCAAAATAGTCATCATCGTCCTCGTCCGAATCAACAGCGCCCGTAGCAGCGTCAACAGCCGCTCCCCCTCCACCTCCTGACGATGCACCACCTCCACCCGAACCACCCAAACCATTCGAATTCGTCAATTGATTCGCAGTCTGCGACGCCGCCATATTCGTCAGTCCCACCAAATTCGGAACACCGGGTCTCGCACCACTGTAGGTCACTGCCGATGAACCATCATTAGCCTGACCCGGTCCAGTTCCAATGCCCGACGACGATTGACCCTCTTCACTAACACCCGTCGAATTCGAGAAAAAACTCGTCGAATTATCCGTAGAATTTTCGGCAACTGTCGTCGTAGCCACTGACGTTACCGCATTGTTCCCATCCTCCGACACCGCATCGTTAATTTCCTGAACCTCTTCAACTGGACCCTGATCCTTGGGAGGCGCGTCAGGACGGTCGTAATCCGAACCCAAATCCGTGTCCGAAGCAAAATCATCTTCATCTTCGTCCGAACCAAAATCATCATCCGTATAAGAAGCCAAATCCTCATCCATATCAGAAGCAAACTCCGAATTCATGTCCGATGCTAAATTAGAAGCTGAATCGAAATCGGAAGTAGACGCAGAAGTGAAATCAGTAGCAGGTGTCAAATCAGGAGCTAAATCAGGAGCTGAATGAAAATCAGAAGGAGGCAAATCAGGAGCTGAATGAAAATCAGAAGGAGGCAAATCAGAAGCTGAAGTAAAATCACTAGCCGAATTGAAAGCGGGATCCAAATCAGAACCTGAAGTAAAGTCAGTGGCCGAATTGAAACCGGGAGCCAGATCAGAAATCGGGTCCGAAAAGACACCGGTCGTCACATTAGGCACACCGGTACCGATATTAATCTTCGTTCCCGAAATAATCTCAACGGAATTCGCCGGATTTGTGGTGACCTGTGGCACTTGTATTTTCACCTGTTGATGCGTATCAATCTGAGATGTAGAATAGTAGGGATCGACATTTGTCGTAGGTTCGCTCTGGTACACCGGACCACTGGTAGGTCCACTTTGCAGCAACGGATCACTGGTATAAGGAAGAGAAACCTGATCCTTCTGTCCACCGGTGACAATCGGTCCCGACGAAGGACTAGTAAACACATTCGTACTCAAAACGTGGGAATTAATAACAATATTCAAATCCGTACAACCTTCCTTACTCTCAATCTTGTTTTTCACTTTCGTGATGGAATTTATCATAATCGTGGGACAATCGTCCCTGACGTTTGACAGAGCTTCGGAATTATTTGCCGGGTCGTCGCTCATGAACATGATGTGGACATTTGGTGGCGAACCGGTATTGTTGGTTGGGGCAATTTTACTGGGGGGTTTCTTCGAACCAGTGATGGTGACATTGGGTTTTTTCGAGCCGGGATTCATGATGTGGACGACAGTGTCCTGGACGACGGTTGAGGTTGGTCTGTAGACCGGTTGACGAGTCAGGGTCGGATCTTGAAGACTGTTTATCACTGAATTGAGTTGTGGCGCGGAGAAGTAGTACTGGGGTTTTTTGAAATGATTCTTGTCGACAGTGGTCGGTGGGTATGAAGGGCGAGGAATTGGGGAAGGCAAATCGGAAGTGTAGCTAGAGTGGGTCGAGTAGGAGTCTTCGTTGGATGAATCCAGGAGGTGATCGTCAACTTTAGACGGTGCGTTAGGTTCAAAATCGTCATACAGAGGTTCGAAGACGTTACTAATCGGCTTGCCGGAGTGCTCGTCGATCATGTGACTCTGATTTCGGGAGAAGGCGGGAATTCGCAGCCACTGGATCATTTCCTCCATTGAGGCATGATCGTGTGGTGATTCATAAGGAGTCTTGGTGCCGGTGGGGAAATTTTGTGGGGAGAAATATTTGTCCGAATTGTAAAGATCTTCCACTGTCGACGCGAGGACTTCGGTTGGCCATTTCTTTAGCGGAAGGTTCGCCGCTATTTTTGAATTCGGTCTCGGAGTTACGTGAGGGTTCTTCGGAAAATTGTCCTTCGTCAGCAAATTCGGGGGACGCCGAAAGTTACCGCCTAGATTTTCGGTCTTAATCTGCGAGTTCAGATTCGCCTTCACGATATTCACTCTGTCCTTAACTTTAGTCGAATTTTTGAAAACTTTGATTTTTTCCTTCGAATTACGATTGGGAATACTATAAGGTATTATTTTCACGTAATTTCGTGTTCGGGAGGAAATTTTTCTACCTTCACTCTTGTCGGATTCGTACGATCGTTTTTCGGATGTAAGTTTCGGAATATTCGATTGATTCGAATTCGATTGATATTGAATTTTAAGAGTTTGTTTGGTGTCTTGATTATCGGAGGAGGAGAAGAAGTGAGGAGAGTTTTGTAAGAAGGCGTGACTTGAAATCGGAATTGGAATGACCTTACTACTCACCTTATGAATAATGTTCTTTTTGAAATGATTAATTTCCCGGGAATTGTGACCTCGGATTATTTCATTTTTATCATCACTTCGTCTCTGAGGATATGTTTTGCCTATCCATTGATTTTCTAATTGATAATTGTAAAAATTGTTGTTATTGTTGTCATTATTGTCGTTTAGTGTTCGAGACCTAACTGATGTGGAATAATTTAATTTTATTGTTGGACTTAAATTAAATGTTGGTATATAGTTATAAATTAATCTATTAGTTCTTCCATTCCCTATGTACCTGCTATTGCTTAGGACACTTTGAGAAATGTCCTCGCTTCCCATTGAAATTGGTTTCCAGCCATTTCCATTTGTATCCGCTCTTCCTTCATGTTGAGCTGCAACAAAAATATATTAAATAATAAATATTCTTGTTTTTGAACAGTTATTTGTTTAATTATTTAAGAGCTCTTGTATGTTTTTTTTTTGTTTTTGTTGCATTAATTCTGTTTAATAATGAATTTCGTAAATTAATTTATATTAATAAACGGTACAAGGTTTCTTAGATACTTGAACAATAATAAATATTATATGCAATAAAAATTTGAAAAAGAAAAGTTCATTTGAACCCTCAAAACCTTAGAGAATAAATAATCGTAGAGGTTATGTTTAGAACACTTTTCATTTGATTGAACATTCTTTTTCAATTGTCTAAAGTTAAAAACAACTTTTATTAGTTAAAAAAATATCTAAACTAGTTAATAAACATTGTTTTTGACTATGTAGCTAAAAAATAAATCTCAAATCAAGCGAAACATCTTCTAAACATAACCTATAATTTTTTTGGCGCGTAAAATCTATTTTACCGAAAAGAGTGTCCCAAATGTTGAATTTTTAAATTTCTACACCGTGGAAAGAATTTAAATTGAAAAAAATATTTCCCGTATTATATTTGTCAGATTTGATGTTTTCTGCAATTGTTTACGAAAAGGGATGATCTGACACTTGTCTATTATACTGAAATGAATTCAAGACCTACTTTACTTTTCAGGCAATTTAGCGATTAATAAATTCCAATCATTAACTTTCCTTCTAGACTAAGGAGTCTATTAATTTCTCAACTAATAATTATAATAATTTATGATACGAATAATAAACTGTAATTCCCGAAGAAGTTTCTTTTGAATTTTAAGGAGAAAAATAATAACAGAATGAGAATTATTATAAAAAACGGAGAAATAAAAACTATAAAGTAATGAAAATTGGAAAAAGAAAAATTAAAGACTTAAAATTAAAAAAATAATAAAGTAATAAAATAGTAAAAATATTATGAAAATAAATAATAACAATTAGAAAAGAAAAGAATAATTAAAAATTATAATTTAATTGTTGAATAATGAAAAATTTAATTTAATTGTTAAATAATGAAAAAGATAATTTAATTGTTTCTTGATCGTAAATTCAAATGTTACTTAATTAATTGTTGCTTAATTTGTTTTCAATTTGCTTCGCCAGCGAAAAGGAGCGTGTTTTTGAAATTGATTGTACAACTGGAATGATCCTTATAAAATAAAATCCCCACTGGAGAAGATAAATTGAGATTGCTTATAATATATATAAAGGCTCGTTAACTGCAGTACAAGATTGTTAATGTTCTAAGTCACGCATGTCCGTGAAGTAATAGAATTAAATATAAAATTATTTATTTTCTCCAAACAAAACGATTCACTGTACTACTGGTATTACACACGGTTAATCTGGGTGTGAGCATCATTCAAAAGTTACTTTCGCTGAAAGCAAAACCATTAAACTGATGTGTATATTATATAAATATATAGCGAGATGGACTTCTTTTTAACAAAAAAAACGGTAATATTTAACATTTTTTATTCATTACATATATTTATATTATGTGCGTTTTTTTTGCAGAAAAAAAATCATTTCCTTTTTCTTCGTCAGTGCGTAAAAATGTAGTATTTAAAAAAATTGATTTCACTTTTTATTATTGATTTTCTATTATATCAAGGGAATTCTAGACATTTTCTATGCAAAGAGAAACTTGTATAAATATGTTCAATTTATTATTTTCGAATTAGAATTTATTTATATTTCGAACTATTTGATCTGGATTCTTATCAAATCTGACTAATAATTTATCGTATTTTTTCATGCACGTATTCATAAAGTTTAATTAATATTTTCACAAAGTTTAATTAATATTTTCATAAATTTCCATAAATTTTCATACATTTTAATAAATTTTAATAAGTTTTAATAAATTTTAATAAATTTTAATAAATTTTAATTAACGATTTTAATATATTTTGATTTCAAATTCTTAATAAATAATTAATTAGAAATAAGAGAATATCTCATTAGAACTTACCGGAATTCTGAGGTCTGGATTTGACTGATCCTGCAAGAAGCAGGAATGTAACGAGCTTTAACAGCTTTAACCGCATTTTCACCCTGAAACACAAAGAAATAGAATTTAATTAGTATTTGGTATTTTTACCTCTTGTCAATAATTTCAATTTAATAATTTTTTATTTTTCTCTGTATTTTTATTATTATTATTGGCATTATTTTTTTTCCTTTAAATATTTTTCCTGACAAAAATAATACATTGTTTTTACAAATATTTCCACCGAAATTATTAAAAAAAAAACCATGTGAAATATTTTTTATACAAACATTTAGTGGAATATAAATAGAAGAATTTTTTTTACTAAATTGTTGATTTACTGTTAAAATTAAACTATTAAATTAAATAAATTAACAAATTCTAAAGAAAATTGCAAACTAAATTATTAACTACTTCTTAAATCGTTAACTAAATTGTTAAAGGTTGTGAACTTCACCAACATATTTATTTGAAAGAAAAGAATAAATATTTAATAAACAATTTACTTGAAATAAATTATCTTCTTTCTAAAAAAAAATTTTCTTTTTACAGAAATAAATTTTCTTTTTATTAAAATAAATCTTTTTTTTACTGAAAGAAATTTTCTTTTTTATTAAAATAAATCTTTTTTTGACTGAAATAAATTTTCTCTTCTAAAACAAATTTTCTTTTGTATTAAAATAAAGAAAAAAAATGCATTTTTGCGCAATAATTTTTTACGTTAAATGTAAACATTAAATGTTGACAGGTGGAAAAAAACACGTGGAATTTAAAAAAAAGAAAAACAAATAAATTTAAGACTTTAAAAAATTACGTAAGTCGGACACGATTCGAATGTTTTATGGTTCCTTTGTATACCAAAGTGGCAAGGTCCTGTTTGATTAATCATTTCTATGCCCCTTGCATTTTAATTTATTCGACTATTATCGATTACCAGTTTAATTCTAATTCAAAATTTGTCTGTTCACTGCAAATAATTTCGGAATTACATTAACTGTTAATGAATAAAGCAATTTTTTTCTGGTACTTTTAATTGATAAATTTGTTGATTTTGTTTCAATTTGTTAAAAAAAAATGATACAAAATAATTTGTTAATTAATTAGAATTTCGTTTATTAATACGTATAATTAATATTTTTAGTAATAAATAAATAAATATTAGTTAATAATTAGTAGTATTATTTTTTTTCTTTTCAATTTGCTTTTCGTATTTTTAAAAACTCTTAACTTTAACTCTGGAATTAGTTAATTAATTCAAACAATTTAAACAATTTTTTTTTAATTATTAATTATTACTATCAGAATTAATAAATAATATCAAAATTTAAAATTTAAATAATATAAAAATATAAACTGTCAAACGATTTGTATTTGTAAATTAAAAAAATTAAATAAAGAAAAACACAAGAAGAAGAAAGAAGAAGGAAGAAGAAGAAAAAATGTAAAAAGGACTCGAGAAAAAAAACGAAAACAAATATTAAATAATTTTTTGCAAAAATAACACGTGAGAATCTTGCCTATTGTGTCAAAGTTATTCAATTAGTGTAATAAAGAACCATAATAAGAAAATAATCATATATAAAAAGGTTTTACATAACATAATTATTTCCGTCTGACGACAAGTATTATATATTTATATACATACAAAAGAAAAAGAAGAATCTCAAAATCTAACAGGTTTCATACATAGAAGAATATATTTGATGTAACGCGTGTTTTATAAAGTTTGTCTAATGACTCAGCCTTCAAACGCTCGATGTTTGTCAATATCCAGTTAGATTTGAAGTCTTCAGTTTTTACCGTTGCATTTTTTCGTACATATTTGTGTCCGATAACGGGACCGATCATCAATCTCAAAGATCTTATTTTGCAAACTCTCGTAAACGAAATTATTATATATATATATATTTCTTATACACAAATCATATACACGAATTTCGACCTGATATCATACAAACAGTTACCAGAAATTATTTCAAGTATGTCAGAGAGCAAAAAAAAAAATAATTTTTTTCCTCTTTTTATTAGGTCCTTGAAAAAAAAATCCAAGTTTTTTTGTTTATGAAAGTGAAGTGATTAAACGAAAAAAGGTATTCTTTACAAGAAAAAAAAACAATTAAATTTCTAGTTTATAATATTTTTTCAAAAATGGGGAAGATCCAATTGAAAAATATATTTTTTTTCTAAATTTTTTACTTCAAGTTGAGAATTTCATCAAAGTTACTAATTTTCACAAAAATATAAACTATGCCTTTTCTCATAACTAATAGAATTGGTTTAAATATTGCAATTATTTTCAAAAAACTTTTTTTTATGAATTTCAATATTTTTGTAAATTTGAATTATTTTCTCCTCCGCAATTCAATTATTTTAAAAAAAAATTTAATGAAATTCTAAACAAAAATACAATAATTTTCTTATTGGCAATTTAATTCTTCAGAAGAATTAAATTATTTTCCAAAATGAAAAAAAATATTGCTGTGAAAAAAGAGAATTGTTTTTAAATAAAAATCTTCGCTGGCATTTAATTATCTTCAATTAAAGTTTAATAAAATTCTTCTTACGAGTTCAATTATTTTCTAAGAATTAAATATAATTTTTCACAGTAATTAAATTATTTTTATAAATAATAAAAATTTCAAGTGAATTCAATTATTTTCAGAAATAATAAAATTTTTTGAAGAAATTCATTTATGTTCAAAAATTTATTTTAAATTCTCATTAAAATTTCAATTATCTTTATATATAATAGAATTCTTCTTCGAAATTCAATTATCGTTAAAAACTTTTTTAAAAATTCTTCGCAAAATTTCAATTATGATCAAAAATTTTCCTTCATTCAAAGATTTTCAATTTCTATTTTAATAAAATCATCTGGAAAAATTCAATTCTTTTCATAAAATGATACAAATTTTGTAAGAATTCAATTATTAAGGGCATTTGAACCATTATGACGTCACAATTTTAAAACTCATGCTTTTCACACATTGTGACGTCATAGTGGTTCAAATGCCCTTAACAAATTTTATTTATAAATTTCCTCGCAATAATTCAATAATTAAATAATTTTCTTTAATAATATAAAATTTCTACAGAAATTATTATTTTCAAAAATTTCGAATAAAATGTAGGATTTTATTATAAATATTAAATTTCATTACTTTATTATTTATAAATTCAATGATTTTCAATATCTACTGTTTTAATAAAATTTTCCATAAAGAATTTAGTTATTTAATTCAATTATTTTCATAAAATGATAAAAATTTCATAAAAATTCAATTATTTACAAGTTTTCTATAAATTTCCCCGCTATAATTCAATAATTTTCTTAAATAATACAAAATTTCTACAAAAATGATTATTTCCAAAAAATTTTTGAATAAAATCCTCAATTCAACGATTTTCAACATCTACCTACTATTTTAATAAAATTTTCAATAGAATTCTATACAATAATTTTATTATTTCTATAATAAATATAATTCTTTTTAGGAATTCAATTATTTTCATAAAATGATAAAAATTTCATAAAAATTCAATTATTTGCCAATTTTCTATAAATGTCCTCGCTATAAATCAATAATATTCTTAAATAATACAAAATTTCTACAGAAATAATTATTATTTTCAAAAAAATTTTGAATAAAATCCTAAATTCAATGATTTTCAATATCTAACATTTTAATAAAATTTTCCATAAAGAATTTAGTTATTTAATAAAATTTTGGATAAAATTCTTTACAATAATTTCATTATTTTCATAAAAAATAAACTTCTTTTTGGGAATTCAATTATTTTCATAAATAATAAAAACTAATTGCAGAATTTCACATATTTTAATTATTTCAAAATTTGTTAATAAAATTCTTTACGAGAATTCAGTTTAAATAAACATCTAATTATTAAATATGTTATTCATTTTTCCTTTTAAATAATTGAATTGTTATAGAATTTTATAAAAAAAATTTGATTTAAAAATGAATTTAAGTTAAAATTTTAGATAATAATTGAATATTAATAGTAACAGTGCCCACAGGTTAGGGAAATTAATTATTTAAAATAATCAATTTATAGAAGAATTTTAGTTAAAATCACAAAAAATTGAATTTTAAGAAATTATTATTTAGAAATTCAATTATTTTGAAAACTAATAGAATTCTTTGCATAAATTAAATTGTTTTACAAAAATAATAGAATTCATTGCATACATATTTAATTCATTTGCAAAAATAATAAAATTCTTTGCGGAAATTTAATCATTTTGCAAAAATAAAATGAAACGACCAATTTTTTATTATTTAACAAAACCATTAATTCTGTTTAATAATAAATTAATAATAAATTTAGTTTAAAATAAATAAATAAATTAAAATGTATATAAAAATAAAAAAAAATAAATATTCATTGCAAACGAAGAGCACTCTAAAAGCACTTCAAGACAATACGTCACAGAATAAATACGCAATTTATATAAAACGAGCATCGCTCTTTGATTTACATTTTAAGAACCGTATTTTTCCCTTATTTTTTTGTTCATAAAAATATTTTGCCAGTCGTGTCATGTTTTCTCGATTAAAAAAAAATGCAAAACACGAATATTGACGCTCGGGGGCTTTTAATTTTATTAAATAGACATAAACACGTATGTATTATCGATAAATCCAGACGGGAAATATTCGTGCATAATAAGTTGTCGTTTCCGGTACGCTGATTGTAGGCGGAACAAATACGTTAAGGGTAATAAACTTTTACATTGCAAATTTATTCAATGCGCGGGAGAGATGTAGGAAAAATATTCTAGGCCCGTCCGCGTGGTCCTAGCCATTCGGGTCAGTTATATACTTAATTGCTTGCATTTCGTTCCGGTTCTTATGCCTATACTGTGATGCATGCGCGCGATGCTTCTCTGCTACACGGCCAAAGTGTATCAATGATCAGACCACGCGAGCGAAAATAATATAAATAAAAAGAAGGGAAAAAAATAATTACAACAATTCTCACACTCGCACTGAAATTGAAACAAACAAACAAATGCAAAATGACGACTATAAATCTTGAGCGCATCAGTGAAATTAAGTCTTCTTCAATTCCGTATTAGGTGTAAAAAAAATAATAGAGTATTGAATGAGATTTCATTTCACTTGGAATTTCGAGAACGTTCTTTCGACGTCGATCCAGATTTCGAATTTTAAACATAAAAATAATTTGAATTGATTTTTTTATTTTTATAACAAAGATAATAAAAACCATTAGGTATGTTTATTGCTCAAAAATATTTTTTTTTAAACCTTCGTTCTTTTTTTATTTTCTTTTTTAGTCATGAAATCAACAGTGAACTAAAACCTCAACATTTTGTTTGCTTCTGGTAATAATAATAAATATAATAATAATAAATAAGTCAAAAAATAAAAACGAAAACATTAGGACAAAGTAACAAATTTTATTTACTCCAACGTTTCGAAATCAAATCGATTTACGTTGGAGTAAATAAAATTTGTTACTTTGTCCGAATGTTTTCGTTTTCATTTTTTGACTTATTTATGAAGTATCTCGGACGTTAAAGACTATTTAATTAATTATAATAATAATATAATAATATAATAATAATATAATAATAATATAATAATATAATAATAATAAATATAATAATATAATATAATAATAATATAATAATAATATAATAATAAAATAAATATACAACAATAAAAAATATGACCGAAAATAAATTACTCATATCATAACAATTACTATTATAAATTATTGAATGAATAATTTTACTGAAACATTTCCAAATTAATTGTAATTTTAAAAAAATCGAGTTTAAAGTATTAATAAATAGATCAACTTCAAAAGGTTTCAATTTAAAATCCTATAAAATTTCAATTTTAAATGCATTAAATTAGAAATTTTTATAAACTTAAAGCAGAAATTTAATTATTTTCACAGAAATTCAATTATTAATAAATTTTTTGTAAATTTCTCCGTAATAATTAAATTATTTTCATGAATAATAAAATTTTTTATATTAATGAAATTATTTAAAATAATAAATCTCATCGCAGAATTTCAATTATTTTTAGTGCAATTTTAATCGAATTCTTTGAAAAATGTCATTATTCTAAAAAATTTTTATTAAAATTCGTCACAAGATTTCAATTATTCAATAAATTATTATTTTTCTCTTTAAAGAGTTTAAATGTAGAATTTTTTAATAAAAATTTATTTAATAGTTTTATTTTCAAGAATTTTTGTTATAATTGAAGAAAGTAAAAAATATTGAAATATTTAAAAGAAAAATCGCAAAATTCGTTAATTAGAGGAAATTGAAATTGACAGTTTTGAATGAAATTGAAAAAATCCGAAATTTTGTTAATTAATAGAGAAAATTTAAACTTGAATAAAAATAAAAAATTTCAAGAATTGAAGAATGTGAAAAAAAATTAAAATTTTGGAAAAATATTGAAAATTTTGTTAATTAAAAATTAAATTTTTTAAAAAATTTTATTAAAATTCGTCGCAAGATTTAAATTATTCAATAAATTATTATTTTTCTGTTTAAAGAATTTAATTGTAGAATTTTTTAATAGTAACTTATTTAAAAGTTTTATTTTCAAAAATTTTGTTATAATTGATGATAGTAAAAATAATTGAAATTTTAAGAAGAAAAATCGCAAAATTTATTAAGTATTTCGAAAATTTTGACAATTTATAGAGAAAATTTAAACTTGAACAAAAATAAACAAATTTCGTTAATTGAAGAAAGTAAAAAAAAATTGAAATTAATATTTTCGAAAAATATTGCAAATTTTGTTAATTGAAAATAAAATTTTCTAAAAAAATTTATTAAAATTCGTCGAAAGATTTCAATCGCAAAATTTATTAAGTATTTCGAAAATTTTGACAATTTATAGGGAAAATTTAAACTTGAACAAAAATAAACAAATTTCGTTAATTGAAGAAAGTAAAAAAAAATTGAAATTAATATTTTCGAAAAATATTGAAAATTTTGTTAATTGAAAATAAAATTTTCTAAAAAAATTTATTAAAATTCGTCGAAAGATTTCAATCGCAAAATTTATTAAGTATTTCGAAAATTTTGATAATTTATAGGGAAAATTTAAACTTGAACAAAAATAAACAAATTTCGTTAATTGAAGAAAGTAAAAAAAAATTGAAATTAATATTTTCGAAAAATATTGAAAATTTTGTTAATTGAAAATAAAATTTTCTAAAAAATTTTATTAAAATTCGTCGAAAGATTTCAATTATTGAAAAGTTTGTTGATAAAATTCTTTAATAAGAGTTTAATTTTACAAAACATTCAATTATTCAATCAATTATTTATTTTTTGTGTTCAAAGAATTTAATTGTAGAATTTTTTAATAAAATTTTTTTTAAAAGTTTTATTTTAAAAATTTTGTTGTAATTGAGGAAAATAAAGAAAAATGAAACTTTAAAAACAAAAAACCAAACATTTTTCTAAGTAGAAAAAATTAATGTTGAATATTTTAAAAATAATTTAAAATTTTTAAAAATTGCAATTGTACTAAAATTTCGTTAATTTGAGAAAATAGAAATTGACGATTTTGAATAATATTGAAAAAAAATCGAAAATTTTCTTTATTAATAGACAAAATTAAAAATTTGAAAAAAATAAAAAAATGTTGTTAATTGAAGCAAGTGAATAAAATTGAAATTATAATTTTCGAAAAGATTGAAAACTTTGTAAATATCTTTAACCATATCTCGATTCAATTATTGTTTGAAGTTAATTTGTTTCTACCGTTGCTAATTTGTGTTCTTTTTTCTTTTATTTATTAATTGTTAACTATATAATTATTTTCCTATACCATTAAGGTATATGTAAATAATTTTTTTTTACAATTTCCCAGAGGATAAAAATGTTTAAAACATTCATGTAATTAGTAAATTATTATTTCTTTAGATTACAGTGAAGCTTGTTAAATCTTTACATTTTAATTATAGTGCAAATAAGTTTTAATTACTATGTTGTTTAATGAAGTACTAACAATTATTTCAAGTTTAAATAAAGCGCAGCAAATGAGATGTCAATAATTGGATGCAATTTTAACGGAACAACATTCCTCAAAATTATGATAATTATTTTTCATTATTAATTACTAAATTAATTATGGAAACAGAATTTTTGATCGATAAAATTAAAAATAATAATAATAAATAAAAATTAATAAAATAAATAATAATAAAATAATAATAAAATAATAATAAAAAAATAATAATAATAATAAAATAAATAATAATAATATAATATTTAATAATAATTCATATATTATTGAGTAATAACAATTAATTATAATTATTAAACTGGCAACAAATTAATTATATAATTATCAATTTACTTAAAGATTATTAACTAATATTATAAATTAAAAATAAGTTATTAATTAAAATTAATGTTTTATTTTTAAAATAAAATTAATTTTTATTAAAATCAATCAGTAATTATTAATTCAGCACAAAAATGACTAAAAACTAAATTAATTTTTATTTATTAATTTATTCCTAAATTCATTAATTAAAAAACGATAATTAATATTTGTGAAAAAATATTAATTACTTAAAATTTTTATGTAAACACTAATGTTTGTTTATCGAATTGAGATTAATTATTAATATTGATGTAGGTAAACTCAGAGGCCGATAATGAAGAAAGCAGATGAATGCTTTCTGAAGATGAAAGTGACTCTTTTCGGCACGGGACATAAATTTTCCGTATGCTTTATCAGTAATTAATTAAATCAGTGAACGGCAATTAAAATTACGACCATCAGCGTCTTTGGTAAATTAATTACGCAACAATAAAGAAACTTTAGCAAAAAGAAAAATTTTATAAGTTAATTAAAAATAAATTAAATATAAATTAGGGTAAATAATAAGTAGAGTAAACACAAATTAGGGCGCAAATAATAATTAGAAAAAAATATTAATTTGGGTAACTAATAGTTAGAAAAAATGTTAATTTGCTTAAATAATAATTAGAAAAAATATTAATTTGGGTAACTAATAATTAGAAAAAATATTTATTTACTTAAATAATAATTAGAAAAAATATTAATTTGGGTAACTAATAATTAGAAAAAATATTTATTTGCTTAAATAATAATTAGAAAAAATATTAATTTGGGTAACTAATAATTAGAAAAAATATAAATTGTATTAAAATAATAATTAGGGCAAATATAGATTTGGTTAAATAATAATTATAATAAACATAAATTTAGTTAAATAATAATTAGGATAAATATAAAGTGGGGTAAATAAAAATTAGATTAAATATAACTTAAGGGCATTTGAACCACTATGACGTCACAATATATGAAAAGCATGAGTTTTTTAATTGTGACGTCATAATGGTTCAAATGCCCTTAAGTAAAATAATAATCGGACTGAATATAAATTCGAGTAAATAATAATTGGGGTAAATAATTAGAATAAATATTAACTAAGGTAAATAATAACTAGGGTAAATATTAATTAGGGTGAATATTAATTAGGGTAAATATTAATTAGGGTAAATATTAATTAGGGTAAATATTAATTAGAGTGAGTAATAATTAGAATAAATATTAATTAAGGTAAGCAATAATTAGAATTAATATAATTAGGGGAAATATTAATTAATGTAAATAATTATTAGAATAAATATTAATTAGAGTAAATATTAATTACAGTAAATAATTTTTGAATTAAACATAAATTAGGATAAATGTAAACTAAGGTAAATAATAAAACTAGTGTAAAAATAAGTTAGGGTAAATTTACACTTAAGTAAATAATAACTAGTGTAAATATAAATTAGGGTAAATAATAACTAGTGTAAATATAAACTGGGTTAAATAATAACTAGTGTAAATATAAATTGTATTAAAATAATAATTAGTGTAAATATAAATTAGGGTAAATAATAATTAGTGTAAATATAAACTGGGTTAAATAATAACTAGTGTAAATATAAATTGTATTAAAATAATAACTAGTGTAAATATAAATTAGGGTAAATAATAACTAGTGTAAATATAAACTAGGATAAATGTCAATTATGGTAAAAAATAATTAGTATAAAAATAATTTGGGGTAAATAATAATTAGAAAAATATATATTTGAGTAAATAATAATGCAACGAATTAAAACGTTGAATTGAACGAAAAATAAATATTATCGCAGTAATTAAAAAATCGTTGTTATCACACTTTGAAATTAAATCATCATTCGAAATTTAACAATTGAAAAAAATTTACTTTCTAAAAAAATTAATTAAATTAATCAATTCTTACTTTCGAATTACTTCAATTTTTTTCGCATTATTAATTTTTAAATCCTGAAACATTTTTCAATCTTCAATAACTCACCTTGGAAATTTTCCGAAAGTCAGAAAATCATTTATTCGCACTCACTTTTAAACCGAATTTACTATTCACTTTTTTTATTTACTCAAAAAGAAAAAATTTCAAAATTACACTACTAATACTAAAAAGAAGAAAATTAAAAAAAAAACAATTTTCCAAAAGAAACGAATGAGGAAAAAAAAGTGGAATACCGATTAGAGTGAACCTGAAAATGTGAGAGAAAGACTTTTGTCTATGAATGCAATGTCAAGGTTGAATTTGCGATCGTTATTGGCAAATAACACTGGGTTTATTTATTATTATTATTTTTTGACGGTGAAAATCGTGACTCCGTGTGCGATATCGATCGAAGGGTCGCGAAACTAATACCGGCCTAAGAGCGACGAAGACGATCTTCCGACTGCACGGCTGACTGAATGCCTATGGCATTCACCACCTTTGTACGTTCCTTTACGTTCCTCAACTCAACTCAACGAGGTTCGAGTGCGAACCGTTACTCGCTGAGTTTACTATATAGAAGTCGTCGTCGTTGGGTTGAATAACCTTCATACGTATGCTAAGTGTGATGATGTGATGGCTTTACCTTGGCCGCCCAGTCGCCACTTCCAGAAGTGGGTGAAGAAAAGGACCAACAAGGCCACTGTGCTGACCTACCCAGAGCCGCTCGTAGGGTCCTTTACATATTTTATAAATGTATATATATATATATACAACACGCTCAACGAAAACATTCTCGGGAGAGTTAAATGCTTGGGAGTTGAAATTTTACGTATTTCAAAATTATCTCGTCGATTGTGAGTGTTATTTTTTATTTCACTCCGCAGGGGGTAGTAATAGAGAAAATTTTCAATTTTTTTTATTATTTTTTTATTATTCTTTATTATACTGTCAAAAAATTTATGGAGTTGACTGTCACTAGAGTTGGGAGTGAAATTTTTCGAGTTAAAAATCAACTCCAAAAGGGAGTTAATTGAAGAGCCTAAAGTTCTGAACGTTCAAATGAACGAAATTAATTTATTTCTTCAAAAAATTTAATTTTTATTGCAATTATTTTGCGTTACTATTTAAAAAATTAATTACTTAGTTTTTAAATGTAAAATTTTAGTTTTTAAATTTTGTTATGATAAGTAATTTATTAAAATATCTTCAATAAAAAAAATTACGTTCATTTGAACGTTCAAAACTTGACGATCACGTTAATTGTTAAATTAACTCTATTTTGGATTGGAGTTAATTTAATATTTAACTCCTTTTTGGAATTAATTCTTATTTCAACTGTGTAAATTTTAACCCCCTTCATTCAACTCCCTTCGCTTTAACTCTCAAATGGGAGCGACTTTTATATAGAATCCCCTGGAGAGTTTAAATTTAACTCCCTTTTTTTACAGTGTATTCTTTGTTTATTTTTTTTATTTTTCGAATTTTGTTCCTATCAGTGGAAAAACGAATGAATTTGTGACGCGATCTGAAGAAAGGGACCTTAGAAGCAAAAAATTATAGGTTATGTTTGCAATTTTCGAAATGAAAATACAAAAAAATGATTAACTGTCAATGTTAATCATTAATGTTTAAGTTTTCATTATAACTGAAATATTTAATAAATACTGATTTTAATTTGCAAAAAGTAAAAAGAAACTTTTCATCAACAAAAAAGTAGCACTAACGTAACCTTAAAGTGATTTGCTTCTAAGGTCCCTTTCTTCAGATCGCGTCACATTCACATGAAGGGAGTTAACATTTACACAGTAAAAATTTGCAAGATTTGAATTTAACCCTCTTTTGGAGTTGATTCTTAATTCGCAAAATTTTTCACTCCCAACTTCCGAGTCTAACTCCCAATTGAGATTATCTACAAAGCAAGCAAAAAAATAGTAAAATATTAACTCCTAATGGAATTTTTTTTCTAACAACAAGAAAAAATAATAAAAATATTAAATCCTGCGCAGATTTTACGAAAATCACACCATTTTGGAATTTAAGCAAAAAAAAAGTAAAATTTTACACCTTTGCATTAACTCCTTCACTGCTTGGAAAAAAAATTTCAGGGACTAAATAGCGACCAAAGTAAATAGCAAAAATTTTGGAATTAAAAATTAACTCCAAAGAAAGGATTTGATTTTGAATTTACTCCTTCGAGAATTATATTATTACCAATATAACTAATATTATTTACTCTAAAAATGAATAGATAAAAAAATATTCCGGTGGATTTAATTTTACAAATTTCAAAAATTAAATTTAAATTAAATTTAAATGTAAAAATTAAATGTAAAATAAATTTTTTAAATGTAAAATAATTCTGAAACATCAATAAATATTTTTTCATTATTACTTTTCCATAGGAATCAAAATTCTGCAAATGATTCAAATTCAACAACTTTTATAATAATGAAAGTTGACCGACTAATAACATAATTGTGTTATATTTATAAGAATATTGTTACTGTAACTTCTAAAAAATTATTATTATCATTTAAATTCAATAATTTTTTATAATTTTTAACTAAAAATTTTCTTTAAATTAATTATACATATTTAATAATTTTCGACAAAATTCATTACAAATTTCAAATCCACTTGTTTATTCAAATTTATAAGAAATTTCGATTATTCGAAAATTCTGCAATTAAATATATATTTAAAAAATTAGGACTTTGAATAATTTAAAAAAAAATATTCAATTGAACAGTTTCAAAAAACCATTTTTACAGAATTTTTTGTTAAAAGTGCAAAAATTTCAAATTTTCAAAGATTTTAATTTGAAACCTTTTCAAAATTTAATTCATTCTAAAAATTCAAATTATTTGTATCTTCACCAAAATTCAATTATTTTTTTCGAGTTTACTAACTAAAATTATCGTCCTCAAAATCAATTCATTCTATAATAATTAACTAAATATACATATTTAAAAAGTCAATTAATTTTTTTTTCATTTTTTTTAAATATACAAAAAAGAATAGTTTACTGAATAATTGAATGTAAAAAATTAATTAATTAATTTCATTTTTACTTCAAATTCTAATAAAAATAATTAAAATTCGGCGCAGTTTTAGCATTTATGAAAATAATTGAATTTCCAAAAAAAGTTTTATTATTTATAAAAATAATTTAATTATTGCGAAAAAATTTGTATGCATTTGAATTCCTGTGAAATTTTGTATTATTTTTAAAAATAGTTGAATTTTTGCGAAGAATTTTTATCAAAATTTCTTTTAAATAATTAAATTCTTTTCTACAATTTTTTAAAAGTAATACCAAAATACTGATAATTATTGAATTTAGGAGAATTTTTTTAAATAATTCAATTATTATGAAGAAATTTATTAAAAAAATTGTAAATAATTAAATTTTTATTCTTTGAGAAAAATTTTTACTTGGAATAATTAAAAATGATTGAAATTTTATTAAGAATTTTGTTAAAATTTTTTATTATAATTTAAATTTGGAGAAAATTAAATTTATTAAATAATTGGATATTTCTTAAAATTGAATTATCATAAACAGTTTTATCAAAAAATTTTTAAATAATTGAATTCTTTTGTCGAATTGTAATAAAAAATTTTATAATCATTACATTTTTCGAGAAATTCGATAAAAATTCTATTAAAAATAATTGAAATTCTGCATTGAGTTTTATTAGTTATGAAAATAATTGAATTCCTAAAAATAATTTTACTATTTATGTCAAAATTTGAATTCCTATAAAAATTTTTATTATTTATGAAAATAATTAAATTATTGCAATGAAATTTATAAAAAATTTTATAAATAGTTGAATGTCTCCAAAGTTTTTTTTCTTTTTGAAAATAATTCAATTTTGCAAGAGAATTTTATTGTTGCTTCTACTTAGAGGGAAAATTGTATTTATAAAGTTAATTAAAATTTTGAAGAGAATTTTTTTTTTAATTTATATGGAACATAGATAATATAAATAAATATTTAATTATAAATAACACAGAAATTATTATTGATATAAATGGAATTCATTTGACAGAAATCAAAATTATCTAATTCATGTCGAAACGTATTAGATAACAGTCAAGTAATCGATTATTTAATTCAAATAAATTTTTCTCTCCACTGTAAGATATTTCATTAACAGTAGATAATTACAATTTTTCTCATATCATAACACTATGATTATTTACCATTAATATTATTTTTATTGTTCAGTTACTTCTACCTGACTTTTAATTATTAATTATTTGCCATTTTTTATATTTACTTTGAGTGAAATAATGAAAATTCCAAACATATACTTTGCCGTTTAAATAATATACACTAAAGTCGCTACCCGTAATTATAATTTTCACCATCAGGCAATTTCTATATACAATGACTGAAAATTTATGAACTATAATTATAATCATATATATTCAATTCTCTCGAAGCCTAAAATTAGTTCTCGTCTTAATGGAATTGCTTATCGTGTTTTTCAAAAATAGAGTATATAAATAATAGTTAATATTTTTTAATAATTTAAAAAGTACATTACAAATTTTTGTTACAGAAACTACAATCACTATTATTCTTTAAAAAAAAAGTTGAAAAAGAATACTGAAATTTATTTTAGTTGAAATAATAATAATTACTGTTTTTCGAACAAAAAACATTTTTCAGTTAGTTTTAATAAAATTCTTTTAAAATTCAATTATTCTCAAAAAATTAAAATGGGGTTTTTAAAAATTCAATTATTCTCAAAAAATTAAAATGGGGTTTTTAAAAATTCAATTGTTTCCAAAAATTTTAAAGAAGTTAGAAAGAAATTAAGGACTTAAAGGAAGTTCGATTATTTTTTCCAAAAATGTAGAGCAGGCGGAAAAAAATAAAATACAATAAGTAGATATTATTGTATTGTTCTTTGGATAAACATTTCTTTATTCGAAAAAGAATATTGATACTTTCACCTAAATCTATTTCACAGAAAAAAATTACCTCATCTGATTGAAAATACGCGACTCGAGAATTTAGGTGAATGGATATTTCACAAATATTGAAGAAACGGTTTCATTTTTTTTTTATCTTCTCTTCGCTTCCTTTTTCATGATTCACGATAACCGACTAATTTAACAATCAAAAACAATTTTTCAGTTTTCACACACACCTTTTTAATAATAATAATACGCAATAAAAGGTAAAATTGTTTTTAAGAAATGCATTTTCCCAAAGTTCATAGCAGCACGCATTTTAAAGAAGACAAAATATGTAAGTTTTATTGTTCTTCTATGAGAAAGATACCGGGATGTATTTTGTGTTACAGAAAATGTGGAATTTTGTATCCGTTACAATATTTAGAAAAGTGTATGTGTATATATATAAAATGCATAAAATAGCGCGATTGCGGAGAGCAGAAAACAAATTCATGGAAAAGATTTGTACAAATGTTTACATTTGACACGCTCCTGTGAAATGTAGGTTTTAAAACACCATATATAAATATATGTATGCTAAACCGATTCAGCATCTAATTATAATTCATCTAATTTCACCGCCGTTAAAATGTGTTTTACGATTCTTCCTCAAAATTTATTCTCTCTTTTGTTGTGCATATATTTATATTTATTTTATTTACATTTTTTTTTACTTTTGTCTAAAATCTTTTTTTTTCTAAATATATCGACACTTTTCAATTAATGTTGAAACATTAGTGTAAAATTATTTATTAAATAATTGAGAAATAATAATTTCTTTAATTGTTCTTCAAGAATTAAGTCATTTAAAAAGAAATTATTGTCAGAAGAAGAAAAATGTTTAAATGTTAAACGTTTTGTATTAGAATTCAAATCAAATTGTCTAAGGTCAGTGTTTCAGTTCAGTAACACAAAAAATCAAAAAATGTTATATTTCCACAAGTAAACATCAAATTAATGAATAATTTCAGATTCAAAATTTTTGAAAAATTAACTCATTAACTACATAATTAACAATTTTTTTTGTAGATAAGAATAAAATTATTTGCAAACATTTTATTTATTTTATTTATCAATAAAATTTCATGAAAAAATTCAATTATTTAAATAATTTTTTAATTATTAAAGTTATTTCATAAAATTGTGTGAAAATTAATTAAATTTTAGCAAAGGTTTTACTAGTTATGAATGTAATTGTATTTTTTCGAAGAATTTATTAAATTTTTAGAAAATAATTGAAATCCTTTGGCAAATTTTTTAACGAATAAAAAGAATTGAATTTAAAAAGAAAAACATAATTTATTAAAAATAAAAGACTTTTTGCAAAGTTTTTACCATAACAAGAGTAATTGAATATTTTCGAAAGATTCTTTAAAATTTTAGAAAATAAATTAATTCTTTTTGACAAATCTTATAAAGAAAGTAAGATAAATTTTACGAAATTTATTAAATATAATTGCAATGTTTAAAACTTTTTGCGCAAAGATTATTTTGTTTTAGAAAAACTAATTGTTTCATAAGATTTATTAAAATTTTAGAAACTAAAATATATTCTTTATATTCTTTTTATTTATTCATTAAACAAAATTTATGAAGAAATTAAGAAAACTTGAAAAAGTTAGAAAATTTATTCAATATAATTGAATTTTTGCATAGATTTTACTAATTTACAAGTGTAATTGAATTGCTTCGAAAAATTTATTAAAATTTTAGAAAATAACAATTATTACTATAATTATTTTTATTATTTTAATAATTTTTCTTTCGTGAACTTTTATTAAAATTTTGTTTTAAAATGATTGAATTTTTGCAAATAATTTTACTATTTGTAAAAATAATTGAATTCTTCTGAAGACTGTTATTATTTATGAAAATAATTGAATTTTTATGAAGAATTTTATTAAAATTTTTTTTAATTTCCTAATTTGCATAATAATTTTTAATAAAATTCTTGATAAGAATTAAGTTATTTTCAAAAATTTTAATAAAACATTCTTTTGAGAAATTTAATTTTTCTTTATACATTTACGGTAAAATTCATCGTGGAAATTACAAATAATAATATTTTTTTGTCATTTTGTGAGAATTCAATTATTTGCAATTCAATTTTATTTAAATTTTTTCAAAAAAATTCAAATATTTAAAAATTTGTTTGATAAAATTCATCAAATGAAAATGAATTATTTTCAAATTTTTTTATTAAAACTTTACAAAAATTTAGTAATTTTTAGTGCCCAATTTTTAAAATTAAAAACATTGAAAAAGAAAATTTATTATGAAAGTTGAAAAGCAAACAAAAACCATCTTGAAACTGCGAACAGATTCAAGCACAACAATATTAATTTATTTCTTTAAAAACTTTTTGTAAAATTTTATCTTATTTATCATATTTTAGAAAAAATTATAACCAAAATCTGAGGATATTTTTTTGACTAGTTTCAAGATTTCTGGAGATAAAAATATTTAAATATTAAAAATATATATTTAAATATTAAAAATATATATTCAATTATTAAAAATATATTTAAATCTTTAGATAAGAAAAGTTTGAAGTTATATGTTTTTAATCATCTGGCAGCACTGAAAGGAAGTAATGTTCATTTCAATTTGGAACAAAAATAATTTTTCAAAATGCTTTTAATTTAGTTTCATTTCATTCCCCTGAAGTAAATAAAAACTGCAAACGAAAAGAAAGAAAAATAAAAATAAATAAACTAAGCAGCAAACTACATTCCAGAGCGACTTATGTGATAAATAAAAGCAGTAGCAAATCTACGAAGATTATTCTCATTGCTTATTGAAAATTGATGTAAATCTTAAAAGGAATGATAATTGAAAAAAATGTTCGTCTTCCTCATATAATGAATGTTCCTGTTATCCCGCCCACAATGTGTAACATTTTCAAATCATGATAGTCTAATGATGCATTAACACTTGATAGCACACAGTGTAAAAGAGTCTACTACCTACTCTCTGCTATTTTCTTCCTTTTCACCTTTTTATTTTGCATTTTTCCCCATAAAATCAAGTTCCTCGTCATTTAATATTCATTGACAAATTCTTTCAAAGTATTTCGATAAAACTACTTTTTCTTGTTTTATAATCGTAGGATTTGAATTTTTCCAGTAAAACAAGCTATATAAATCGTGCATTAACCATAATCATTTCATCAGAAACGCATTCTTTACATGATTTATAAAATCATAGAAAGCATCAGAAGCAAAACCAAATCCTAGAAAACGTTCTCAATATTCCATGTAATTGAGAGAAAATTGAGAAGAATTTTTTTTCTACCTTTATAGGTATTCACGATTAGGTATGCACGTTGAGGGAAAAAAAATTATTGAATCCGGGAATATATTTTTCTTCGCCTTTTATTGCAGGCCTCGTTTCAACTTTGAGATGTGCAAAAAAAATGTCTTACTTGATCCAAAAGGACAAAAAATAAAAAAAAGTGTCTTAACTCTAATTAATACTCTTTTTTTTTATTTATTCTGATCATATTTTTTCAGTTTTGTAAAAAATATTCTTCAACTCCAACTTTAAAAGCCTAGAGAAGTAATAACTAATGATTGATAAAGAAAAATACTAAAAAAACTAGTATTTTGTTTAAATCCTTAAATAGATTTAAAAAGAGTCGTAAACAGTTTACTGCTTTTTGTACATCCAAACCAAAAGCATACATTTCTAATTAGAAATAATAAACACTGGATTTATGTAGACACATTTAAGAGTTCATTAAATCACGAAACATACAAAAATGTCATGAAATAAATTATTCTCCAACAACCTGAATGGAAAATATTTTCAATCAATCATCGCATAATCGATGACCAGCGAACGTCGAGTTGGGAAAAATAAAATACACAAACCTGACATCTCAACATCATTAGATTGATACTATAGTTTATAACATCATCTCCTCACATGTGGCGGTAATTTAGATCAAATAGTAAAATCAACCTTCACGTCGGCTTTATTGAGTAGAATTTTTTTTTCTAAATCACGTTACAAGATTTTTCACTCGTATATTAATCTAATTTTTTGTTACTCAATGAGAGCGCGGCGCAGCATCATCAACAACTGACACGAGGATAGTTAATTTTTATTCTTCATTTTTTTTCTACAATAATAATTTATAATACGATCTTGTGGAGATTCAGGAAGTTATAAATTTTCTCCGTATATTAGGAGAAAAAAGTGTGGTTCAAATAATCTATTTTTTGAAATAAAAGTCCACGCATTGTCGTTGAAAATTATTAAAATAAATGAGGTTGGTTGAATATTAGAAAATAATGAATGAGATAAATGCAGCTTAATAAATAAAGTAAATGAGTGAATGAATAGAGTAAAAAAAGAAACATGAGAGTATAAATAAGATAAATGAAACTTGGAATTGAATGTGTGTAGATGAATGTGAATGAATAGAATTAGAAGAAAATGTAATTAACAAAGTATATAGTGGCTTTAAGTAATACAAACTCGACCTATAAGACTTATTTGTTATCAAAATTTAAATAACAAACACTATCTATGGGATAATTAAAATTTTACCTGGTTTTTTGGGTCAGACGTTGACTTTCTGCCATTTATTAGTTTATTAATTGATGTTTATTATTATTGAATAATATTATTTTTAGTTTTCAGGGAGGCAGTTTATTTAAGGATGGCACACAAACCTTCAATTTGATGGTATAGTATATCAAAAGCTAAATTTGAATTTACCTCTATATGGTTATAATTCTTTATTTCTTGCTGTTCAAATAATTATAATTATGATAATTATAATTATGATAATTATTATTAATAAAGTTACCTTACTTTTTTGTTATCTATTTTATGGTTATAATTCACTATTTCTTGCTGTTCAAGTAATTATAATTACAATAATAATAATTATTAATAATGTTACCTTACTTTTTTGTTATCTATTTTTTGTTATAATTCACTATTTCTTGCTGTTCAAGTAATTATAATTACAATAATAATAATTATTAATAATGTTACCTTACTTTTTTGTTATCTATTTTTTGTTATAATTCACTATTTCTTGCTGTTCAAGTAATTATAATTACAATAATAATTATTATTAATAATGTTACCTTACTTTTTTGTTATCTATTTTATGCTTATAATTCACTATTTATTGCTGTTCAAATAATTATAATTACGATAATAATAATTATTAATAATATTACCTTACTATTTTACCACTATATGGTTCTAATTTTCCATTTCCTGCTGTTAAAATTTTTTTATTATTATTACAATTTGTCATTATCTGTATTATATTAGGAACTATTTTTTACTCTTTTAATTATAATCCTCTATTTCATGCTCTTCAAATTGTTAATATTATTATTATATTACTAATTACATTGAATTCTCATTTCATCAATTCTTTAGTCAATTCTAACTAATTAAAAGTTTAGAAGACTATACAAATAATTTTTACCTAGATGACTGAAAAATTTTAAATTATATCCTTTCTTGAAACAATGAAATCTTTTTCTAATGTAAGAAATATATATTGATTCATATTTTAAGAATATTTCCAACAAATAATAACCCTTTTTTATCTATAAATATAAGTAAGAGAAGAAATATGTTTTCTTCATACAATTTTTTCAGTAGAAAAAAATAAAAATAGTCAGCCAGTGATACAAATTAAGTTAAAATTACAATTAATTTAAATTCAGATTGAATATAATCATTTTTTGATATTTTATTACTGAAAAGAAAAAAATTTCTGATGATATAATATAATGATTTCATCAAATTATTAAATTCTTGGGATCTTGGGATTTTTTAAATTTACATCTATATATATTTTAAATTGGAGAATTATTTTCTTCCTCTGTATATAAATAAAGCGTGCGACAATAAATTGGAGAGAAATTATGTATATTCAAATTACATGATTCTCGTGATACACTGCAACCAAGACGACCTAAATTGCTTTCATATTGCCTCAAGGTAAATTTATATGAGAGCTACAAGATCATTTACGGATGAAATATATATATATATATATATATATATATATATATATATATATATATATATATTCACCATTTGTCACGAATTCATTATCATCTAAATAATTTTAGAGGGCAAAAAAGGAGCAAATAATCAAAAGAAGGAAAAAATCGCACGATTTTACTAAAAAAACAATTTTCGTATATTTGTAATTATATAAAATAAAATTTAATATAATAATAATAATAATAATAATAATAGACTAATAATGTAATTATATAATAATAATAGTAATAATAATATTAATATAATAATAAAAACAATAGTATACTATAATAAAAAAGCAAAATAAAATTCGATTTTATTCATTTTTTCTCCAGCTATTTGAAGTTTGCAAAATTGAAGACAGTTAAACGAAACTTAAAAACGAAACTTTACACAAAACCTTACATGATAAACGAAGGTGGTGTCCCAGAATTGTGCATGCGCGTGTTTATAATGTGGGACATAGCGGAACTCCTTATGGTTTGTAAGGTATCGTTATAAACGTCAGTAAAGTAATACCCGCACTCTATCTTTATCTTCGCGAATCTCAAATTAAACCCATACAAAACTCAACATTTCTTCTTTATTCTACATATCTCTTTCTGTCTTTCACTCTCTCAATACGAAATTAACAACAACAATAACAATTTTAATATAATCTGACTAGCATACTATATCTGTCTCCAGTAATTAGCATCTATTTGAGTAGATAAAGAAACTTATTTTCAGTCACAACTTCTTATTCAGTCGCAGTGCTTTGTTGATCTTCTATTCGAATTTTTATCTTTCCCTTCTTATCTCATTAAAAACTTTTGTGAACATAAAATCTAATGTGCAATAAGTGGCACATTATTTTTTAATTATAAATTTATTCAGGTACTTATTGTTATTATTAACTAGTGAAAAGTTAATAATTTACTTGATATTTCTTAACTCTTGATATTTATTTAGATATTTAATTATAAATAATGAGGATTGTGTTTAAATAAGATGCGTTATAAGTTTGTACTAATATCACAATTTAAATTATCCATAAAACAACAAATTTTATCACTTATAGAACAATATTTGAAGGATAAAATAATGGTTTAATTTATTCACTTGAGAACGCCAAGGTCACCAGTAGATGTCAGTAAAAATTCCAAGAAGGAACTGAACTGCCATCTTGCGGTGTCCTTGGCATTCGCAAGTGGAGAGTAGCATTTCCATATTGTATCTGAAGATGTTTGTCAATATTCGTAATAAGGGACAGATCATAAACCTTCAATTTGATTGTAATATAAAGTATCTAAATTCGAATTTATCAGTATTTGGTTATAATCCTTTATTTCTTGCTGTTCAAATTAGTCCAAATTACGAATTATTATTTACATTACTATTTTTACCTCTATATGGTTAAAATCTTCTATTTCCTGCTGTTTAAATTATTACTATTATTTATATTACGTTACTATTTTTACTTCTATCTGGCTATAATTCACTATTTATTGCTGTTCAAATTATTTTTATTACCTATTACTCTTGGGAGTCACAAATAATAAAAATATATAAAAAAATCTTTATAATTGTTTAACTCGTAAGGTAAATCCAAATCCTTCGTAGTAAAAATAACAAAAATAGATTTTCGAAATATTCAGTAAAACAAAATAAGAAAGTAAAATAAATACTCATTCACTGATTTATATATTTACTCAATGCTGCATTGTTATTGTAAAAAAAAGAAGTAAAAAAACTACATGCAACAGAATTCACGTCGACAGATGGTTTAGAATAAAATCGAATGCGGCACAGATTGTGAGCACTTGAAGAAACCGCAAAATAAACAGAACAACTTTTTCTCGGTTATAAAAGCCTATGATTTGTATATATGCGTTCATGTGGTTTTAGTAAGATATTTATACGCGGATCTTTGATTGCAAGTATTGAAAATTTCCGTGTCAATTCACCCATAGAACATATATTGAGTCAATTAAACGCGAATCAATTTCATAAAGCGAATTTGACGCCTAATATTTTCCTAAAGTATTTTATTGAAAATACATTTTCCTCTCTAATAAGCTTCAATTTACCGCTATGCTATACACACTGCGCAAGCATTTGCCATAGACGCAAATTTTAATATCAATAATTTTGACATTGGAATTTATTTATTAAAATTTCGTGTCTTCTTTTTCACTTCAAGAAGTCACTAGTGTCACGCGGATACGTTTCATTTATATAAAAGAAAAAATGTTACTACAAAAAAATTGTCTTTTTTAAAAGTTTTAATTTTACCAAAAAAGGAATACGAAATATTTAAACATAGAATTAGTAGATAAACATACCAAACAAATATACAACAAAAAACAAATAAACAAAAAAGAAATAAAAAAGTAAAACCAAATAAAAGCCTAAGTAAATACCGATCAATAAAATAAAGAACGACAAAAATAAACGATTTGCAAATTGATATGTAAATAAATATATAAATAGTCTGAATATAAAAATAGATATTGTGCGAAGAAGCCATAAAAGTGGACAATATTAAACTTTGATAAATAATTCATCCCTTGTTATCGCAAATGATATGGGCATACCTCAACAAATCTTGATGAATAATTCCCAAGACGGATAAGTGCCCTGGAGTTATAGAAACTCTTCTCTACACTATGTATACCACAATAAAACCAGTTATAATCGTAGAAAATCAATTCAAGTAAATCCAATATAGAAGAAGCAAAAGAGAAAAAAAAAGTTAACCGATTTAAACTTTTCAACCAACTTCAAGATAAATTAAAACTGTACCACACTTTTACTTCTTTCTTTTCCATTTCGCATCTATTATTTACAATATTGATAGATTTTGAACAAAAAAAGTACTTGAAAGAATAAATGATTATAATTTTACCAAGAATCATGTCAATTGAAAACTAAATAAATTGCCCTCAAGACTGTTCCATTTTTTAAATTAAATTGCTGCAAAAAAAAATTGCTCATTTTAAACATTCTTTTCCGGCAAAACAAGAAATCAAATTTTAAACTAAATTAAAATAAGTAACAAAAAATCTAAAGAGTTTTGATGGTAACAAAAGGTTCGAAAATCTTTAATTTATTCGGACGAGTAAAAAAAATTCATTCAACGAATAATATGATAAAAATCATAATATAAAATAATAATTATGCATGCGTTCATTAAATTCGTGCAACTTCCCGAAGAACGCGCGGGAATTACTCCTGAGAAAATGGTGTTGAACAGAATATAGATATATACAACACTATATAATAAACTAATTGCACTTCGTGTTAAAAGCTTTGTTACGTTCAAGTGTTGCGTTCTATAATAGAGTATCATCATCAAACCCAGTGAGAAAAGGCGAATGGGCACGAAAAAAAAAATTCGGTTTCGACAACAATCGTTGAAACTTTAGTTCGCGGCAGCAGCGGCGGCAACGCGCAATCAACGTGGGATTAGTGCTCTATTATTAAAATACCTAATAATCATTCTTTTGTTCTACTCCAGAAACAAGATCTACTTTTGATGACAAAATATAATAAAATATAAAACCTCTCAAGAAAACTGTTACAAACGCGAGAAAACAAAGTAACATAAAAATTATAAGAATCTAAGAAATGAATTTTTGGCTTGCCATCTCTTCTTAATTTCTTTAAAGTTTGTCCTCATTTTTTCCGTTTTTTTGCCTTTTATCGTTTTTTATACTTCTTTTCAAAGTTGGGGATTTTTTTTTATCAAAACAGTTTTATTTCTTTGCGATTGCTTCTGTGAAAACTTTGTGTCCCTAAAAATGAATTATTTTTTTTTGACAATAATTAGATATTAATATTTTAAAATAATAAAAATAATATTAATTTGAACAGCAATAAATAGAGAATTATAGCCAACTCATAAATAAAAATATTTAGAATTGTAAATTATTTAATAGTAATTTTTTTTTAGTAATTTTTTGTTTGTTGTGTAAATTATTTACTTTATCAATTACTATCCCGTTTATATCTCCAAATAACAAGTAGAAAAACAAAAAACTGAAAATTTGTAAAAATAGTCAAAGAAGCGAATAAACAACCCAGTATATTTAAGGAGGTTAATAAAACAATTTGAATAACCCAGACACGCCCACATGAGCTCCCGTTTATCTCATTGACTCATTTTTGAAAGTCATCCAACAGTAGCCAATCCCGGTCGCTTGACCTTGAAACCTCAGCCAATAAAATGAACCGGAGTCCCATGTGGGCGTCAATAACCGCAGACTCTACACACTCTAAACACTGTTATTGCATCCCGCATTAGCATCACTATCATTATAATTATTCTCCTGCAATATATCATCATGTAATTAATTTTCCCTTTCAGAAAAAAACTAAAAAAAAAAATACAAGTCGAAACGGGCGAAAAAAAGCAGTTTGTGTGAAACTTTGAGATGCGCGTCACT
Organism: Leptopilina drosophilae; assembly: GCA_032873175.1. NCBI lineage: Eukaryota > Metazoa > Arthropoda > Insecta > Hymenoptera > Figitidae > Leptopilina > Leptopilina drosophilae. The sequence goes on from CM065478.1 coordinate 73,673,537, forward strand.
AGGACGACCTTAAGGCGAGTATATAATAAGATAAAATGCCCTGTGTAGGCGGTTTCTTGTTTTGAACACTAACGGTGATCGCGTGCCAGGTGATGTTCCCGTTTCTTGGGAGGGGAATCGAGTGCTACGCCGTTGACCTGCTTATAATATTTATAATAATAATAATTTTTTTTATAAAATCGCTACGTGTGCCTATGGGGGAAAATATTCAACATTTATCATCACGAGATAGTATAGAAAAGGTCATTTTATTTTAATAATAAAACATAAGCGCACGAATCACCTGTTGTTGTTACAGTGTTAGATGAGAAAAATTGAAGCCATTCTTCGACTATTTGTTAAAATTTGCATACAATTGCACGCACGGAGTGAGTGTTGCGGCGTGATCAGTGCTGCCCATATAGTGTGCGCATTTAAAAGGGTTTTATTTCAGTGCCTCAGCCATATCATCATCATTTCTATTCACGGTGATTTTACTGTCACGCTTTGTTAGCAAGTCATTTAAGCTCTTGTCTAAACATTCATTTGTCTTTAATGTTTATTCTTTATGCCATTTTGCGATAATGAGCGGGCTATTAATTTTCCATATAATGAGAGCGTACATTTTGTGGAAGAAAGGTAATTTTTCAATGGTATGGAATTATTTTGTGACTGTAAAGCGAGCTCTAAATTTAGCCAAGGCGCTTCGGGTCATAAAGTATTATTTGGGAGTCTCTTTATTTGGCTATAATCCATTATTTCTTGCTGTTCAAATAATTATTATTATTTTCACGTATTGGAATTGTAATTATTTATATTATATTACTATTTTTCCACTATTTGGTTATAATCTTCTATTATATGCTGTTCAAATTAAAAATATTAATATTTATTAGTATTTATAATACATTTAATATCTATTTGGTTATAATTCTTTATTTCTTGCTGTTCAAATTATTATTACTATTATTGTTACGTATTGGTATTATAATTATTTATATTATATTACTATTTTTCCACTATTTGGTTATAATCTTCTATTATATGTTGTTCAAACTTTAAATATTATTATTTATTAGTATTTATAATACATTTAATATCTATTTGACTATAATCCATTATTTCTTGCTGTTCAAATTAATATTACTATTATTGTTACGTATTGGTATTATAATTATTTATATTATTTTACTATTTTTCCACTATTTGTTTAGAGTTTTCTATTATATGCTGTTCAAACTTTAAATATTATTATTTATTAGTATTTATAATACATTTAATATCTATTTGACTATAATCCATTATTTCTTGCTGTTCAAATTAATATTACTATTATTTTTACGTATTGGTATTATAATTATTTATATTATATTACTATTTTTCCACTATTTGGTTATAATCTTCTATTATATGTTGTTCAAATTGTAAATATTATTATTTATTAGTATTCATATTACATTTAACATCTATTTGGTTATAATCGTCTATTTTCTGCTGTTCAAATTATTATTATTGTTACGTATTTTAATTATTTAAATTATACTACTATTTTTTCTCTATTTGGTTGTAATCTTCTATTTCTTGCCGTTTAAATTATTATATTATTATCAAAATTCAATTATTTCTCAAAATTCATACTATAGTGCTTTTAATATTCAATTATAATCTAAAATTTTAAAGGGAATTTATTTTTAAATCAATTTATACTAGAAAATTCAACGAGAATTCAATTAATTAAATTGATAAATAATTAATTATAGAATATTTGAAGGTTTCTCATATTTTTAATGAATTTTAAATATAAACTACTGTAAAATTTTTGTTATTTATAAAAATAACTCAATGTTTGCGTAGGCTTTTACTAAATTTGGTTAAAGTAATTGAATTTAATAATTTTTTTTTGTAGATTTGTATTAAAAAATTGTTTATTTAATAGAATTCTTTTTGGAAAATTTTTTAAATTATTTACACTATTATTTATTTTCATTATTTTTATTTTTAGTCCATTTCAGGGTATTTTCAATATTCCAAGGATCAGTGACAATAAGAAATAAAAAATAAATAAAACAAGAATAGTATATTCATTGACACGTCGTTTTGGAATTAATTTATTTCACGATTCGCAGAATCAAGCTCATTACAATGAAACACGCAATTGAATTAATAAAAGAATGTATAAAATTAAAGGTCAATAACTGCAGTGCATGCAATGTTTTCGAGGCTCAAACCGACCTTGAAAATTATAAAAACAAAATCTACAAAACTATTCTTCTAAAAATAGTTATTTTTATTTATTGCTACATAAAATAAAATGATTATTTTTCTCCACAAAAATATATTATTTCTTTTTATATTCACTCATATTTTTCGAATTCTTCTAATGTTCCTTCTACAGTACTTATTTTTTAATTTTTATTTATTTATATTATTTTTCAATTGCATTTTATTTCCTATTCTACTTTTGAGGAAAAATAAAGGTAATACTTGAAAAAGAAATGAAATTCCGAAAAGAATATATAAATATAAATAAATATATAGATTTATATTTACGATTGCATTTACTTATCTATATTTACACTTGTAAATATATATGTGTGTATTTATATTTATTTGCGATTACTTTGTAAACAAGTTTTAAGACTTAACAAATTCCCCGGCAAATGTCTCTCGTTAAATTGATGCAGCCAATTGTATAATTCTGTGGTAAATACTAATTGAGGAGTCAGAAGTAAAACCATCCAAGCATAAACTTTAGTAATTGCACACATAATTTTCAAAGTAAGTCGATCCACGGCATTCGAATGGAAAAGGAAACGATAACAAAAAAAAGGGGGAAAAAATATCTCATGATACACGCGGGAGTTTTGTGTTTGCATATAAAGAGAAAGGTGACAATGAACTTGGTCAACAATAAAATATCGGCCTTGGCAGTGGAGAAATATGCTAATAACTAGATATACATAAAAAAAATTAATTACCCCGGTTTTGTTTATATAATTAATTATCCACACTACAATCAATAATTAAATTATTTTTTTTTATCATCAAACGTATACACATTTCTCTCATCAACGCGCGCTATACGGTTTTCAACTATGTAAGATTCGATTATACTTATTAGACCCGTTAATTATAATTGTATCTTATTAGCTACTCTTTGATTATATATATTTTGCAATAGTAATTTTCATTAATTAGAATACAAAGTTGAAAATTCTCAGGTACTCAATTTTATACTTGAGTAAAAATTTATTTGGGTTATGCAAATATTTGGAATGAAAAGATTTTTAAGGGATTTTAATTAAATTCCGATATTTGTCACATTTATTTCAACACTGTAAAAAATAACTATTTTTTTTCAATTTTTAACTAAAATTTATATTTTTCTTCGGAATATAATTTGTGTTTTCATGAAATTTTATTACTTTGAAAAATAATTGAATTATTGTGCAGTATTTTCTTAAAGTTTATAAAAAGTAATTGAATTGTTACGAAAAAATTTAGTGAAATTGTATTGAATATAATTTTAAATTCCTACCAAGAATTATATTTAAAAAAATTGAATTTTAAAAAAAATTTTAATGTATGAAAATAATTGGACTTTCTTAAAAAATTTTATTATAAGTTTTTTTAAAATAATTAATTTTATACAGCACATTTGTTTATTTATATTAAAATAATTTAATTTTTTGAAAGTAATATAATTCTTGTCAAGAATTTCATTAAAATTTACAAAAATAATTAAATTTTTATATAGAAAAAATCTCACTAAGATGGAATTGAAAATAATTAAATTTGTGCCAAGAGTTTCATTACAATTTGCAAAAATAATTGAATTGTTTCGTGAAATTTCTTTGTTTTTTAATATAATTAAATTCGAATGAGATGAATTCTTTTAGAATTTTTGAAAAATAATAACAATTTATTAATTATCATGATAATAATCGTTAATTTTCAAGTTAAATTAAATTAATGAAATTATTAGAGAATTTAAATTAGAGAGACCAAAAAACTCTATTTTTTTATCCAGTAAATTGGTCGCAGTTGTTGAGACAGTTATAAAAACTATAGTTTCTTTTCAAGTACCTATTCAAATTATGCGTCGCGGGTTCGAATCTCCCAAGCGTTACAAAATTTTATCTTGTTATAAATAGTGCTAATCTTTGAATACATAAATTTTAAGAGAAAAATAGGCTTTTGTATTTACGATTGCAGATAAAATTTAACCATTCACTCCTTAAATTCCAATTTTAAAACTTTTCTTTCTAAGTTGAATTTAAATAAGAATTTGATGATAATAATAATAATAATAATAATAACATAAATAAATAATAATATTTTATTAAAACCATAATTGTAATGAAAGTATAAAAAGTAAACATAAGTTAGAATAAATAAAATAAATAAAATAAATAAAATAAATAAAATAAATAAAATAAATAAAATAAATAAAATAAATAAAATAAATAAAATAAATAAAATAAATAAAATAAATAAAAAAATAACAAATATTAAGTATTAAATATTAAAGAAATATTAAGTTTTAAAAATTAATTGTTAAAGATATTAATTAAAGCAACATAATAACAAAAACTCAATTAAAAATAAATTTCTGCATCTTAAAAGTAGTGGCAACATTGAAATTGCAAAATTTGTACAAAAATTGTAACATTTCGTTTTTTTTTTGCAAAATTTTTCAAAAATTAAAATGTCGATAAACATAAAAAATTTGGCAAAAAATAGTATTTTTCTCTCCCTCGCTAAAATATCATTTGAATGTGAATTCGATGAAACGTTTAATTGATACGAGAGACAGGATATGTCAAACAAGAAAAATGTAAGTAACATGACTGTACGAAAGTCTCGTTTTCTAAATCCTCGTTTATTAGGAGAGAAAAAAATAAAAGAACAGAAAAGAGTGATTTTATCATCTCATAGGAGATATTATAATTGATAAAACTTTCGCGTGAATTCAGATCAACTTACCGTTTTCATTTATAACGAGTTTGAATTTCTTCGTCAGCAACACCTGAGACTGATGACTTGCAGGAAAGATCATCGATTATTCTATACGGTATCTTCAAATTCCTCTGCGTCTTCTTTCCTTCCGTCATTGTTTTTCACGTAATATACTGTCAAGCATCTGCGACAACAATAAGTGGCACAAATTAGTAACAAAACACACGAGATGAGAAAAAAAATTTGAAAAAATCATTATTATTATTTGAGAAAAAGTGTGTGTAATACAAACACATAAAGAAAATTTAATGCGTTCAAAGCTAGCGGATCTAGAAATCATTTTTTTTTTTGGTTTCTAAATGGAACATGTTTTTCGTATCTCTTTAATAATCGAGGCAAAAAAAGGGAAGCAAAGGTTCAATTTGGCAAAAATTCTTCATACTGGAAAAAAAGAAACTTTCACCAATTTATAAATTTCGAATTTAATGCTATTTTAATTTACAACATTTTGCGCTTTTATTAATTCAAACTTTATAACTTTTATTTCAAATTATGCCGTTTATTTTATTTGTTGTTTTAATTTATTTATTTATTTTATTTTATTTACATTTTTACATACATTTTTTTATTTTTATTTTATTATTTATTTTATTTATTTCGTTTATTTTATTTATTTTATTTATTTATTAAATTTATTTATTTACTCTTTCGTTTTAGTTACAGAATCTTCAGAACCTGTAATTTTCTGTCATTGATGATTTAGATTAAACTCATTACTCTTTCACGTAATTATCCAACATTTGTTATAATTAAATTACAGCATATAATACTTTCTTGTTAAATATTTTACGAAGTACAATAAAATAGAACGATATACGAGACAAATTTAAGTATTTATTGTCTACTGTTTACATTATTCAGTCTTGTTAAAAGTTATTGACAATAAATTACGAGAATTGAGTAAAAATGTTTTAAAGGAACAATTAATTAAAAATGAAAAACATCTAAACTTGTACACTCTTAGGAAAAAGATTTATATTTAACCAAGAACCAAATAAATTTTATTTTAGCATATCTTCGAGTGCAAAAAAATTTTTTTTTTGTTTTTCCTGATTTTCAAACAAAGAAATTACAAACTGAAAAAAATTTGCAATTAAAATTATTTACGAATTCTTTTAAATTGCAAAATTATTCGAAAACATCAAATAACTTCATTTTTAAATAAATAAAAAAAATTATTTTTCTATAGAAATTATAAGATTTCCAAAAATTTCAATTCCTCCGTAAAACAAAGGTTTACTTATGCAAATATTTGAATTTTGGCGAAAAAATTTATAAAAAATTGTTTATGAAGAATATTATTAAATTTCTTTTTTTAAATAAGTAAAATTTTCTGAAAAATTTTATTTAAATGGCAGATATATTAAAAATCTGTAAATTGAGGAAATTTTCTGGAAATTTATAAAATTTTGCCAAGAATTATATCAAAATTTTTGAAAATAATTGAAATTTTGATGAGAATTTTTAAAAAATTTTGAATATGAATTGAATGGTTGAGAAGAATTTTATGGTTTTGAAAATAATAATTGAATTTTTGCAATCATTTGTAGAAAATGTTATTATTTATGAAAATAATTAATTTCTTACAAAAAAATGCATAAAAAATTAATAAATAATTGAGTTCCTGCGAAATTTTTATTATATATATACATGAAAACAATTGAATTACTGTGAAGAATTATTTTAAACTTTTTGAATATAATTTGACTTTTCAGAAAAATTTTATTAAACTTTTATGGAAAATAAGCAAATTCCAGTAAACATTTTTATTTGAAAATAATTAAATTTTTTTATTTTTGATAATAATTAAATTCTTCTGATGAATTAATTTCCCGAGAAGAAAGTAATTGAAATTCTCAAAAATAATTCAATTTTTGTGAAGAATTTGATTAAAATTTATAAAAGTAATTGAATTTTTAAGAAGAATTTCATTAAAATTTTCAAAAATAATTGCATTGTTATGGAAAATTTATCTAAAATTGTATTTAAAATAATTTTAAATTCCTGCCAAGAATTTCATTTAAAATAATTCAATTTTTTGAAGAAAACTTTTTATTTTTGAAAAAAATTAAATTCTTCTAAAACAAATTGTTGTAAAATAAATTGATTTTTATAATAATTAAATTTCTACATCGAATTTTACTATTCTTTTTTAAATAATTGGATTCCTGAGAAGAAATAGTTCAAATTTTCGAAAATATTAGAAATCATAATAAAGAAATTTTAACAAAAAAATGTTATGAAAATAATAAAATTATTGCGAAGAAATTCATAAAAAAAATTAGTAAATAATTGAAATTCTGTGAAATCTTTATTAAATTTATAAAAATAATTAAATGTTTGAGTAGAATTTTATTAAAAAATTTCATTAAATAATTGAATTATTTTTGGAAAATATTTGAAAATAATTAAAAATTGACTAGAATTTTAGTAAATTTCTTGAATTTTATTATGTAAAAGATAATTTAAACCTTGAATAAAATTTTTTTGTGTATTTTTGAAAATAAATGAATTTTTCCGAAGAATTTTATTGCATTTGAAAATAATAAAATTTTTTACAGGGATTTGTAACTTTTCTAAAATTTGATTACTTCAGTATTTTTGACTAATATTTTTAAAAAATTTAACTAAAATTTAAAAAATTAAAAACTGTGAATGAAACTTTGCAGACGATTATTGCCAATGTTCCGAAAGTATATTCCATGAATGTAAATGAATTATTTCATGTTATTTTGGTTTTAAAAAAAAGATCTAAAGAAAATAGTTTGTAAAAATTAATTTTCAATACCTGAAACAGTATTAATAAAATTTGTACCCCATAAATTTATAATAAAATGTTAATAAAATTTGAATTCAAAGAAAATATTAATAAATTTTGTTCATTTTGAAAATTTAGAATTTAGAACTTTACGGACTTTACGAATAGAAATTGTACGTAGAAATTGTAAAAAGTATAGCAAGGAATGTAAAGTATAGTAAAAATTCACCAACATTAGTTATTAAATACCCAATAAAAAATTGTCCAAATCCTGTTTACCAACAAAACGTAAAAAAATACAATAAATAAAGAAGAGAAATACTTATTTTTTGCAATTTACTTATGAATCTGCAATAAACTCTCTTTTTCTTCTTCTCAAGAATAGTGATTTATATAGAATCATGCTCCTCTTAATTCACGTTATCTATTATTATAAATCCATTATACAATCTTTGCGTGCATTTCGCTATTATAATATGAATTACTGTAATGCATTACATACATTCGTGTTTTAAATTCTCGGCCATTTTCTAGTCTAGTTTCAAATGTTTCACTTTACTAGAACTTCTTTTTTTGCAGATTGTATCAAATTACTCTCAGATATATATTCAGATATAATCACATTAAAATGCAACACGATAGTATAACAAGATAGGAAAATTATCATTCTTTAACAAGATTTTAATATTATAATAATGAATGAGTAAATTTTTGTTCATGAATTCAGAAAATTACTATATTACACTTTTGTTCCCCCATAGTATATATGGATAAGTAAATGGATTTCGCAGTGCAAAATAGTGTATTTTTTGTAAAGAATTTTCCTACCGCTCAGAAAAAAAGTATCTTTGAGTAAATTTTTAGGGATTTAAATTTAAAAAGTAGGGAAAATTCTTATTTAAATAAATTTATACTTTATTCATTCAATTAGTAATGAAAGAGAGAATTTTATTTTTTTACTAAAAGAAAAAGTAATGTAAGCAAATATTTATATAGTTGGTAATTTTTTTAGAATTTTAAAAAACAAAATTTTAATTTACATACCCAGGAAAAAAGGGAGAACGATTCTTTTCTTCTGAATAAGAAATGTTCACAATTTCTTTCCTTAATTTTAAATTAGATTCCCTTTATTTTATGTAATTTTCTTCTTTGTCGTTTTCTGATGTTCAATTCTACAGTCAGAATCAAGTCAACCGGTTTTCTTCAATTCCCTTTCTTTCCTCAACTATTAATCATTGAACTCCAAGAGCACGCGTAAACAAAGTTTCTGCTCTGAAACAAGTCAAATTTTAAAATTTTATTCTATTATCAAAATTTGTAAATTTTGTAAATTTTTGTATTTGAAATTTAAATATAATTCATTATACAATTTATTTTAAAGGAATTTAATTTTTTTATTTACTCATTTTTTATTTTATTTTCTATTTATTTTTTATTCCTATTATTTACTTTTTTATATATTATTATCCTCTGTTTAAAAATAGCGAGAAGCAAAATTAAATAATTAGTATAAAAATAAATAAATAGTGAAAAATATCATTAAAAAAACAAAAATTACAATGAAAATATTTATTTGATTCAATTATAAGATTACTTGTCTATTATAAAATAAATAATTCAATTCAATGCTTCTTGAAATTAAAAAACTCACAAGAATATTATTTTATAAAACATAAGGAAATAATTTTTTGAAATTATTTTCATCATTTGAATTTAACTATTATTTTCTAGAATTTTTAACTAAAATTCTTCTCTAAATCAAATAAATTTAATAATTTTTTGAAAAAGTTCTTTAAGAATTTTCAAATCTCTTTAGACACAACTTAATTTTACACAAATTTCAATTATTTAAAAATTCTTTAATTAAAAATAAATGCGTAAAAACATCAAATAATTCAAAAACAATTTAATTCTACAAAATTGACAGTTAAAAGTATGAAGAATTCAAATTTTCAAAGATTATAATTTGAAAATTTGCCAACTTCAATTAGTTCTCAAAATTCACACTAAAATGCTTTTTTAATATTCAATTGCTAGCTAAAATTTTAAAAGAAATTAATTTATAAATCAATTTTCATTCGATAATTTTACGGAAATTCAATTCCTTTAATATGAAAATAAATAATTTGTAGAATGATTACATGTTTCATGAAATTAAATTCTCGTGAAGAATTTTAGGGATAAATTTTTCAATAATTGAATTTTTTTGGCGAATTTTTAATACAAATTTTAAGAATAATTACATTTCTCAAGAAATTCAATGAAAAATAATTTAAATTCTACGATGAGTTTTATTACGTATAAAAATAATTAAATCCGTAGTAAACATTTTTATTATTTTTGAAAAAATAATTACAGTAATGCGAAAAAATTTGTAAATAATTGAATTCTTGTAAAATTTTTAATTATTTATGAAAAGAATAATAGAATGTCTACGTAAAATATAAACTACAATTTTTTTTTTAAATAATTGAACTCTTTTGACGAATTTTAATAAAATTTTTAATACTTTTGAGGAATTTAATTAAAATTGTAATGAAAATAGTTGAAATTCTAAAATGAATTTAAATATTTAATGGAAATAATTGAAATTCTAAAGTAAATTTAAATATTTCTGAAAATAATTGAATTTCAGAAAAGAATTTTATTATTTACAATGATGATTGAATATTTAACTAAAATTATTTGAAAAATATTTTTAAATATTCCAAATAATTGAATTTCTGCGTAGAATTTTATTCGTTTTGAAAATAATTAAATCTTTGCAATCATTTGTAGAAAATTCGATTATTTATTCGACTAATTAACTGTTAGCGTTGAATTTTATTAAAAAAAAATTTTCTAAATAATGAAATTCTTCAGAAAAAATTATTATACATATGGAAATAATTGAATTACGGCGAAGAATTAAAAAAAAAATTAGAATATAATTGAATTTTAGTATTTACGAAAATAATTAAATGTATTTGCGTAAAAAGTAATTAAAATTTTTTTTTTTAAACATAAAAATTCCGTCCAGTAAAAAATATTAAATATTTGTAAAATACATTGTTAAGAACAAATTTTAGTTAAAATATTATTAAGAATAAATTTTAGTAAAAATATTATTAAGAATACATTTTAGTAAAAATATTATTAAGAATAAAGTTTATTAAAAATATTATTAAGAATAAACTTTAGTAAAAATATTATTAAGAATAAAGTTAAGTAAAAATATTATTAAGAATAAGTTTTAGTAACAATATTATTAAGAATAAATTTTAGTAAAAATATTATTCTGTAACTAAACTACTATTTATTCTTAGTGACATTAATTTTTACTTCTATTTATTTTACCTAATATTTACTTTTTACTAAATATCTATTTTTTCCAATAATTTTTTATTAAACATTAGTACAATTTTTACAAAAATATTTTTAGTAAACATTAGTAAAAATAAACAGTAGTGAAGGTTAACATTACTAATAAAAGCAGTAAAAAATTTTTCTAAAGTAATAAAAAGTAAACAATAGTAAGAGAATCAATACACTGAAAAAAAAATTTATTTGATTCAAATAACCGATTATTTGACTATTATCAAATAAATATTTACTTGAATCAAATAATTTTTATTTGAATCAAATATTTCAATATTTGAATCAAATATTTCAGTGTTTGAATCAAATAAATTGTATTTGAATCAAATATTTCAGTATTTGAATCAAATAAATTGTATTTGAATCAAATATTTCAGTGTTTGAATCAAATAAATTGTATTTGAATCAAATATTTCAGTATTTGAATCAAATACTTTTTAATTAGTTCAAATAAAAATTATTTAATTCAAGTAAATATTTATTTGATAATAGTCAAATAATCGGTTATTTGAATCAAATAAATTTTTGTTTTCAGAGTAGTAAAAAGTAAACATTAGTAAAAAATCAATGGTAAAAATTAAACATTAATAAACCCCAATTTAGTGAAAATTAAACATTAGTAAAAATAAGCATTAGTAAAATTAAATATTATTAAAACAATAAAAAATATTAAAATTAAATATTAGTAAAACAATAAAAAATATTAAAATTAAATATTAGTAAAAAAATAAGTAACATTAAAATTAAAGATTATTAAAAACAAACAACACTAAAAAATTCAAATTATTTCCCATTTCCACCAAAATTCCAATTTGCAAAAAAATTCACAACCATTTACCTTAAATTTTTGCCGCCATACAAATTTTCAGTCCACTTTTAATTTATTCAAATGAAAAAATCCATATATTAATTTCCCCCAACAGGAAATGCCGTCTCAAGTCATATGAATTTCATTAATTAATGAAACTAAAAACCACACTTAATTCGAAAATTTCCAGCTCCTATTCACACGGAGTGTAATCTCCGACAATGGGAAACTAAAGGCCAGAAAAAAGGTCTTGGCACCTCAATCGACACGCTCGAATTATCCTGTCAGACGGGACAATTCATCCAAATTTCAGTTCACTTTCTTCTCTCTTTTTTTTCTATTTCCTAGACCCGGAATAATAATTTCGTGTTCTATTTTGTTTTTTTTTTCATCAACTAAAATCACAATTCTGCTCCATTTAACGAAACTGTTACGGGAGTCGAATTTAATTTAATTTAAAATCACGCATTTAAATAACGTACACATTGTCACATGTCAAAGAGTGGAAAAAAATTTTTTTTTTTTTTTATTTTTTCCGAGTCCATTTGCGAAGAAATTTAGATTTATTATTTGATTCACTGTAAAACACACGGCAACTATTGAATGTTTATGAATGCGAATGAAATGTATTGTGAGGGAATTTTCACAATTAAGAATCATTCATTGTTTATAAACTGCAGTGCGTATATATAATGTATAAATGGTTTATCGAACACAATATATGAATAGAGAGAGAGAGAGAAGAACACAAGTCAAGAGCTGTTTGTTGGCTCTTGTGAGCCAGTGTTGTGCATTGCTCGGCAAATGTCTCTTTAACTCCACATGGCTCTTGATCTCACTTATTATTTATCTCTCGTTTTCTTCCTCTTGGAAAGTTGAATTCCAGATTAGTGTTCTCCTCTTGACTATGAACTTCCTCTGTATATATGTATAAAACCGTATAGATGAAAAGTCAGTGAGGATGAAACCTGATATTACCGAGATGTATTTAATTTCCATGAGTGGTATCCTCTTTCCATGTGAAGCTCGCCTACATCTTTGCACATCTTGAAAATTAACGTTCTCACATATTTACGAGCTCAACTTTTTATTTAGGAATTCAGATCACTTCTTAGTCTTCGTCTTTATAAAAACAGGTCAGCCAGTGCTTGGCTATTATTTAGTCGCGCGCGAGATTCCCAAATGGAAATTCCTTCGTGAGTCAGTTATTGTTTCTCTTCCAATTGTTTCTTTCAATTTCAAATCATTTATTTTCCTTTCAATTTTTCTTTTTGGTGATTCGATTGATGATTCAGTTCATCGACTGATAAACTTTTTTTTCTTCAACTTCGAAATTGATTCGAATTAATATTCGAAAATTCAGTTTGTAAATTGATGATTCTAGAGAGTGATGATTTAATTGGGATTCGTGATAATTTTACAAACAACTTCGTTTGAAATTAATTGGTTGTTGATCAATTGGTTACTTGGTGAATAAATTGACTCAAACCGACTGGTGACTCAAGAGACTAATTACTTCATAAGAGTAATTAAAACCAATTAGTTGTTTACCAATTGTCTATTGTCAATTGGATATTATCAATTGAATATTATCAATTGAATATTATCAATTGGTTGTTATAAAAAGGATAATATCAATTGGATATTATAAATTAGATGTTATCAATTGGTTATTTATCAATTAGTTATTTGTCAATTGGTTATTTTCTCAATTAATTATTTGCCAAATGGTTATTTTCTCAATTAGTTATTTGTCAATTGGTTATTTTCTCAATTAGTTATTTGTCAATTGGTTATTTTCTCAATTAGTTATTTATCAATTGGTTATTAGACAATTGCTTATTTAGCAATTTATAATTACACAATTGGTTATTTGGCAAATAAATTGATTCAAACTAAATAGTGACTCAAGGAATTGATCATTCAATTGCAGTAATAAAAATCAATTGTCTATTGACTGATAGGTAATCAGTTGGTCAAACAATTGACAAAACAGTTGGCTGTTGCTTCATTAGCTATCATCAATTGGCTTTTTGATGAAACAAACTAATTCCAATAAAATGGCGACTTAAGGATTTGATAATTTAATTGCGATGAGAAAAATCAATTGGATATTATCAATTGGTAGTGATATTTAAATTGATTCAAGTCGAGTGATTCAAATTAAATTTCAAATCCAATTCACGAACTGGTGATCCACTTATGATTAAGTATTAATTTAGTGAAGATCCAATTGATTACGAGATGATACAATTATTTAATTGATGATTCGGTTAATTAGGTCATGAAGCAATTGATAAAGTGACGATCTATTTGTTCGACTGATGATTTAGTTAGTTATTTGCAGCTTCAATTGTTTTAATGATGATGCAGTTAATTATGTGATGATCCAATTGCCTAACTGATGATTCAAGTAATTATTTGATGATCCAATTTGCCTAACTGATGATTCAAGTAATTAATTGATGATCCAATTGCCTAACTGATGATTCAAGTAATTATTTCACAATTCAATTGAATTTAAAGAAAAATTAAAGATTCAATTAACAAACTGATGATAAAGTCAAAAAATTTGATGATCCAATTGACAGTCTGGTGATTTTGACAAAATTTTGATGATACAATTGATAAATTTGATGATTTAGACAAAATATTGATGACCCAACTGACAAATTGATGATTTAGACAAAAAACTGATGATCCAATTGATAATCTGATTATTTGACAAAGAATTTGTCGTTCCAATTGATAATCTGATGATCCAACTGACAAATTGATGATTTAGACAAGAAACTGATGATCCAATTGATAATCTGATTATTTGACCAAAGAATTTGTTGATCCAATTGACAATCTGATGATCGAACTATAAAGTTGATAATTTAGAGAGAAAACTGATGATCCAATTGACGAATTTAATATCCAATTGCTAAACTGTAGATCAAATTCTACTGATGATTTACTCAATATATTGATGGTACAATTTATAAATTGATGATTTAGTCAAGGAATTCGCCAATTGAATTGACAAACTGGTGGTGATGACCAAAAAAAGATGTCCCAATTGACAAACTGTTATTTTAGACAAAATATTAATAGTCCAATTGAAAAGTGGATGACTCTATTGAGAGATTGATGATCCAATTGGGAAACTGATGATCCTATTGCGGAACTAATGATTCAAACAAAAGAACTGATGATCCAACAGACAAATTGGTGATGAAGTTAAAAAAACTGATGATCCAATTGATACAAATGATTATTATTGCAAAGAAATTGATAATCCAACTGAGAAATTGATGATCCAATTGAAAAAGTGCAAATTAAGTCGTAAAAAATCTGACAATTGATGATTTAGCCAAAGAAACTGATGATCGGACAAAAAAAAATGGTGATCCAATTGACAATCTGATGATTTAGTAAAAAAATCTGATAATCCAATTTATATATTGATGGGAGAAGAAAAAAACTGATGATCCAACTGACAAATTGATGATCCAGTTGATAAGCTGACGATGTAGCCAGAAAAATTGATGATCCAATTGATAATCTGATGATTTAGCTCCAAAAAAACTGATGATCGAATTGACAATTTGATGATTTAGCCAGAAAATTGATGATCCAACTGACAAATTGATGATCCAATTGACAACCCGATGATTTAGTCGAAAAATCTGATGATCCAACTGACAAATTGATAATCCAGTTGACAAACTGATGATGTAGCCAGAAAAATTGATGATCCAATTGACAATCTGATGATTCAGCTCCAAAAAGGGGCTCAACTTGAAAATTTGATGATTTAGCCAGAAAATTGATGATCCAACTGACAAATTGATGATTTAGACAAAAAATTGATGATACAACTGACAAATTGATGATTTAGACAAAAAATTGATGATCCAGTTGATGAATTGTTTGTGTAGGGAAAAAAATAATTGAAGAAATTTTCATTATTTTATTCTTTTGCTAATATTTATTTCCTTCTTGTTTGGAGAATTTTCGAGTCTTATTGCAATTTTTATTCCATTCCTGTCCTCTCCATGGACCATTCTTACGAAATTCTCAATCAATTCTGAATTACTCTCAAGTCTTTATTTTTCATCGGAACAATTGCCGTCTCCAATTTTTCCTTTCTTGACATTTTATTCATTCTCGTTGAATTCCCCTCGAAAATTTTTCGAATTTTTCCTTAATTTGAATTATCAATACAAATTAATTGTTCTGTCATCAAAAGTCAATTTGTTATTATACAAATTTTATCGTTATTATTACTGCTGTTTCCATTGAATCTTTTATACTGCAATTATTAAATGATTTACTAAATTGACCAAAGATTTAAATTTTCGCCATATTTTTGTTGACAAAAAATCCTTTTTTTTTGTCAAACGAAATTTTTTCGGAAAAGAATCAATTTCTCACGTAGACTGAATTTTGATGGTAAATTTTCGAAATTTTTGTATACTTTGCAGGATGAGGGAGAATTTTGTCTTTTGGCAAAAATAGTTGAAAATAAAATTTTTGAATTGAGAATTTGAATTTGTCAAGTGAATTTATATTTTGTTTTGTATGTTTAAGGGTCCTTGTTTTATAAACTGCGTGATACTTGGGAGATGTTAGAATAGAACTGAGACTGGATGTGAAGAACGCCCCCGATGTAGCTCGCTTTCCCATGCCGTACCATGAAACATTAAATAGTGGGGGTTTATAATCCCTTCTTTCGCACTTGTGTCCTTGCTCCACCAAGCTTCGAATGCTCCAAGAAGTAGGATCCGTTTTCCCACGCGAGAACCACTTCCTAATTCGAGCAAAGTCGAACGCAGGAATACGCACCAGTTTAAGTGGAAACTCGTGTCGATATTGTCTTTTATTAAGGGCAAATTGCATAGCTTTTTCCTCCTCCCATTTTTTATAGTTCATTCTCATCTCTTCATGGGATATTTTTCAACAGTTTTTTTTTGTTCTGTGCCGATAGTTATAGAGAGAATCAGGAAATATTAAAAACGAGAAAATTATTTTCAAAACGAAAAAAAAGAAGATTTAAAAAAATATATATATCCTTTTAATTAATTTTACAAAAATAAAAAGTTATAGAGAGAAAAAAAAATTGTTTAGAAAGAAAAAAATTTACTTGAATTAAATACCTAGCCGATTTATTTATTTTTTTAAATTTATTATCAAACAAATATTTACTTGAATCGAATAATTTCCATTTAAATCAAATTGTATTTTAAATAAATAGTATTTTAAACAATTATTTAGAAAGAAAGAAAATTTACTTGAATTAAATACCTAGTTGATTTATTTTTTTCTAATTTATTATAAAATAAATATTTACTTGAATCAAATAACTTTCATTTAAATCAAATTGTATTTTAAATAAATTGTATTTTAAACAATTATTTAGAAAGAAAGAAAATTTACTTCAATTAAATACCTAGCCGATTTATTTTTTTCTAGTTTATTATCAAATAAATATTTACTTGAATCGAATAATTTTCATTTAAATCAAATTGTTTCTGAAATAAATGGTATTTTAAACAATTATTTCAATATTTGAAGCAAATTACATTAAATTGACTTCAAGAACAATTCCTTGATACTAATCATAATTATTTCATAATAAACACCGTAATCGTTTTTTTTTAATCAATTAAATTTTTTCCAATGTAAAGTAATTACCATTCAACTTGATGATTTAGTAGAACTATTATTTTAATTAACTCAAGTAACTTTTCTCACAAATATATTTTTATTAGTATTAAATTATTATTATTATTATTATTATTATTATTATTATTATTATTATTACCATTGTTTTTACTATTTGTTTACTAATATTTTTAATTGTTATCTTATTTACTATTTTTATTACTAATATTTTTATATAATTTTAGTAATCACAAATTAATAACATGATAAAAGTGAATTGAAAAAATGTTAAATCCACAAGGATTCGAACGTATGACACATAAAGCATTGCTAGACGCTTTAACGATTGCGACCAAGTTGAATAACAGTCGAAAACTAATTATTCGTCACAAAAAGTAACTAATAAAATTAAATTAACTAAATAAAATAATAAATAAAACACAATATAAATAAATTAAATAAAATAAACAAATAAAACAATAAATAAATAAAACCGTAAATTATCCAATAAAATACTATAAAACACTAATATTAGTAAAAATAATTAACAAATTGTTTCTAAAAAAAGCTAAACTTATCAATTTTATCAATTGAAAAATTATGCTCAATTTTTTTAAAATCATTTTTCTTTTCAAATATTTTTTATTTTAAAATTAACGTATTGAAAATAATTGAATTGTTGTCAAAAATTTTATGAAAAAATTTGATAATAAATATAATTTCTTGTAAGAATTTAACTATTTTGGAAAATTATTAAATTCTCGCTAACAACATTTTGTTAAGATTTTTGAAAGTTCCAATTAAATTCTTTCTGTATAATTTCTTTGGTTTTTTTCTTAAGGGCATTTGAACCTTTATGACGTCACAGCATTAAAATATATGCTTTGCGTCAATTGTGACGTCATAATGGTTCAAATGCGCTTAAGCAATTGAGTTTCTTTAAAAATTTCAATTGCAAATATTTAAAATAATTAAATTTTATGAACAACTTCTTTCAAGTTTTTTTTTTTTAAATAGTCGTGTTTGTTAATATAAGTTAACACTTAATTATTGAATTTTATTAAAATTTTAGTAGTTAAATGAATTTTTTAAAAAAATTTTATCACGAATTATGAAAAACACTGAATTCTTTCATGAAATTTTTTTTGAAAATAAATTGAATTTTTGCAAAGAATTTTACAATTTATTTATTTATTTCTTTGTACAATTTATAAAGATAATTGAATTCATGAATTGCATCGAAAGATTTATTAAAATTTGAGAAAACAATTGAATTTTTTATGAAATTTTAGTAAATAATTAAATTTGTTTGAAAAATTTTATGACAAACTAAGAAATTAATTTAATTCTTTCGTGAAATTTTTTTGAAAATAATTGAATTTTTGCAAAGATTTTACTATTTAAACAAATAATTAAACTTTATCAAAGAACTTATTGGCATTTTTGAAAATTATTGAATTTTTTCGAAGGATTTATAAAAAATTTAGTGAATAATTGAATTTTAGAAAGATTTTACTATTTACAAAAAAATTGTGTTGTTTCGAGGGATTTATTAATTTTTTTAATTGATGTTTTAAAAAAATGTTTTTAAAATTATTGAATTTTCGCAAAGATTTTACTATTTAAACAAATAATTGAATTTTATCAAAGAATTTATTGGAATTGTTAAAAATAATTGAATTTTTTCAAAGGATTTATAAAAAATTTATTAAATAATTGAATTTTAGAAAGATTTTATTACTATTTAAAAAAAAAATTGTATTGTTTCGAAGGATTTATTAATTTTTTTTTCAATTGATGTTTTACAAAAAAAATTTTTAAAAATACTACACGGAGAGAGATTTTGTATTAATATTTGTTAAAATTGGTAATAGAATTTAATATATTTTTTTTCAATTTAGGGAAATCGTGTTTTATATTAAAAATTAATATTGTCCATATTAGTAGGCAGCTTTTAATATATTTTAGAAAAATTATTAAAAGAATTATAATCTTTAAAACTGACTATATTAAAATTATAGTCCAGGAAAGTATCGAAAGAATACCTTTAATATAGTCAATACTAAAAATTATGAGTGAGTCGAAAAGGATAGAAAATAAAAAGATGTAAGAAGGAGAAGGATATAATTAGCGTTTCGAGAGTATTTATCACACACACATACACACAAATGAGTCAACGCAAGCATTATACTATATACATATAAACACAAACTATATACAATTTCGGAGATATATGTTTAAAACCTAAATACGCATACATATAAACTTAACCGATACAAATAAACGCAATGTCGCACGCACGCTGTACATTGGGAGATACAGTTCTCAACTTCCTTTATATACTAAACTCGAGAAATTTTTCTGAACTTGCGAGAAAATAATATTTTCTCAATATTTTGTTAAACATAGTTCTTAATTTAATTTTAAGTTATAAATAAATAATTTTGTATGCTGGGTCAAAATTTTATTGAGAAATGTTTCTCATAATACTGTTTTTAAAATTGTTTGTTTCTAGAAACTGATTTCCATTAAAGTTATATCCAATTTAAAGTTATTTGAAAAAACTCATCATTTAATTTATTGGCATAAAAATTTTTATGCATTTTATATAAAATGCAGCATTTCTTAAATCATTTTTTAATATCTTCTAATGAACTAGTTTAGTTAAAAACTCTAAAAGAAATTGAATTTTGAAGAAGTTACAAATGATTGCAAAAATTAAATTATTTTCAAGGCAGTAAAACCATTTTTAATAAATAATAAAACTCAACACAGAATTTTCAATTATTTTTGACAACAATTTTAAAAAAATTCTTCGTTGAAATTTAATTAATTTCAATAATTTATCAAAATTCAATTATTTTCAATATCTAACTATTTCAGTAAAATTTCACAAAAAAATCCAATTATTTAAAAAGAAATATATTATTAAAATTCGTCTTAAGAATTTAATATTATTTTTTTCAAAGTAATAGATAGATTCCTTCGCAGAAATTCAGTTACACATTCAAAAAATTAAAAAAACTTCCCATCAAAATTTTCATTTATTATTATGAATAAATAACATTTTTCTCCAAAATTCAATTATTTTCAAAAACTGTTTTGAAATAAAGAAAATTTTTAATATCCAGTTCTTTAATAAAATTTCCCAAAGAATTCAATGATTAAACAAATCTTTTTTTTTAACAATTCTACGCAAATATTTAATTGTTTTCATAAATAATAAAATTTAATAAGAATTTAATAATTTTTTACAAAAATTCAATTATTTTTTTTGTATAATTTTCATCAAATTTCTCTAAAAATGAAATTATTCTTAAAAATTTTATTAAAATTCGTCAAAATAATTCTTTAAAAGTTCAACAACTTTTAAGAAACATTCAACTGTTCAATAAATTATTTATTTTTTGTATTTAATTAATTGAATTTTCGTAGAATTTTCTAATAAAAATTAATTTAAATATGAATATTTTAGTTAAAATTTTAAATAATAATTGAAAAACTCTCTAAATTAATTAGTAAAAGTATTTACTAATTTGAATTGGCAACTGACTTTTTGCTTTTGAATTAGCAGATTTT
Source organism: Leptopilina drosophilae (assembly GCA_032873175.1). Lineage (NCBI taxonomy): Eukaryota > Metazoa > Arthropoda > Insecta > Hymenoptera > Figitidae > Leptopilina > Leptopilina drosophilae. The sequence continues at coordinate 73,694,689 of CM065478.1, forward strand.
ATTAATAAATAGACGTTTTCCACTAATCTAATCGTAAATTTTTAATTTATTTATATTTAAAGAGAAATAAAACTTAAATGTCTCAAATGCCATGAAGTTTGACTCGGATAAATTTCGGAACTCTGCTCGGCTAAAATGTTCGGCTAATCTCGGACAGTTTCGTAACCACTCTTCGACAGCCGAAAGCCTGCTATTAGGTCTGGTCATAATTTTTAATATAGTCCGATAACACTATTCGTTACTAAATTTACAATTTATGCAATACTTCGATAGTATTTAGTATAATTCTCTAGTAATACATTTTTACTATTGTAGACTTTCTTACTTATAATATTTAAAATTTCTTACTGACTATTCTAATTTCTGTTACTTCAGAATAATACAAAGTAATAATTTTTATTATAAATTTTCTTAAAAATGGTAATAATAATTAATAAAAGTGCACGATTTCCCCAAATTGCAATCGGTTTTACTAAATACTAATATAATAATACGAAATATTAAAACGAAATTTCTCTCCGTGTAGTAAACACAAAAAGAAGTAAAAATAAATAAATCGTAGCAAAAATAAGTTCTAGTAAAAATAAATCATTTTAAGAAATAAATACTAGTAGTAACAAATATTACTAACTCAGTATTTTTCAAAATATTTTAGACAAAAAACGAATAAAAAAATGTTACGATGCAACGTTTTAATTCTTTTTTTCTCTCAATTTGATATCTGCAAAAAAATCTGCGATAATAAAAATAATAGTAGTAAAAAATTCATATTTGCTATTATTATTATTATTATTTTTCTTTTCATTATGAATATCCTTATTTATTTATTTTCCTTATTCGAAATCATAATATTATTACTGCAAAATAATAAATTATTATGCGTAAATAATATTCATATTCATCATCTCAAAAAAAACCAAATTAAGAAAATTATCTACGAATAATCGAAAATGAGTAGTACTAAAATTATGATTGCATATATACATACTGTATAAATAGATTGAGATGAAAATTCCTCTATACATGAAATCAAGATAGTAATGGAACAAAGCTAAAGGAATGATTGCATCTGACAGAAAATCAAAGAAGCAAATTCCTCAAGACTCTCTCCATGATTATCACGATTACTTATTGATCATAACTATAAATGCCATGGCCTTTATAATCAATGGGGAGAAAAAAAAATTCAAAATATAACGATAACTATACGGATTTCTCATTTCATCAAAAAATATGAGTAAAAAAATTATAAATTTATTTCCATACATATAGCTATAATAGAGGTTCTATTTTAGTGTATATATTACTTTCTCTAAAGATTCAAATAAAAAATTAATATCAAATATATAAGTAAGTGGAAAGTTGTAAAAAGTGGAAAAAAAATTTTTTTTTTGGTTCATTTTTTTTTAAATAATAGAAGCAGTAAAACAACTGTGAATTTGATTATGGTCTTCCCTTTATTTATATCTCTATGTATATATTTTTCTAGTGCTTGTTTTATGAGCACTTCGGTTTCTCATAAAGGAAACATTAAGAATGTTTATATTGTACAGTCGAGTGCAAAAATTATTTTTAATCCAAAAATTCTTGCGCTTGAATGTCGCGAAAATGTTGTTTTTCTGTTTCTCGAAAAAAAAAATTTGGCTAGTAACTACAGTTAACTAAATATTTATTATTAAGAATATTTTTGTAATATTTAACAAGAAGAATTATTATTTACTATTTTTTCATTGAATAGAATTTTTTTCTTGATGCTACAAATTTTCTTTTACATCTCTTAGAACCTTAAAAATCTAAATAAGTATTTTATTTAATATTATTTGTTATCATTATTATTGTTGTCTATTATTAATATTCGTTAATATTCGTTATTATTCGTTTTTATCTTTATTATTATTATTTTAAATTTTTTTACATCTCTTACAACCTTAACAATCTAAATAAGTATTTTATGAAATATTATTTGTAATCATTTGTTATCATTACTATTAATATTCGTTATTATTTTTTTTTGGCTTTATTATTATTATTATTATTATTATTATTATTATTTATTATCATTATTACTATTATTAATTCTTATTAATTGTTTTATTGTTAATTACATTTGAAAAAAATTCCCAGTCGCCAAGAATCGAATCTCAGACATTTTCTGTTGCGAATCCAGCACCAAAGCCACTCAGCTATCCCACTGCGCATATTCTTATAATTTATTTTCGAATTTGAACAAAAAATGACTCCGTTTCTTTTATTCGAACGTTAAAAATTTTAGGACAGCATTGAAAAAGTGTTTCACTTTTTTTTATTCCTTGGGGGAAAAAATCATCGACACCATCTTCGTTATAATAATCACTTCATTCTTTTAAACGAAGAAATAAATAACTAGAAAGTTTTTAAATGCTTAGGGAAATTTTAGACTACAATTATAAAAATATTACAAAACTTTAAATGCATTAAACCTGAAAAACTCTCTTTTAATAAAAAAAAAAAACAAAAACCGTTTAAAAAAAACGTTTTCTGAAAAGAAACAAAAGGAGAAAAATAACAGGTCTCGGTATTTTTTTGATTATATCTCACTAATCGAATAATTGCTCTGTTTTTTTTTCAAACTAAAGGTATAAAAGCTTCTTTAACCCAGTAAATAGGGAACATCATTGTATACGGTGTGAAAACTAGATGAAACGGCACTTCAAGATAAATGATATAAGTTGTCATACTGGTATAATTTTTATTTTATTCCCCACTTTATGTATAATAAAATAAATTACATTTGCTATTATCAGTTGATCTTAATTCCATTAACTCGAGACTAAAATATAGTTTATATTATCAAGGTGTTGAGGCGGAATAATGCAAACAATGCAAAATAATTATTGTCGAGAAATAAATTTCAAAAAAAAAAAAAATAATTACAAGAATTCTATCTATTTTACTCTCGTGTATTTCATTTTTATTTTTTAAATTTATTACCCTCTTTAGTAAATTTTCCGATTCATTAATTAATCCATTTTTTTCCACTGTGCATGTTTTATATATATAGAAATAAAATAAGTATATTTTATAATTCGAATAATTTAATGAATTTCCTTTTTGCATTTTAATCAACTCTAGGCGATCGAAGAATGATTTATTTAATTAATCTCACGATGTATTAATCATTTTCTTAATTGAAGAGCGCTTATAATCAATCATTTATAAGCGTTTTTATTCGATTTTATCGTTTTTATTAAAAAAAAAAATAAAATAACAATAAATTGTAGTAAATAGAATTACGAGAAAAATATAATTATGAATGAAAATACCCTCTCTAAATTTGAGTGAAAAAATGTTCGATATTTAAATAATTTTTAACAGATAAAATTATTTAACAGTTAAAACTTAAATATTCAAGTTGAAAAATTAACTTTTTTGACAGTGACTCAAAATTATTGTTACAAAAATTAAATTTGAAGAAAAAATTAATAAACTTCGTTCATATGAACTTTCAGATCTTCAGTATTATAATTATAATTAAATAAATAATAAAGTAAAAAATAGTAAATAAAATAATAAATAATAATAAAAAATAGTAAATAAAATAATAAATAAAATATTTAAATAAAAAAAAATTTTTTTTAAATACGATAAATAGTTATTTTTTCAACTCTTTTGGTGAACTTTTTAAGTTATAAAATCATAAAATCATTTCAAATTAAAAAAAATGTTTATTTAAATAAATAATAAATAAATTGACTCGATTTTATTGGAAATATATTTTGAAATTTTGTTTTTTCATGTAAAATTATAATTTTTAATTTTGATTCTAAAACAAGTTCATAAACTACATTAAAAAAAGTGTGTGAACACTTGAACATTGTAATGCTCTTTTACTAGAGAAAAATGATATAATACTTTTTTCAATTACATTGTCTTGTATATCTGTGTTGATAACTGCTTTAACTCCCTCTCACAATGCTACGGGAAAAATACATACTTAATAAGTTTTTTCAATTGAAGAATTTAATGAAAGAAATTGTTGCGAATTTCTACAATTATAGTTAATGAAATGAAATAGTGTGTATGTTTAAAAAAAACTTTATATATAAATTCATTTACTCTTTATTAAAAGTTTATTATTAATTAATTAATTAATTAATTGATTGATTAATTAATTAATTAATTGATTAATTAATTAATTAATTAATTAATTAATTAATAATAAATAAATTCAGAAAATTGATTATTTTTACTTTTTTACGGTTTTAATTATTTTTCCAATTCGTGTTACACAAAACAATTTTAAATTATTACAATTTACGCATCGAATTCTAATGCAAAACATTCATTTTTTTTTATTTCTGACAAATAATTTCTTTTTAACAATCTTATTCCTTGAAGAACACTCTCACATAAAATTATGGCTTATAAATTATTTAATAAACAATTTTACTACACTACCTCAAAATTATTTATATTTTAAAATAGTTGTGCTTCAATTATTTTCAAACATGTTTACGAATTCAATAATTTTAAAAATGTAATATTTTTATAAAATTTAAAAATAAAATTCTTCTTTCCAAAAGAAGTCAGTTATCTAAAAAAAATTTTTAAATTCTACTACGCAAACATTCATTTAATTATTTTCATAAATACTAAAAATTAGCCAGGAATTCAATTTTTTAATTCGAATATTGATAAAATATCAACTTTGAATAAATTTGATTAGAAATTACAATTTTTTTTAAAATTCTAAAAATTGAAATTCTTTTGAAATTAGCTGATTTTTTAAATACATATTCAATATTTTTTGTTAAAAATACTAAATTATTGATAAATTTATAAATTTGTTTATAAATAAAATACATAATTATAATTTTTTTATTTACGAAAATTTAATTTTTTTCATAAACAAGTAAAAATTTTCAATGAAATTTTAATTTTAATTATTTTTAGTACAATTTTAATCGAATACCTTGAAAAATGTAATTATTCTTAAAAATTTTAATAAAATTCGTCGAAAAAATTCAATTATTAAAAAAATTTTCTATAACATTTAAATAATTAAATTCTCGTAGAATTTTCTAAAACAAAATTACTTTGAAAATGCATTTCTGTTAAAATTTTAAATAATTGAATATTAAAAGCATTATATATGAATTTTTAAAAATAATTATATTTTGAAATTGATACAAATTCAAATATTGGAAAATTTGAAATTTTTCATACTTTTAATTAAAAATTATATAGGAACCATTTTTTTATTTTTATTTTCTAATCCTCTAATGCATTTGAAGAATTTTTTTTAAAATAATTTTTTAATCGCATTTTTTAATAAAATTTTAATCAAACTTCTTGAATAATGTAATTAAGGAGCAATTTTTCAAAAGTTGATAAATCCATTTTTCAAAAAAATTGAGATAAACACATATTTAGTATTTTAAAATCCTTAGAAATCAATTGATCACTGTTCAATTTAAGAAAAAAAATTTGTTACCAAAGAATTTTCAATTTAAAATATATTTTTGCCTAACTTTGATAATTTTTAATTTTAATTTTTTATTAGAAAAAATTACCAAAACCTTGAAATTCCTTTATTATAATAAATTTTAATTACAAACAAAGCTTTTTAAACAGAAAAATATTTAAAAATAAAGAATTTATTACTTTTTTTACATCAAAATTAATTTTAATGGTTATGTGAAAATTGTCATTTGTTTAAATTTCTCGAAATGAGAAAATTTGGATTTATCAGATTTTGAAAACTTGCTCCTCAATTATAATTAAAATTTTTTTTAATTCGTCTAAAGAATTCAGTTAAATGCAAATTAAAAAATTTCTGGATTCAATTCTTTATAAGAATCAATTTTTAAAAAACATTTAATTATTCATTAATAAATTATTAATTTTTGTATTAATAGAATTGAATTCTCGTAGAATTTTTTCTAATAAAAATTGATTTAAATATGAATTTTAGTTAAAAATTTTAAATAATAATAGTTAATTACTGAAAATTATTAAATCGTGAATTTTTAGAAATAATTGTGTTTTGAAAAGGTTACAAATTTGAATCCTCTTGAAAATTTAACTTTTTCACACTGTGAACTGACAATTCTACAGAATTAATTTTTTTGATAAGGTTTAAATAAATCTTTTTAAAAATTATTTGAAGATTTTATTTTCTCATATACGATTCAAGAATTTCTGAATGATCGATGAAATTTCATAAAATTGAATTTGAAGACAAATGGATTTCAAAAAATCACAAAAAACTTTTCCAAAAATTATTATTAAATAAATTATTTATTTGGAATTTTAGTTAAAAAAATTCAAATTTCAGTTAAAAAAATTAGAAAATAGTAATTGGATTCAAATGATGAAAATAATTTTGAAGAAGTTACAGTGATAATTTTCTTACTTTGTCGAAATTCAAAAACATTTTAATTTGAATCTTTTGGAGAATTTTAATTCCCAAGGAATAATAAATAATTAAATATTTACTTCAAAATTTGGAAAATAATAATTGAATTGAAATGATGAAAATAATTTTGAAAAAGTTACAGTGATAATGTTCCTATTTTGTCGATTTTCAAAAAGGTTTGAATTTAAATCTGTTGAAGAATTTTAATTCTCATGGAATAATAAATAATTAAATATTTACTTAAAAAATAAAGTTATTCGTGTTTTTTTACACATGTAAAATTACTCTTTGAAAATATTTTGCAAAAAAAAGTAAAATAATTGACCAAAAAAAAAATAAACGATTTCTTGCTTCTGAATAAAAGCCAATGAACCATAATATAGTGCAGTTCGCATGCAATTCAGCAGACTCGCAAAAAAAAAATCTCGGCAATAAGAAATCATTCATTACGCAAATAAGGAAAGCTCTGCTCTGTTTTTCATGGAGTTAAATGCAATAAGAAAATGTGGCTACTTGCATATACTCCACTGTCTGTAAACGAGATACACAAACGTGCATCACAGTAATTAGAAGGAACAATTATGATTACGGTAAATTTGCACGTGCGTACCTGATATTCAAGAGCAGCAGTCTTTTATACAATATATATATAAGAATAAGACAGGAATTTTGTAAAAAGCGTAGTCGTGTTTTCTTCCAAAAATTATTCACTTCTTTATTTGACTTAAGTAGATCTCGAGATGTCTACGGTTTGTGAATTAAACGTTTTGTCCTTCCCTCTCAAATGTAATTAAGCCACTCGAGTACAAAATCTTCATTTTACGAGAATATATAAAATAGTCGTAAACTTCCTTTTCCACACTCTTAATTAAAAACACCTCTGGCTACTTAGAGCAGATATGACGTGTAAAAGTACTTTTTTAAAATTCTTTTTTGCTTCCTTCAACAATTACTACTTCACTTTTGACTTTTTTTCTGCTATTAATAACGGAAAGTTTTTTTTTCATTCTTTTATACAGTCAGAGGAAAAAAATTTATAAATTTGTGTCAAAGAGAAATATTTTATTTGGTTCAAACTCATTTTATCGGGTTTAAATACATTTTTTTCTGGTTCAAACAAATTTTAGTTAATTTTATCAAATTTTTTTCAACCAAATTCCCAAATCCAAATTCTCATTCAAATTCTTTTCATAAAATAGATTTTATTTAATTCTAAGTTATTTCATTTGAATTTAAGAAAATTTACTTGAAACAAATAAATTTTATTCAAGTAAATTTTTTCTGATTAGAAACAATTTTATTTGATTCAACTAAATTTTATTTGATTGAACCAAATTTGATCTGGTTTAAATAAATTTTATTTGATTCAACCAAATTTTATCTGGTTTAAATAAATTTTATTTAATTCAATCAATTTTTTTTCATACAAATTTTCATCTAAATTCTTGTCATCAAATAAATTTTATTCAATTTCAACAAATTTAATTTGATTTAAACACAATTTACTGGAATCAAATAAATTTGATTCAAAACCATTTAATTTGATTCAGACAAATTTTATTTTAGTCCAAGCAAATTTTTTTCTGGTTTAAACAAATTTTATTTTATTTAATCAAAGTTTTTCATCTAAATTCCAAATCCAAATTTTTTTCATAAAATAAATTATATTCAATTCTAACAAATTTCATTTGAATTAAATAAAATTTACTTCAATCTTATAAATTTGCTTCAAAACAATTTTATTTTATTCAGAAAAATTTTTCTCTGGTTCAAAAAAATTTTCATTTATTTCAAACAAATTGTTCTTCTTAAAATTTCAAATTCAAATTTTCATTCAAATTCTTTTCATCAATTAAATTTTATTCAATTCTACCAAATTACTATTTGAATTTAACAAAATTTACTTAAATCAAATAAAATTTATTGAAATAAATTTTTTCTGATTCAAAACCATTTTATATGATGCAAACAAGATCTTTTCATCAAAACAAATATTTTTTAGTTCAAGCAAATAATATTTAGTTGAAATAAAAATTTTATTCAGTTTTATTAAGTTTTTTTCTTATTCAAAAAAGATAATAATTACAAGACTAAACTTCATTAAAAAAAGGAAAATATGTCAAAATTTATCTTTTCAGACCAAAAAAAACAATAATTGAATTCTTCTGAAGAATTTTTTAAAAAAATGTTAAATACTTCATTTCATTCGATTATTTCTATGCAAAATTTAAATATTTGAATTTCTAAAAAAATGTCATTATTAAAATCTAAAAAAATAATTAAATTATTAAAAAAATGTAATTAAAATTGTATTTAAAATAGTTGATTTCTTTACAAACAAAAAATATTTGAAAATATTTGAATTCCTGTAAAAAATTCCAATATTTTTGTAAATAATAGAATCTTCCAAACAAATTAAAAAAACGTATTTTTAAATAATCGATTTTTTCGAGAAATTGAAATTAAATTTTTAATAATTACATTTTTTGAGCAATTCCTGTAAAATTGTCTAAAAAATCATTAAAATCCAGCGATATTTTATTTATGAAAATAATTCAATAGTTGCAAAGAATTTTATTAAAATTTTCAAAAAAATAATTGAATTCTTCATAAGATTTTTATAAATGTTATTTCTGTAAACATTGTTGTAAATAATTAATTCTTTCGAAATATAATACATATTATGAAAATTTTATTTAAAATAAATTAATTCTCATCGAAAATTTTATTTGCGAAAATAATCAAATTTTTCTATTAATTAATTTAAAATATAGTATTAAAAATAATTGAAATTCTTCGATAAGTTTTATTATTTATGAAAATAATTGAATTCTTGCTTAGAATTTTACTGGAAAATTTTTCCAAAAAATCGAATTTCCATGAAAAATATTATTATAGTGAAAGTAATTACATTATTGAGAAAAATTGTATAAAAACTTTGATAAAAGAATTTTTTTTTCTTAAATTTATTTATGAAAATAATTGAATTTTGGGTGAATTTTATCAACTTTTTTAAATAATTTAATTCTTTCCCTAAATTCCATGAAAATATTTAATTTATTGGTAGTAATTGAATTTCGAATATTTTGTGGAAATAATTGAAACTTTTTAAAAAATTTGATAATAATTTTTGAAAATTAGTTTGTAGATTTATTATTTAGATTTATATTTCCACTTAGTGGAAATTTTTTAAAAAACAAAAATAGTAGTTTTTAGTGGCTGAAATCTAAAATAATAATAGTAGCTTTTAGTGGCTGAAATGTAAAATAATAATAATCTAAAATAAAAATTCAAAACATAGAAAAAAAATTTACTTATTTTCCATTTTGTAAATGTTAAAAATTTGTTCATTTTAAAACTAGGTACAATAAAGCAAAAAAAATAAGTAAAATAAATAATTTTTTTAAATTAATAAACATGAAATCTAACGAACCGAGTTGAATTATAAAAGAAAGGAAAATTGCACCGATAAAATAAAAATCCATTCAGACAGTAAAAATAATTTAGTAACTAAAACTGTATTTCTTCGAAAAAAACAATAAATCCTTAAAAGTGAGATTTTTGAAATACTTCTAACAATAGGCAGATGCAAATATAAATATCCATAATTTCAAATGAATGTATATACAAATATCTATAATTATCTCTTGAAATATAACTTTCTAAAATAATAAACCTTGATTCTGTGTATAAATATGTATACAATAATTGGAAATTTAATTTGAGAAATTGTAGAAATTCACAAGTCGATACATACATACATAGAAAAAGTAACCGTATTGTGGAATTTCGTGACAGAAGCACCTAACAATTCGCATTCTGAATGGAGTTTATTAAATTTATATTTTTAAGCTTCCGGGTAATCAAACAAGAAATAGGTGTTATACATTTTATTCATCATGATACCATTTACGGGACTGATGTCAAAAGTAATTTAACTTACGTTATACCACAGCTACTGTTACAAAAAAAAAGAAAGAAGAAAAAGAATCTAGTCTCTCTCGAGACTAATCATTTTATTACAATTTATAATATACTTAACAACAACTCTTTAAGATGAAAATACAACTCAAGTTTATGTGAGTGATCTTTCGCGACTGAGTCACATTTTACAGTTATATTACAGTTTTAAAAGCGACATATTACTTCTGAAAAAAATACCAAGTCTCGAAATTTTTTTTCCTTTTTTGTGCAATTTTGGAATAAGATAAACATCTTTTTGAAAAAGGAATTCGAAAAATTTCGTATTAACTTTATGGGGATTAAGAAAAGAATTTTTCATATTGTATTATAATGACAATAAATAAGTTGTCAATTTTTTATTTAAATGGAAAAACCACCAGGTAGTAAAAAAATAAATAATAAAAATTACAAAAGTAATAAAAATAATAAAAATAATAATAATTAACAATAAATTAATGTTTTCATAACTTTTCCAATTGAATTTATTCGGTTGTAAAGTTTATGTTAGCTACCCTCGCAGAACGCAAAAAAATAATAATAATAGTGACGCAGTAATAATATAATAATAATTAACAATAATTAATAATAAATAATTATTATTATAAAATTAAAATTTATTTATAATAATAATAATTATTATTAATTCATTTATAATTATTATTATAACCAACCCTTTTGTTCAAAAGTATAATAAAATAATAATAATAATAATAATAATAATAATAATAATAATAATAATAATAATAATAATAATAATAGTAACGCAGTAATAATAATATAATAATAATTAACAATAAATAATAATAAATTATTATTATTACAAAATAAAAATTTATTTACAATAATAATTATTATTAACTTATTTATAATTTATTTCTAATTATTATTATAACAAAAGTGAACTCCCTTTTGTTCAAAAGTATAATAAAAAGAAGAACTTTACTAAAAAATTCTGATCGAATTCCAAATTTTTTCTAGGACATATAGAGCGAGGAACCGTGTAATTTAAAATTCCGGGCTTTGTCTCGAATTTTTTGGAGAATTAATCTATAACGGGAATTCATTGTTAACAATTTGGATACACAGGATATTTATTTATGTTCCACTTTGGCAATTTCTAAGATTCGGCTACATCCGGAATCATTCAACTATTTCTCTCGTTTATATGCAAATTTTTTTTTTGAGTTTATTTCGTTTTCATTAAAAACGAAAAATTCCAAAGCAGCCGTCAAGAATAAAAATAATTTTTTAAATACTTGCACGTAAAGAAAAGAAGCAAGGCTATTTTCTAAATTTTTAATAATAAAGTTAAGCGTCGACGCTAAGAAAAATATATTTTTTTTAATTTTTGGGGAACAAAATGCCACTAATTTCACTCTTTTTATTTACTTTTGAAGTTAAAAAACATTAAGAGCAATTTTTTTTATTTAAAACATTCGGAAATTGCGATATAAAAATTTAGAAACTTTCCCTTCTAAAAAATATTGTAATTAATAATACAAATTATGAAACAAAAACGTGGTTTTAATTAAGTTCGTTGTTCACTTTTAAGAACACGTGGAAATTTGAATTCATATTGCCAATAATAAACTAACCATTAGTTAATTAATTAATTTTTTTATCATTAATTAATTTAATTTTTTATTGTTAATAATTAATTATATTAATTAATAATAATTAATTATATTAATTAATAATAATTAATTATATTAATAATAATAATTAATTACCTTACCTAAAATTTTCCTCCACTGATCTTCATCCAGAAATCGCTACTGCTAAAATCGAAACAATCTAACGTCAATAAACTGCCTCGAGGATTAACTGCGGGAGACTTGTCTTTATATTGCACTCTGAAACCTTAACCATTTATTACGTGTTTTAAATTTCATCACTCACCGCACCGAAAATCTGAAATAATTCTAATTTAGACAATATTACAATTATTATTAATTAATAATGTTAATTTAGTTCATAAGTGAATTTTTTTTTATTTCAAAAGGTCAAATTTTTGTTTAAAAAAATATTCTAATTTAGTTAAAACTTTCACAATTTCTAATATTTTAAATAATTTAATTCTTCATAGAATTTTATTGTAATTTTTGGAAATATAATTCTTTCGATAAATTTTATACAAATTTTAGAATATAGAATTAAATTCTTCCACAGATTTTTAATAAAATTAAATTGAAAATAATTAAATTTCTACAAAGAATTTTATTAATTTTAAAAATAAATTGAATTGTTGCGAAGAAATTTTTCTGAAAATAATTTAATTCTCGCGAAGAATTTTATTATTTACAAAAAATATTGGAATTTTTATATTAAATTTTGTTACAATTTTTTGAAGATAATTGTGAATTATTATTACCAGCAAATGTTTTAGAATTGAATAAAAATTTATTGAATTCCTGCGAAGAATTTTATTGCTTATATGAAAATAATTGAATTCTTTAGAGAAATTTTATTAAAATTGTAATTGCACAATTAATTTAATTCCAGGAGAATATTATTATTTATGACAATTGCCAATAATTTTTTAGAAAAATTTTATTTAAAGTTTCAAAAATTGAATAACTATGGAGAATTTTTATAAAAAATTTCGAAAATAATAGAATTCTTTTCAAGAATATTAATAAAGTTTCAAAATTAATTTAACTATTGCAAAGAATTTTATTGAATTTTTTAAAATTAAATTAAATTTTTTAGAGTTTTATATAAATTTGTATTTAAGAGAATAATTGAATTATTGCGATGCAGTTTATTAAAATTTAAAAATTATAAAATTGAAATTTTTAATTAAATTTTATTCAAATCTTCCAAAATGACAATAATTGAATTTCTATGAAGAATTTTTATAACAAAGTTTGAAAATAATAGAATTCTTTCGAAAAATATTAATAAAGTTTAAAAAATAATTGAATTTTTGCAAAGAATTTTATTAAAATTTTTTAATGTATAAAAATTCGTGCAAAGATTTATTATTAAAATTGTATTAAAGAGAATAATTAAATCATTGCAATACAGTTTATTTAATTTTGTAAAATAATTAGATTTTTTAGAAAAATGTTATTAAAAGTTTAAAAAATAATTTACTTTTTGCAAAGAATTTTATTAAAAATCTTTAATATATCAAAATTCGTTTAAATATTTTTATTAAAAATTTAAAATTGCATTAAAAGAATAATTGAATTTAAACCGTTAAATTATTGCTGATTAATTAGTTTCTGATCCATTTTTACAAATGGTAAAAAATTACTGTAAAAAAACTCTTAAAAAATACAATAAATTACAACGAGAAAAGACTGTAAAAAATACCTTAATTCAGTTTTGTTCAATAATTAAAAATAACTAATTAACATTTGCGCTTGAACTTCGTTTATTTACACGTAAATATATATTATATCACTGATGATCGCTACATAACCCTCGACATGTACAAGTAATACAATTACATCTTGCTCTTCACATAATTATTATTATTAATTGAAATTTTTATCAAAGTCCTTTATGCTATTTTTTCGTAAGAATGTTTTTCATTGTAACAATTTTTTGTCTTTTTATTTTGTTTTGTTTATTTTTAAAGAAACTTGTGTGACACTGTTATAATATATGTATTGGCTACATATAAATTACCGATATAAATCACTCATGCATCGAATCAACGAATCGGTTCGAGTTTTTGTTTTCTTTTATTTTCCATCATCATTATTTAGCAAATACAGCTATAGATATAATTTAAAAATTACAAGGCGAGAATACAGTCCTTGATAATACTGCTTTGAATGTTTCTTTTTTATTATCATTATTATCATCATCGTCATTATTATTCACCTAAAAAAGAATCATTTTTGCTTTTTTTCTCTCTTTCTCTCCTTCTATACAAACGCAACATTAGAAATTCACAAATTGCAGACTTAGCGTATCACAGACCTTCATGAAGGTTTTTTTTTATTAATTCGATTAAGTTATTTAAAAAATCAAAGAAGACTCTCAAAATTTTTCCTTTAATTAGTGTCGAAAACACAAGTCGATTATTTTCGTTGCGAAGTGTTTAATAATTAATTGTTTATTGCTTATACAATATTTATTTAAAAAAAAAGAAAATCAAATGAAAAGAATATAAAAAAAGTAAAAGGGTTTTCAGTCTTTATTAATCACCCGAATGAATTTATCAATGGAATTCAAAAGATTCTCTCAAGAATATGAGAATCTTTTTAAACAAAAAACGTGTTATAGGCAAGAAATTCATTTTCTAAAGACAGTAATTTTTTAAGTAGTTATTTCCCTTTTTTGAAAATCACCTTTCGTTAATTATTCTGAATTACGTTTTAAATATTTAAAAACCCAAAGTTTCTAAATTAGTTAAAATTTTTTGTTTATAAAACAAAACTTAATGAAACAAAATTTGTTCGAAGCTTACTATTTGACATACGATAAAATTAATTCAAACGTCGTAATTCATCAATTTTACATAATAATTAATACCCGCCTTGGACATTTAAATCTATTACTCAAACTCGAAACGTCGACACAATACATTAATCGTTATGCTGTTATTATTATTATTGTATTTTAAAGACACTTTAACATCTTAATTTTATTGTTTAAATTTAACAACCATTCGGTTCTGATTGTTTTTATTTTTATTTTTTTTTAGTTTTGGCTCGGAACGCAGTTCAATATCTCTTGAAGAAAATTACCAATTATTTTTCACAAAATATTCGAAACTTGGAAAAAAGTCGTAAGGATAAAAACAAGTTGTTAATTCTTTTATATATATATAAATATATATAATATAGTCACAAAAATAACCAACACGGTTATTTTTAAGTTGATCGTTATCAGTTCACTCTTTGGCTCTACTTTTTTTCCTCATCATCATCATCATCATTATTTTATTTATCTCCTCTAAAGGTTCAAATTAACAAAACAATTTTCTTGGCAACCTGTTTAAGATAGTTTTTCTCGTCAGTAAACAGCCACTTGCTTGAAACTTTGTTTTCACTTTAAAAAAAAAGTCACATTACAAAGTAGAAACTTATTATTTAATTGCATTGGCAATCACTGACACTGGGCTTAACTTTGGTTGATTCGACTCCTTTTTCAAAGAGATTTTTTTCTACACTTTACTACCACTAAGTAATTTCAAAAAATTCTCCTGCGATTGATAAGAAAAAATATTTATCAATAGAAAAACAAATTCGAAATTTGTAGACAAAAATTTCCAAATTAGTTCACGCGTGAAAAATTTAATTTCTTTTAGAATGATAATTAAATTTCTTTCTTTGGTTATAGAAATTTTTTTAATTTACATCCAGATATTTCACAAATGTCGGAAATATTTACCACTCGCAAGAGAATTATTGTTCCAAAAAAATACAGTGGCTTTGAAAAAAAAAGTTCCTTCAACTATTTTTAATGTAAAACAATAGATTGAATAATTATTATTATTATTGTTTAAACAAAAATGGAAAAAAAGAATGAAAACATCAACGTAGAAATGAGGTACGAAGAGAAAAAGGAAATAAATTATGAATACCTCACAACTTCGGAAATTTTCACCATTTTTACAAATTACAATATTGTAAATTAAAATAAAAAAAAAACAATATTTTCACGACTAACTTTACACGGGCCTGCCAGAAAGTTATTTTTTTCACGAGGGCGAATCACTCAAAACGAAGTCACTCATTAGCGTAATTAATAAGAATGTACAAATATGAATAGGAACAGAATTTTTCACAGCAAAAAATTGACGACATTTGAACCAGATCTCTCGCGTTGAGATCAAGTTTTGTTTTTTTATTTATAATTCTTACATTTAAATTGGATATCTCCCTCGTCTTTCCTTTTTTTTTTTGCTTTTTTTTTGTTTTTTTCCTCTTTTTTTTAACTTTTCTTTCGCCAAAAAAGAAACAATAAATTTATTTTTATTTTTTTCGACAATGAAACGACGACGATCTCTTAAAATAACAACTTATGAAACGTAATAATGAAAAGTAAAAAAACAGAAAAATAAAAAGAGAGGTTCATCACTGCACTGAACTGTTTAAAATATCGACTATAATATATGGCATCCTAGAATCGAGAAGTATTTTCATATTTTTATATATGTCGTTCATAGAAAATGATTGCTATGTACAGTGCGGCCTGTATGATTTACATTCGCTTATTTCTTTTCTATGATTTTCTTTCTTTTCTTTTTCTTTCTTTTTTGTATGCAAAAGCATCATTATTTGGCAACTGCGGTGCCAAAAAATTAATTTATTTTAAAAATTAATTACTTTTGCTAACTACTTCTCGATAAAATAATGAAATAGTTTTTTTTATACAAAGATTTAACGTAAGAGACGACGGTCAGTCGATTGCGTGACTTACGTGAAACCTTTCTCTGTTTTTTTTTAATAAAATTTTAATTCTAATTACAATTATTATCATAGTAGTCCGCATAACTTTAGTAAATTACGTATATATGCATCAATTTTTTTAAGCCATTACCAATGGTTCATCGTCAGAAAATCCTCTAATAACTGGACTGTCTTCTTCTTCTAAAACATGCAATACTCTAATCAGTCTTTGAATCACTTCAGTAATTCTTATAATATTAAATCTAAAATAATTTAATTCTTGCTCAAAATGTTCTTGAAAATTTTGAAAATAATTCAGTTATTGCAAAAAATTTAATTGAAATAATTTTAATTGCAAATAATTAAATAATTTTAAAAATATTAGATAATTGAATCTTTCAAAATCAATTGAATTTCTATGAATAATTTCATTACATATGAAAATAATTAAATTTCCCAAGACATTGTATCAAAATTTTTGAAAATAATTTATAAAAACTGTTGTTAATATATTTTTTTAAATCGCAGCTTTCCATTGAAAATGATAAAAAAATCGATGTCTTTCTAAAGATTAAGAATGAAAATCCTATATTTTTGAAAAAGAGAGTTTAAGAAATTTAAAAACATATATTTTTCAGAATAAAAGGCAAAATTCCTTTAAAATTCACTAATATAGAAATTAAATATTTTATCGAATTTAACAATGTCTGTAAAATCTAATTTTTTCGATATCAGTTCACGTGGAATTGCTTCTAATCTAATCTAAAATTTTAGTCATATATAGATTATTATTTACCAAATAAATAAAACTATTCAGTCAATTCACAAACCAAAGATTTTGAAATTAACTTTCGAATTTTGTAAACATGTCTATGCACACGAAAATTAAATTTAATTATTGAAAATAAAAACCGACCAAAAAACGACAATCACAACATGATTTTGTCCCCATTTTTTTCAATAATTAAATATCAAAGGACGTTAAAGATTATTGAAATTAAATTTAAACACGAATATTAAAAGAATTATTCTCTTATTTAAAGAGTATTTTTTGTTCTTCATGGTCCATAATAATTTTTCGTTTAAAGACAAAAACTGAACTCAATAGTATAAAGTTCGTGAAGAAATGTAATGAAAAAGTAAATCACTTACCTAGGCCATCAGTAGTGCCAGGGAAAGTTGCCTGACCTCTTCTCGTATCATAATGGCTGTTTGCGAATTGTGTAAAACTATTTGACAGTCTTCTGTGTCTAACAACAAAATAACCCAGAGCTGCTCCTAATGCTACGATGAGCAAACATAATGGAATGGCAAGAGATAGAATGTTTGATGTATTCATTGTCGAAGCTCCTAAACCAGCTGTAAACAAAACAACAACACAATCGTCATTAAAAATGTATTTAGAAAATAGATAAAATGAGTAAAATAAATAAAGTGAATAAAGTGAATAAAATGAATAAAATGAATAAAATGAATAAAATTTATTAAAATTCCTCACAAGATTTAAACTTATTCTTCACTTTGTGTTACAACTATTTTTTTTAATTATTTAGATTTTTATTTTAATTACATATTCTTAAAAAAAATTAAAAAATGAATCAAGAAAAGGAAGCAACAACAACAACACTCACCATTAGGATTTGCGAGACTGACAACTTCACTCAGGTCGCTGTGATAACCTTCTTCACTAACTAAACGCACGGCAATTGAGTGCATAGCGTCAATATTTTCCGGAACAAATTCAAATGGCGATTTTCTAATGCTATAAATTTTGGCATTTGTTTCGTTGACAATATTCGCGCCTTCTGATATCAGAACATCGAAATGATATTTAGTATTTTTCCAACTGTCGGACATATTTCTTTGTTCCCATTTCACGACAAATTTCTCATCATTCTGCTTTTCGACTATCACTTGATGAGGAGGTATAATGGGAGGAGCATTGTAAATAATTGGCTCAGTTGGAATAGCACCGTCAACATCCGTCGAGACTGATATTTGATATTTTCCGCCTAATTTTATATTTTTCAACATGTGCTTCATGACAGTGTCATTTGTCGGATTTAATGTAATTGTCGATTGTTTCTTCAGCACCAATTCAGTGACGAAGATCTGGAAAAAGTAACAAGGGTTCAATTAATTTGGGCAGTTAAAAATGTATTTTTTGCTTCTTCAGGAAGAAGAAAAATAAGATGTCCGAGTGAAAAAATCATTATTTTATATTACAAGAATATTGCAACTCTAACTTTTTCAAAATTATTTTCATTATTTCAATTCAAATTATTAGTTTTTACAATTTTTGACTAAATTTCTTCTTCAAATCAATTATTTTCAATATAATTTTTGAAAAAGTTCTCTGAAGATTTTAAAATTCATTCGATTACAATTCAGTTTCAATTGAAATTAAGATTATTCAAAAATTTTTTAATTAAATATATTTTAGAAAATAAAAACTTCAAATAATTTCACAAAAGAATTAAATTATTTTTTCCAAACAAATTAATTCTACATAATCGTTATAAACAAATCTTTGAATAATTAAATTCCTTTTAAATCTTTATTATCTATTAAAATAATTGAATCTTTATAAAAAAAAAGTTTTCTTTTATTTTATAAAAATAATTAAATGAGGAGCAAGTTTTCAAAATCTGATAAATCCAAATTTTGTCATTTCGAGAAATTTAAACAAATGAAAATTCTCACATAACCATTAAAATTTATTTTAATGTAGAAAAAATGTAATAAATTGTTTATTTTCAAATATTTTTCTATTTAAAAAGCTTTCTTTGTAATTAAAATTTATTGTAATAAAGGAATTTCAAGGTTTTGGCAATTTTATCTAATAAAAAATTTAAATAAAAAATTATCAAGGTTAGGCAAAAATATATTTTAAATTGAAAATTCTTTGGTAACAAAATTTTTTTCTTAAATTGAACAGTGATCAATCGATTTCTAAGGATTTTAAATTTCTAAATATGTGTTTATCTCAATTTCTTTGAAAAATGGATTTATCACCTTTGAAAAATTGCTCCTCAAATTATTGCGAAGAAATTTATAAACAAAATTTTTAAATAATTGAATTCCTGTGAAATATTTATAATTTAAGAAAATAATTAAATGTTTGCGTAGAATTAAATTCCTTTTTTTTTAATAATTGAATTTTTTTGGAAATTTTATTAAAACATTTGATATTGTAAATCATTGAATTCAGGGGAAAATTTTGAAAATAATTGAAATTTTGTCACGAATTTAGTTAAAATTTGTAAAACTAATTAAATTTCAGAGAAGAATTTTATTATATTTATAAAGACAAATGAAAATTTGATAAGAATTTTTTTAAATCTTTGAACAAAATTGAATTTCTGCGAAGAATTTTATTACTTCTGAAAATAAGAATTGAATTTATAAAAATAATTTACAACTTCTCCGAAATTCAGTTTTTTCAGTATTTTTAACTAAAATTCTTCTGTAAATCCATTATTTTTAATACTTAATTAAATAAATATTCAAAAAATTTAACTAATTTCAATAGAATTTGTATTATTTTTTAATAATTTACTTTTGAAAAATTTCTAATTAAATTCATTCAAAATTGAAACTTGAGAAAACTTTCAATTCGAACCTTTTGAAATGTTGATCTATTTATAAAAATTGTAAACTTGTAACTCTTAAAATTCAATTAATTTTTAAGTATTTAAAGTAAAGTTATTATTCAATTATATAATTTCCAAGCAATAATTTTCTGATAGTACTTTTTTTGGACAAATACTTTTCTTTGAAATTTTCTTTCTGTAAATGAAAATTGCCACTTACCGTATAATTAATCGGGGTGTCAATTAAATCGCAACTTGCTCTCCAACTGACAAATATAGTGTCAATTTTGTCCGAAGGTGAAACTCTCAATTGCTTGGGACGAGCTCTCGGACTGAAATGCGTCTCAATTTTGTACGGCTCACTCAATGGACCAGATCCAAAAGTATTATCCCTGATACCAATAGAGAACATGTACTTGCTGCATGCCTCTAGATCACGAATTGTTGTTCCCACATGGCTCGTTATAATCTTAGCTTCTGCAATAGAAAAAATATTCAATAAAAAATTAACTAAATCCAATAAAACAGAAAATACCAAAAGAAACTAATAAACGAATTTATATTTATTAATTGCTTAGAAACTTCTTTGAGAATTCAATTTTTCAACAACTTGTTGATCAAGAAACGTAAAAAACTTTTGTAAGACTTTTGAATAGGATTTATTTTTTTTCTAAATCGTCGAAACGGAAAATTCGTCAACGGGGTAAATTTTTTAATTATGAATTTCAATAAGTAAAAATTACCTTTATAAAGATCTTGCATATTGACAGCGTAATGTACGGCATACTGCCACTTGGTTTTCCGCGAATCTTTAGGAGGATCCCAACTCAATTTCACCGTGGTTCCTTGAGCCTTGATTAATTCTCCTTGTACCTTAAGAACTGTAGGCAAAGCATTGCCACTAGTAGCACCGGAAATTGAAGCTGGTTTTCCAAAATAATTTTTCCTCTTGGCAGTGACTTCAAACGTGTACATAACGCCGGGAGCCAATCCATTAACAGTATAAGTATCAACATTTTTGTCAATAACGCTGAAATTCAAATTCGGATAGTGCGACGGTGATTTTGGCATGATAGTATAGCCATCGACATCGGAAACCTTTTGCCATCTCAATGTAACTGAATTGTTTGTCGTCTTTTCCGCAATCACTTCCAAATTCTTGATGTCATCGATATTTGAAGCGCCATCGAATGTCAGGGTCACGACTTTTGATGTATTACTTTGATATCTTTTGTTCTTCGCTATTACCCAGAAGGAATAATTCTTTCCCGGTTCAAATGCCAAATCGATGGACACCGATGTTTTTTGTAGGGAATATTTCATGGGTGGAATTGGTGGTGTTATGAATCCATCGTATCCAATTATGACGCCATTGGGATGAGCTGGTGCACGCCATGAGATTTCAACTCGAGAGCCATTTTTCTGATCGACAGTAACTTCGTAAGGTTCCGTTGGCACTCCCTCCTTTGTCACGCCCATATGATAATAACCTGGTGGAAAAACTGTCTTCGTACCCTTCACTCTAACATAAACTGTCATGTTGTATCGGGTGTATGGAGTTAAGTCAGTGAATTGGTAATTCAAACCCTGCAACCAACTTGTCGCATTGGTCCACTTGGGATTCACTTCATTGGCAGGTGCGATCGATGGCAAAAATTCGAGAATCGTATTATTCGGTGTCGACATCCACCAGTGCAGGTGGATACTATTCGCCTCGGTGGTTCGCTCGTCGACTTTCATGATAATCACTTGATAGACACGTGTATTGTGCTCGCAATTCATTTCATCCGAACCATCGAAGCAATCGGGTTTTCCGTCACATTTATGAACGAGTGGAAGACAGAGTCCTCCGTCGCAGAGGAATCTGCCGTGTACGCAAGGCGACATTGTCGGTAGATTCGGATTCTCATCGCCGTGACAACCGTACTCGTCACTTCCGTCCGGACATTCTTCGTGTCCATTACAGACATTGTCCGCCGAGATGCAATTGCCATCAGTTCGACACATAAATTGATCGTCACGACAACCGATATGCGTTCCCTCGCAGTGCAACTCGTCCTCATTCAATTTACAATCGGGCGAACCGTCGCAAACCCAAGCCTGCTCAATGCAATCGCCATCGTAACACTGGAACTGATGCGGTTGACAGACGCGAGGATGTTCCGTAAAACTAGGACGATCTGTAGTTACATCCGGATTCCCACAGCCAAGCTCATCCGAATTATCGCCACAATCGTCGACACTGTCGCATTTCCACCAGTAAGGAACGCACTTCTTATTATGGCACCTAAACATCCAATCGTTACAGGAATTTGTCGGCAGACTAGGCGGGAATAAAGGCGGTGCCGAAGTCTTCGTGCAATTCTGCTCGTCCAGTCCGTTACTGCAGTCCTTATCCCCATCGCACACCCACGATCGATAAATACACCGATGCTGTTGATTCTGATCCTGACAATCAAACTGCCACGACTCGCACTTCATACTCTGACAATCAGCCTCGTCCGATCCGTCTTCACAATCCTTCTCCCCATCGCACTTCCACGTTCTTGGAATACACATATGCTCCTTCGTGCACTGAATTTCGTCCGACTTACAAGTACTCGGCTGCACCGGAATCGTGCAATTCCTCTCGTCCGATCCGTCCCTGCAATCATCCTCCCCGTCGCACAACCATCTATGCGAAATACACCGTCCGTTATCGCACTTAAATTGCGAATCCGTACAATTCGAATAAGTGCAATTCATCTCATCCTTCCCGTCTCTACAATCTCTGTCAAGATCACAAACCCAATAGATTGGAATACATTTATTATCATCGCACTCAAACGTATTTGGACTGCAAGTCGTTCTACTGCACGAACTCTCATCCGAATTATCCCCACAATCATTGTCCCCATCGCATTTCCAAAATTCCGGTATACAAACACCATTATCGCACTCGAATTGATTGCTCGAGCAGGTGTTTGCTATTTTTGGACACGTTGAATTGCCAAAGGGTGCAATCCCGCCAGGACACATACATTTTCCATTTGTCATTACCATTCCGTCGGGACAGAGGCAAACAAAACCATCTGGTGCGCCTAAGCAAATATGAGAGCATGTACTGTTGACGCAGGGATTTGTTCCCGTCTGTACACTGTGAGCAAAAACTTTCAGATCCATTAGACCAGTGAGTTGACCAATAATTGTTGTTATTTTTCTACCGTGATCCTTGTCGGCGGTGAAAATCATCGATTGCTTCCAATCGTCCCAGTACATATTGTCCTTCAATACGGCAACGGCGAATGGATGCGAGACACGCTCGTCTTGGGAGATAATTTTCTTGAAATTCTTCCCGTCGAAGTCCGCTGAACCAATGTAATCTTCCCTCGCGTCCACCCAGTAAATTCGCTCTGCCATGTGATCAATAGTGATTCCTTAAAATTACAAAACAATTTCAAATATTAATAAAAGTTGTTTATTCTATGAATAAAAGTAACTGTTAATTCTCTTGTCTAGAATTTCAAAATTATTCTTTCGCATTGTATTACTATTCTATGATCCCCAAGGTTTGAACGTTCAAATGAACGAAATATTTTTTATTAAATATATTTTAATAAATTACTAATCATAAAAAAATTCAAAAACTAAAATTTTGCGCTTTACAAACTCAGTAATTAATTTTCTGGATATTGAAGCAAAATAATTGCAATAAAAATTTACGTTTTAGAAGAAATAAATAAATTTCGTTCATTTGAACATTCAGAACTTTAGGATCTTACTATTCTTGCAATTAACTCAAAAATTAATGTAAAAAATTAAATAAAAAATTCATTAAAAAATCCTTCCTTTATGAGGAATTCCTTCACAGGAATTCAATTATTTTCAATATAAGATTAATTAAATTGCTCGAAAGAATTTAATTTCTTTTAAAGAATAATAAAATTTTCCAAAAGAAGTCAATTCTTTTTAATATAATATTTCAAAATAATTCATTTATTTTTAATAGAATTATTATTATATTATAATAACCGACATAATCTGTCCTCACCTGAAGTTACCGTTGTTTTATTACAATGTTTTCTTTTGTGGTTTAAATTGATATATTAAAAGAAGGAAAATTAATTTGTAGACTGTATGTAAAAAAATATGTAGAAAATTGTGTTAAATGTGTAATGTTTATTTTCTTAGTTTCCTTAAAAATTAATTTTGAATAATATTATTCAAAAATTCTAGAAAATTAATTGAATTTTGGAAAACTTGCAGTTTAAATTTTTAAACATTTTGAAATTTTAAGCAAAATAAAAACAATAATTAGATAAATATTTATTTTCCAAAAGTTATTAATCTTTGAAAAATTTAATTTGGAAAATAGTAATTAAAATTTTCTAAAGAAAAAGGTACTTGAATTCACAATAATAATTTTAACGAATTGAAACAATTGGAAATTCTGTAAAATTTTTCTATTTTAAAGAATTTTATTAATTTTCTATTTCAGAATTTAAAATTCTTTAAAATAGAAAAATTTTACAGAATTTCCAATTGTTTCAATTTGTTAAAATTATTATTGTGAATTCAAGTACCTTTTTCTTCAGAAAATTTTAATTACTATTTTTCGGAAACCTAATTTTTTAAAAATTACCAAATTAAATTTTTCAAAGATTAATAACATTTGTAAAATAAACATTTATCTAATTATTGTTCCTTATTTGCTTAAAATTTTGAAATGCTTAAAAATTTGAACTGTAAATTTTTCAAAATTCAATTAATTTTCTAGAATTTTTGAATAATATTGTTCAAAATTCAATTTTTAAGGAAACTAAGAAAATAAACACTACACATTAAACACAATTGAACCGCCGGCGACCAAAAGGGCGTGCGCACGGTTTTCGTTGGCCCCTCGCGCAGCCGTAGAATCGCTGTACGCGGGGCCAACGAAAGTCATGCGTATGCCCTTTTGGTCGCCGGCGGTTCAATTTTCTACAAATATTTTGGCATTTACAATAATTACATTTAATGAAAGACCGTAAGACAAATTTTTAATAATATAATTATATTTTTCAAATTATATCATTTTATGAATTTACAAAAATTATTCTATTTAAATAATTCAATTCTGGTAGTTGAATTCTGATAGGAATTGATTTAAAAAAAATTTCAGTTAACATTTTAAAAAATAATTCAATACTTAAACCATTATAACAGCAATTTTAGAAATTAATTAAATATTAAAAGGTTTTAAAATTAAATACCTTGCAAATTTAAGGAAAGCAAAAGATTTAAAATCTTTAAATCTTTATTTTAAAAAATTATTAATAACATTATTTTTCTTTAAAAATTGTTAAAGTTTTTCAATAATTTTATTTGAAAATTCCAAAAAAAAATAATTGAATTTTGGATAAATTGCAGTTGCAAATTTTAGAAATAAATACATTTCATGAGGTTTTTCATTGAAATTATTTGAAATTTTAATTCCTCAGAAAAAATAAATATGAATAAGTTTTTAAATTTTGGTTTAACAAAAAGTATTAAAGCTTTGAAAAATTTAATTCAGAAATTTCGTAAAATTGATTCTTGAAAAAATGAAACTAAAATTGTTTTAAAAATACTACTTCCGAAAATAATTTTAAAAAATTGAAACAATTGAAAATTTTGTCAACTTTTATTGAAATAAATTTTGAATTTTAATTCAATTTGCTGTTAGAAATATTTTGGTATTTACAATAATTACATTTAATGAAAGTCCGTAAAACAAATTATATTTTTTATGAAATTAAAATTTTTCATAAAATTTGGAAAAGCCAATTTTGACAATAATAATGGATAAGAAGATTTTACGCGCGTTTAGTTTTGCTAATTTTAATTAATTTTCTTGAAAGAATTCAATTTGCTTAAGACATTTTGACATAATTAATTCTTTATAAGAATTTAATTATTTTTAATAGAACTTCCATTAAATTTCTTTCAAGCAATTCAATAATTTTTCTTAATCTTAATAAAATTCTTCGAAACTATTCAAATCTTTGATAAGTAAGAAAATTCCTGGTAACAATCAAATAATTTTCATAAATTTTGGAATTTTGAATTAATTTATTTTAAAAATTGAAGAAAGAATTCAATTATTTTCGTAAGTTTTAAAAAAATTCTTCCTAACTTTTGAATTATATTTTAAAATATTAAAAAAGTTATTCTTTTAAATTAAATAATAATTCACTTATTAACACAAAATTATTTTAAAAAAATTAAATTTACATTTAAAATAATGATTTTTAATTCCAAACGATTTTAATCCACTATTTTTTATTATTATTATTTAAGTAATCAACAGAATATTAAATTAGAATTTCATTAAGTTTAAAATTCCAAACATGTATAGAGAAAAATTATAAAAAGAAATTGAGAAACAAAGAAGCAAACAAAAGTATCTAACTTTAAAGTGACAACAGACATCTGGAATACAAACGATTATTAATATAGCT
The DNA here is from genome assembly GCA_032873175.1 of Leptopilina drosophilae. Classification (NCBI taxonomy): domain Eukaryota; kingdom Metazoa; phylum Arthropoda; class Insecta; order Hymenoptera; family Figitidae; genus Leptopilina; species Leptopilina drosophilae. The sequence continues at coordinate 73,721,450 of CM065478.1, forward strand.
GTCAACTGTAACTCATCCAAAAAAACAATTATTTTTAGATTTAAATATTCTTAAGGTGCGCAGAGAAAACATCGAAGAAGAATTGAATTATTTTACTTATTCTCAAGAGTCACTTGATGTCAGGAAACAGAATTTTATGAATTCTAAATATTTAATATTCTTTCAGTATTTTTGATAGAATTTCCTGACTTTTCCCTGGCCTATGACAACTCTGTTAAGAATTTGAATAAATTAATCTTCAAATAGATTAAAATTTCAAAAATTGCAATCTCATTTGAATTGATTTTAATTTATTGATTGTATTTGCGTATCATTGAAATTGAAATCGAATAAAATTAAGATCATTTCAAATTCAGATGTATTAAATTACTAGACACCTAATCTAATCATTTTTTTGTTTTTATTTTTAATTTCTTTCAAATTATTTTTTTTAACTATATTTTCTAAAATTTTGTATTCTTTAACATTAAATTAAAATTAAATGCAATTTTAAAAACTGTCGAAAAGGAAATAAATTATCAAAGTAACAGGTGAAATATCAAAGTGATAAAATTTTAAATACACGAAAAAAGTCAAATTGATAACAACCTGCGATGCATAAAATATAATTTAACTCAAAATAAATTTAAATTACAGGGAATAAATTAATTTCCGGAAAAAAAAATTTCAGATAAATAACACTCACCATTTGGCCATTCAACTGACTCGTGGAATAATTGCTTGAAATTGGTGCCATCCATATTGGCCCGATTGACTGATGCATTACCAGGCGCCCAATCGGTCCAGAAAATATATCCCCTCGATGGATGCACAGCGATTCCTCTTGGTTTTTGTAAATTATTTGGTCCCAATATTGTTCTTCTCATTCGTCCCATTGAATTGATGTCAGTTCTGATTATTTGAATTCTCATTTTCACACCGTCAACAAAATAAAGTACATTTGAAACCCAATCCAGAGCCATTCCCTCAATAGAACTAAGATCAGTCTCAACTAGAATTTCAGGGTAACTTGAGCCATTCGAAAGACATTGCCTTCCAATCGTGTCATTTACAATATCTGCCCAATAGAGGCAATTATTTCTCATATCAAATTCAATTGCAATAACATTCTTTAAACCGTGAACGGGTAATTTTTCCAATTTTTTCGTTTCCAAATCAATTCTAGAAATATGCTCTCGTTGTGCAACCAATAAAAATTCACCTAATTCAGCCATTGGACATGGTATCTGAAATCAAAAACTTGATTAGGATTGAAGTAATCAAAGATTGCGATCGTTAAAAATTTGCAAAAGAGTTGATTTCTTTGGAATTTTATTTTTTATGAAAATAATTGAATTTTGACGAAGAAATTAATTAAAATTAATTAAAATTCTTTAAAATAATAAACTCCAGTCTAATAAATTATATTTAAATATTCAAAAACAAGTTTTTCGAGAAATTTAATTAAAATTGTATTAAAAGTAATGAAATTCTCATGTTAAATTCTTACCTGATCTGGTTCATAAAAACTGGAGCGTCCACCTATGCAATCGTCATTTGGGATTTTTATATAACCCTTTGTTCGATTATAAAATTCTCCAGGTGGGCAAACGTCGGGAATTTTATAAGGATTATATTCCGATGTTTTATTTCGAATGCATCGAAATGAAAGTGAAGATTGATTTGTCTCCCGCATGAATCCAAAGTCACATTGATAATCGTTCGCATCACAGGGGCATGTATCAATCTTAACGGGCCTATTGTAATTAACACCAATGTAGCACTGAATATTTGCAGCTCTCCTCTGATAAATTTCCTTCCTTCCCAAAACACAAGTCGACAGCGATTCCCTCGGTGTGCTTGGACTCCAAAATTTAAAATCATCCTTCTCACAGACTTTCGTGAATGCCGTTCTCAAATCAATCTTAATAATCAACCACTGATGCTGTCCAACTCCCGATCCAAACATTGTAAAAGTCGTCGTATTCTCACCAGGCTCCGTCATTAATCCATAAATTCTCAACACATTATTAGTGAACTCGTGTGATTGCCAACTTTCTCCCTCATTTGTTGAGTACAAAATTTCTCGTGTCTCACCGCGTGATTTGAAATATTTAACGGCAACCAAAACACCACCATGATCGCCCATATTGAAGAAATAATAGTCCTCCAACACTTGTTTCCAAGTGAGACCCGCATCTCTCGACATGTAAAGAGCTGGATGACCTTTAATGCTCGTTCCAACAGTTCCCGTTGCCATTATTATACCAGGCGCCGATTTCGAACTCATTATTGATGCCGCCCTTGTCACTGGATATAATTGGAAAAATTTCTGCCCAAGATGTAGGGAGCAATTTTTCGGACAATGCAAATGATAACCCTTGTAATTGTATTGCGGTGCATTGATAAGACTCCAAGTTGCTCCATGATCGAACGTTATCAACGATATTAAATGTTCTGGTCCAATACTCACTGACTTTGGAGCACCTTTTACTTGAGTGGCAATGTAAATTCCACGAAGACCTTCAACTTTATAAAGATCCGTGAAAGTTTCGTCGGCAACTTCACTGAAATTGCGATACAAAAAAGGAAATCGTTAAAAAACGAGTAAACGCAAAGTCTGCATCAAATTAATTTGTGCAAAAAAAAAAGATCTACAAGTTCTGAATGTTCAAATAAAAGAATTTTTTGTTACTGAAAAAAAATTAAACAAACAATACTTTTTGAGCTCCCGATGAAAGGAAATATTGATTAAAAATACAAATTACTGATTGCAATGAAAATTCAGGACTTAAATTTTACTTTTAGGAAAATTATAATTTTAACAGTGACACAAAATTATTGTAATAAAAATTTAGTTTGAAGAAAAAAAAGACAAAATCCATTCAAACATTCGGAACTCAAATTACGCAAAATTATTGCAATAAAATTTGAAGAAGACAAAAATAAAATACATACTTTAACCAACTTTCCGTCCAAGTGCTGTTCGGGAAAAATGTGAAAATCCCCTCGAGTGATAAAACAAACGAAGCTTGACGATTATCAACAACTTCGGAAATGTAAAGATTAACAAGCGTATCGCTGTGTGAAACCGCAACGAAAATACGATTGTGTGAAACATCGGCAATGTGAAAATCAAGAGCCGGCAATCCTCTGTCAAACTGAGCTTTCACGAAATTCTGATTTTTAAATGAGACGTACAGATCCAAATTTCCCTAAAAACAGAAAAAAACAATTAATAATTATAAAACAATTTATAAGTCAATTAAAAATTTAATCGATTGATTTCATAAATTTTTAAATAAATTTTATCAATACAAATAGTAAAGAAATTAATATTCTTACCGTTCGTGATTTTTTCGTCGCAAACATGTAGTCGCCTCGAATTTGAAAATCTTCAACTCCAGTAATCACTCGTGAGTAATTTCGGCTAGACCAAAGTTGCACTGTGCCTAAATTAACAACCGTATTCCGACCCAATGCTTCAGCGCGTTCAATTATCAATGATTTGGGCCGCTCACTTGTCCAGTAAAATGCTTTCACAAATTCATGAACAACAGTCCACGTGTTGCCATAGTCTTTTGTTAACCAAAGCTGAAAAACAAATTTTAGGAAAATTTCAACAAAAAAAAATTCAAAAAAATATAAAAGTAAAGAAAAAATTTTTTTTCGTTCTAAACAATTTTCTTCCTTCATCAAATTAATATAATTTCAATGTTTTTATCGTTGATTTTACTCCATCAGTGAAATAAAAAATAAATTCTACTAATTGAAGAAACAAGTAAAATTCTATTAGTAAACTAAAAAAATTAACTTCTATTAATTAATGAAAAGAAGAAAATTGTTTCAAATAAAAAGACATTTATTTTAGAGCTTGGGAAGAAATTATTTTTATTTAAAATAAATTATTAATTATACTCACTCTTCGTTTAGTGTCAACTTTATCCAACACCATAAAATAATAATGTTCATCGTCAAAAGAAATTTCACTCGGCGTAAATGGAACTTCAATTCTCGTAATATTATGACCAGAATTTCTTGTTATAAAAATTAATTTATTCGTACTATCGGCAAAAACGCACTGCAATAAAATGAAATAGATTTTTAAAAAAATATAATTCAATCCATGTCTCTAAAGTTTCCAACGTTCAAATATTTCCAACGCCCAACGATATTTTTATCTCTCCTTTTAATTTGAATTTTATTACAAAATATTATGTTTTTCCTAATTGAAAAATTAATTTCTAATTAATTTTTTAAAAAAAGGTTGTGCCACAATTTTATTGTTTTTCCTGATTTCCAGACAGAATTTCCACATTCTCTCTGATCCACAATTATTTTCGAAAATTTCAATAAAGTTCTTAAAAAATTCAATAATTTTTAAACATTTAAGTAAAATGAAAAAAAATTCAATTATTTAAAAAATGTGTTTAAAACACAATTATTTGAGGAATTTTCAAATACTAGTTAACATCCGTTTATATTTAAAAAATATAAACTGAAAAATTCTAATTACTTTTCGACTATTATTCAAATAAATTATTTTTTTACACCAAAAACCAGAATTTTTTTAGGAATTCAAGTAAAATTTGATATTTGTGAATAACCCTTTCAAAATTCAATTAGTTTTTTATTTTTCTTTAAATAAAAGTGTTTGCTAAATAATTTACAAAAAAACTATGCGAATTACTATTTTCATTCAAATATAAATATAAATTTAGATAGAAAAATATTTTTTCTACTAGAACGTTCACACAAAGTTTATGATGTAACAAAAAAGGAAAAAATACTTTTTTCTGTAAAAAACAATTACAATTTTTTGCTTAAAATCATTTTATTGGAAATTATTCATCAAGAAACTAAAAGTAATATTAATTTAAATTGTAAAATATGTTTTCTACTAAACTTTAGGTAAATTTAAATAGAAAAAAAATTTCTGTCAAAAACAATAAAAATGTTTAACTACTCAACATTATTTAATTGGAAATTTTTTATCAAAAAACTAAAATTAATACCTATCAACTTAAATAGAAAAATACTTTTTCTGACAAAAACAATAAAAATTGTTTTGTTCTAAAATATTTCTTTAAAAACTATTCAAACAAAATTTAAACGAAATATTTTTTCTACTAAACTCTGAATAAATTTAAATAAAAAAATATTTTTTAAATATATTCTATTTATTTATTTATTTTGCTAATTGTAAAAAAATCGTTGATCACAAACGTTGCGAACTTCACCAACGTGACATTTTCCTGAAATCTCCAATTTCGTGAATATTGTAATATACAAAGGAAAAAATTTCTATTATGGAAACTTTAGAAAAATTTCAATTTACTAATGTTTAATTTTTAATTCATAAAAATCATTATAGAAAACAAAAAGGGCAAATACGTACAAATTCGTTAAATGTCGGATGATTGTAAAACTTGTCGACACTGGCGTAAGAAGAATTTTTCTCATCGGATATTTTAAATTTCTCCGTTTTATTATCAAACGTATCGCCATAATCGTAACTTATGTAAACAGCACTCGGATGACTTGCGATTACATTTTTATTGTTCTTATTCAATTGTGACAAACTATCTCGGGCAAGACATATTATAATACTGGACCCTTCGCCGACCCAATGAACCATCAGCTGTTGATGAGAGTCATTGAGCGCATTCACCTAGAAAAATTAATGCTCATTTAAATTCATTCAAATTCAATTCAAAAATAAATTTTTAAAAAAACGTCAATAAATGTAAAATTAACCCTCAAATCCAGAGCATGCATGAAAGTCCTAATCGTATTATTTTTAGCTGATTAATAAAAAAAAACACTGTAAGCGTGAAAAGCAAAACAAACAATGTCGTAAGTATTTTACGTGTGAATAAAAAAGAAAGATTTCTTTTTAAATTTCTATTAATAATGTTCGAGAAATTAATAATATTCGAGAATTAATATAAATAATAAAATATAATAAAATAGGATCCAAGAATAAAATAAAATAACAATAAAGTTATCAAATTAAATAAATAACAGTAAAAATTATTTTTCGCTAAAACTTTGTTATTAGCAATTATTTTCTTTTTTTCCCACTAATCTACGTTTTGGATTTCAACTTTGTCTACACTGTAAGAAATTCTTATCAAACGACGAATGAAAATTGTAATAATTAAAAAAACTGAAATTGACAAACTCTCATTGTCAAAAAATGTCTAAAAGTCGAAATTTCTCGAATATTTTTTTTACTATTCGATTCAAATTTCTATATATAAGAATTTCCTTCAGTTATCTAAAGAAAAATCTCACCGATCCCGGTATCGCCGGTCCAGTTTTCCATGTATGCTCTTGACCCTAGAAAATAAAACAAAAGAAAAAAAATTTTTCTCTTCTTCTTCTTTTGTTACATTGAAAACAAAATAAATAAATAAAATTTGTAAGCAAAGTTTTTTTTTACATTTAAGACAGAAGTGCTTATCGTGCCGAAAGGCTTATCTCTCTCTATATAAATGTATGTCTACATATATGTATTCATTCTCGTTCATAAATATCACAGAAGCTTTCAAAGTGAGTGAAAATGAATCATAGAGAGACTTTGTGATGACTTAAATGTGTTGGCTATTTGTCTGTTTTACTTAATACGTGCGCAAAAAAAAAAAAATATCAAATAAAAATGTGTAGCATGACTAATTTTTAATAATACACAATAAAAAAAATTAAAAACGTTAGCAATTATTGTTCGCATCTTTTCTGAATATATAAATTCTAAGAAATTTATCACAAAACGTATACAGTGCAACCATTCAACATTGAATCATTTTAAATGTAATTAGAGAAATAAATTTAATTTAGTCCCAAGAACTTGTCTAGCGATTTTTTCGTTACATAAAGAAAAAAAAATTTTTTTTTGTCTTCAATGTCAGATTATCTCAAAAAAAAAAATCTATTTTTTCACAGAAAATTTTACGATAAAATTAAACAATTAATCAAAGTTAAAAAAATGATAATTTTCACGAACAAAAGAAAAAAAATTGTTTCATGCTCGAGATAATATTAATCCCTTTTTTGCGAATTTAAAAATTTGGAAATATGTAAACAATAAATGTTTCATATAAATTCTTTGTGTCAAAAAAAAAATCTACGAAAGAAAAACTTTTCATCAAGGTTTTTCTCAATTACACTGATTATATTTTATCAGAATGCTTATCACATCTGCCTTACCTCTCAGTTTATTTTGTACATGTTTTGTATAATCTCGTATCATTTAAATGTAAATGTGTTAATGATAAACTATAGAGGGATATACAAGTTTAATTAACTTCCAAGCACAATTTAATTTAAAAATGATTGCACTTTTTTTGTAATATATTTTTATATTTCGCATGTTAATTTTTCTAATGATATCAATAACGCACGAAAAAAAATTTCCACACATTTTCTTCATAATAAACAAGAGAGTAATTTTCTAAAATTAAAAATCCCGGTGTGATATAATCAATTCTGAAAAATACACAATCATTTTAATTTATGATTAAAACGACATTATTGTCTGCAGTATGTTAATTAATAACATTTGACAGAAGTGTCAAATTACTTTCAATAAAAAATCAATTTTTAATATTTTTTACTTTTCTTTATCATTATTATTATTTCTTTATTATTTATTTTTTTATATTTTTCTTATTTATTTTGCCTATTATTATTTATTTTTATTTATCTTTCTTTGTTTACACACAGAGATTCTTTGTATACAAAAAGTTCTGAGCTTTAAAAAAGTATTAAGTTTAAAAGCAAAAAAAATTTCATATTTCAAAAATGGATCACGAAATGTGGTTTTTTAAATTACGTATGCAATGCGCTGAATAAAGAGATTAGGCATTAAAGGATTCTGCCGCAGTAAAAATAGGGACCCTCTTTAGAAACATCAAAAGGGAACTTCCCCCCCTTTGAATTATACACACTTCCGACAAGAATCTAAATTTGAGTTCTCTTTTCAAGTGCACAATTATACCATTTAACTTCCTTTTTGTCCGCATGAAAATCACAATAGTAATTCTATTGGAAATAATTTAACAAAAAAAGAAGAGAAAAGAAACAATTGAAACCAATTAATATCGTTTCTAAATTAGAAATTCATTACTAACTGGAACAATCCTGACGAAAGGGTAAATCTGACACTTGATCTTTCTTCTAGAACAATTTATCCTATCAAAACGGTAATCGAGAATCGAGAACGTAAATTAATCTTCTTGATATACAATTAATAGCAACTGGATTAAATATCTGAATTTTGAATTATTTAACAATTACTTTTCAATAATTACTTTGTATATAATACACACAAAATAACATTTTAGTCGCGTTGAATCATCGAATTATTTTTATGCCTTCTTTGTTTCAAAAGAGAGAAAAAAGCGACAAACAAACAATTAACGTAAAACGCACAATTTTCGTGTATACACTACGAAAAACGTAAAGACAAATAAAAAAACGAAACACACTCGACAACTTGTAGAAATTGACTTTAATAAAAAATAATACAAGAAGTTTATTAATTTCAGAACATCCGTGAAGTTTATTAGCATAGAAACAGTTATAATGGATTATGTTTCTCTATTTAAAAAAGAGAACTATAGGCGGTTAGTGACCTCAACACGGTAATAACAAACGAGTATGATACGACGCAGCTTCCGTCAAATTGACAAATTGACTTGATTTATAAGCGCACGGAGCTCAATACGACAATTACTCAAACCCATTCTCGTTTGCAAAGCAATGCACTCACCAAGCGTATGTTTCCAAGTATGTTAATATATAAAAATGCATTTTTGACAACAATCGCCGAAAGAAAAACTTTTGAATTCCCTGTTCATTAATTGCATTTACATTTCAACCGAACCAAGAAAATAACCATTCCCCCACCATAAGTCAACTTTATCCCATCATTAAAAAACAAACAACTTTAATGACCCTGATGAACACTAAATCAGACACATAAAAAGGTACTTACCTTGGTTTCGATTTTTGATTCGTTTGCCGAAGATGCATCTCTACGCGTTCTAAATGACGTTCGGTCTGTGTCATCAATAACATTATTTCTCTCGATAATAAACGATTTTTTGTAACGTGTTTCATCTTTATCCTCAGTAACATGTAAAGTCTTTGATTTATCACCAAATCTTTCACCGGAATTACAATGTATTAAAAGAAATAGGTACAAAAGAAAGGAGAGGTAACAAAAGGCCGAAGTCACCCGGTCGGCCATCTTGCATAAACTGATCTCTTTCTTTCAAAACACACAAAATCACCCTTTTCGCGCAGCCACTTTGCGCATATCTTCGATACCGATTTATGATAAATTAAACTTGAAAGATTTTTTTATTTTTAAAGAGAAAGGAAAATTAATAAATTAATAACATATGATATTAACTAAAATATGAAATTCTTTTAAAATGTTTAAAACTATTGAAAAACATTCAAACAAAATAGACGTTTGACGTTTGTCAAACCACTGAAAACTTTGAAGGGCCTAAAAATACAGGAAGTCACAAAGAACTTAAAAACACTCGAAAAAATAACTCATTTTTAAAGTCGAAATTGTAAATTTTGTAACAGTTCCAGTTCGTTGAACAAAACGAGCAAAACAAAAGAAAAGAACTGAAAAAGAGAAAACGTCGTCCATCTATCGGAAGGAAACATAACCTACTTTCTGCTCGACGGGTAAGGTAGATATTACACTACAGGGAATGATATCAATGGGATTCCCATAGTTCTTGATTTTACTTATTATTTTCCTTTTTTTAAACGTTTTAAACATAAAAATTTGTTTTGATTAACAATTTTCATACTTTATGTATTATGTTTATGTCCGCAAATTTTCGCACATTATGTTTATTATAAATTTACATCCTCAGAGAAGGATTTTACTATGTAGCGATAAATCTCATATTATTTTTCTCATTTAGGATCAAAACGACTTCATATATGTGACGTGCCGCGACAAAAGGGACCTTAGCTCTGAAAAAATTAATTCGAAATTAATTTTTTCAGAGCTAAGGTCCCTTTTGTCGCGGCACGTCACATATTAATATAGTGAACAATGATTTTTCCTAATCTGAATGAACTCAATGAAGTGATATAAATAAAAAAAAATTAAGTGATTCATAACGAATGCAAAATAAATTTTCTAATCTTTAAGTTCATTGACAGCGATATAAGTAGTTATAAATAAATATACATTCTCTTCAATATGATAATTATAAAGTACAATCATATCTTTTATGCGTTTTTATCTATAATTAATTCGATATAATAATTAATACCGACTGCACCGACTGCACTAATACGAAAATTGTGAACATTGTGAATTATTTAATTTCACATTAAATTTCGAGAAAAAAACAAATCTAAAAGGAAATTAATTTACTTTTAATCGTCTAATGAGAAAGAAATTAATTTTCTGTAATATTTATTTTTAAAAAACGTGTGACGCGCTCCAAAGAAATTAAAGGCAAATATTTTGAGGTTATGTTTATGTTTTCTTTATAATGAAACACATCAACTGTCAAAATAAATTAAATAAATGAAATAAATTGACTGAATTAATTTACTTTCCATCGGGCACCTTCGAGTGCGTCACAAATAATAATAAATAACTGATAAATAATTTTTGTCAATAATTTTCTTAAAATTGAACCAAACAATAAGCAAAGGATTATTTATGAAAAAGAAACCGCAATTACCGAATGATATTTATAATAAATCTTGCAGACTGATCTTACTTCATAATTTCCACTACAAATTAAATGTAATTAAAGACAATTTAGGTTATTTTTTTGCATTTCTTATCTACATCTTTTTTTTCTGCTAATATTTATTGCTCTCATGAAACAAATATTATGATGGGAAAAAAACATAACATTTTCAGACCAAAAATTCATGCTTTTTTCCTAGACGAATTATACATTATTATTGAGTCGTAACTCGTAAGATCTTAATAATCTTACCTATTACAGAATACAATGCTAATTAATTTATGAATTTAATTTTCAGTTAGTTGATTTTATGTCTGACATTGAGTGGAAGCGAAAAGTTGAACATTGCTGTGTGTGAGTACGATGATTTTTTATTAGGAGCAATTATAGTCATGATTAAAATCCACTTACCATTTTATTTATTTATTTATTTTTTTTGAACAACGATGAGATGAATTTTTTTACTTTTCCAGGCCTCGGATTTGACTTTTTTCGACTATTTTCAGAAAAGGCGGATTTTTCGACTGATTTTCCAAAAAAGTGACGTTTTTGCTTTTATGCAAATATTGCGAGTAGATATCACTTTTTTGGTATGAAAGACATATTTCGATTTTTATAATGTTGAAAATAGTCTAATCTTTCAAAAACTTTTCCAGTAAATTTTTTCAGACAATTCATTGTATTTTTTTGTTTAAATAAAAGTTCCAACTGTTTAAATAATTAAAATTTTGAAAAACTCTATTAACAATAATATTGAATTTAAAAAATTCAATTATCCTCAATTCCATATTTTGAAAATTCAAATATTAAATATTTGAAGTATTAAAGTATTTATAATTAACAAAATTATCTAACTTTTGAAAAACTGAATTTAGAAATTAGTAAAAGTTCGTCGAATAACAAAATGAAATTTTCGTACGTGAAATTGGATAAAATAAACAATTTTTTCACCTTTTCCTAAATCATTAATCGATTAAATCGATTTTTTTCCTCCGAGGCCTGCTTTCGTAATTTTTCGTTTAGAATTTCTTTTTACTTGCAATATTCTCAATTTTTTTCTATTGCTATTCAAGGAAGGCAATTTTTAAAAACGAAAAGAACCAATTTTTTTTACTTTCATGAATTATATATTATTTATAATAATCATTCTCGTTTCAATATAACTTAATCCATGTATTATCTCATTATATATAAAAAGAAACATAGAGCAATAATATATCAATTTTATCTTGTAAGTTTAAGCGATGCGACTCAGATTTAAAAAATACATTATAGTAAAATTAATAAATTTATCAAAAAAAAAAAAAGAAAAAGAAAATCTAACACGAGATGTAAGAACATCTCAAATAGATTATGTGCATTAAAGCACTTTAGATATTTTTGTTTTAAACATTTTTTTCCCCTAAAATCTCTTCTTTTTTTTCTCTTTCTCGATTTGAGACGCAACAAGCTTCATTTTGATAAAAAGCACTTTACAAAAGCCAGAGTCGCATACACCTTAGGAGATAATAAAGAGATGAAACTCTAAAGAAAGCGTGGGTAGCGTTAAAAGCTCTCCAGACGAAGATGGCAGGGCGCTTTTTGAGAAATTTTTAAGTTTGTTTCGTTTTATTTCTTAATTCCTAATGAAGGATTTGACTCTGATAAATATTAAAAAAGTAACAATTAGAAAATGAGTATAGCAAGTATGCTACATTCGGTGTCAAATTCTTATCAGATGGGTCATGCCACATAATAGTTCATTTTGACTCTTTTTTTATTAATATTTTTATTTTATTTTTTTTTTAATTATTATATTGTACCCATGCACTCATCTAACAAGAAATAGGACACTTTAGATATCTAAAGAATTAAATAATAACTGTACCGTTTTTTTTTCGTATAATTATTATTATACTCGGAATTATATAGAAGAGAAATTCTTTTCGTTCATTACAGCTTTTAATATCTTCAATAAGATTAATCTCCTAAAGGAGCATTTCATCTTTAACATTCTTTAAAAGCTATCTCATAATACGTCATCCCAAGTTAGCGCATCTCTTAAATACATGGCAGTAATTAAAAACGCATTTTGGGATGCTTTACAATTTTTTTTTCTCGAAATAAAAAAGACAGTATTATATATAATATACTATATATATATAAATTTCTGATGGAATACAAGAATTACGAAAATAGTTTTAAAAAATATACGTAACAGGATAAATGACACTGTCGTATATTGATATTCCGTCAACGATAAAAAGGTCTCTCCCATTCATTTTTAATACATTTAATACAATTTGTGCGTTGTTCCCAAAACAAAAAAAAAGAAAAGACAATCTACAATTTTTTTTCCTTATACAAAATGACAAACAATACATTTGTCCCACTTAAACAAAGACTAAACAATTAAAAAAAAATTAAACATTCTCCTTCAATTTAATTACTTTACACAACAATTGTATAAAAGTTTTTTTTAAAAAATCGATAGTAAAATTACAAAGTCCGAAGCCGAACGTGAAAAATTTGCACAATTTTTTTTATTTTTATTCTACTTCGTGGTATTTTTCCGTTACGTCAATTTGTCAGTATTTGTATTTTTTTCTATTCAATTAGAAATGAAAAAGATTCTAGCATTCCAAAAAAAAGAGAAATAATAAAGATTGATCAGGCTAACTTGGGATATTGCATGTTACACCTTCTCTATCTTAATATTTATTATAGTGTCTATAATTTAAGGAAAAAATTAAATTCATAAATACCGTACAAAATTCTTCTCTCTTTCTCTCTATTCAATCGCGCATCTATTTTAAACTCTTTTTCTCTCTCCAACTCTAGCGTTGTTTTCTTTTTTTGTTAGTTATATTTGCACGGTTATATTGAATTTCAATTTTTTACTTTATGGCCAGAGTTTTTAAATTTTATTAACGTAGCTTTCACGAAGTAGAGCGACGAAATATTTCTCTGATCATGTTGCTGCGCTGGCGCTTATTGGCGGCTAACAATACTTCACTGCTCCAATTTAACTGAAAATATCACAGAGGAACAAATTAATAATCGAGTTTATATTCTTAATTGTAAACAAAACTAAAAGTTTTCACTTAATTTATAAATATCAAAACCTTCGAGAAACAAAATTAAAAAAAAAGATTTTTTACTTCAGACTTTCTCTGTTAAAATTCAATGCCGAAAATTGAAAATTATTCATTTCGTACAAAAAAAGTACCACCAAAAAATTTTTAAATTAATATTTGTTTTCGATTTTCAGCAATTTGTATTTAACAGAAGAGACTATTACGAGTGAACTATTTAAAACTAAATGTTTTCTCTAAAACAAACCATATTTACGTTTCTGTATTTCAATTATTATACTCGGGGTTATTGAAATTGGGGCAAACAAATTAAAACTGAAATTAAAAATTATAAACTAATATATAATAAATATTTAATAAACGAAATTTTTTTTCTCAAAAATTAAACAAATTTTCTTCAATTCTTTAAAAACGTTATTCCACAAATTATGATTTCTAAGTTTTTAACGTTCGAATAACAAATAAAGAAAAGCAAAATTTCTACAAAATCTAAAGTGGTTTACTTGCAAATACTTTTGGAAAAATAGTTGAAATTTCGCGATTAAAAAATCTTTAGTTGTAGAGGGCTAAATTTTAGTGGAAATTATCGTAAATCTTGAAGATAATAAAATTATCTGCATTGTCTTCTAAGAAAAATAACACACGTGTCTATTGAATAAAAATGAAATTTATAAAGTGAAAAAAGATAAGAAAAAAGAAGAAAAAAATAAGAATTTAAATTAGAAAAAAAAATTACAAAAATGTAAAATTAGAAAGAAAAGATTGAGTTAGAAAATAAAATTCATAAAAATTAAATTAAAGAAATAAATTTTCAACAAAACAAAATATGGATAAATTATTCGCAAACTACTAGTTAAACTAGTAGAAGTGTTGCTGCTACCTATTTTATTAAAGATATTATTCTATTCAAAATAACTCCAAAAAAATTATAAACTTATCATTTTGTGAGAAGGCCTAAAACTTAAAATCTAACTTTTTCATCCTACAATTCAATTTTCATGAAACTAACGTACGATTTATTCAGATAATATCGACAAAAATTCCATGGCAGAAAATAATCAGAACTGAATTTTAAATCTATAAACCTTTTAATTCAAACAAAAATTACGTGGGTAAAGTCTACAAAGCTCATTGTCAACGACTGAAAGAAAAAAGCAATTTTTCACTATTTTTCTTCAACCAACTTCATTTTTTTCTGGTTTAATTTACTTTTCTCAACTAAAAGAAGAAAAAATTGCAAATTTTTCCCCAAATTAGATTTTAAATATATTTTATAGATTCCTATAAAAAAATAAATAAAAAAAACTTATATTTATTTCTAAAAAAAATTGTTGAATTATTATCATTTGGATTATTGGATTATTGAATCCAGTTCTGATTGCAATAGCAGTAAGACAAAATTTTTTCCGTCTAGCTATAATAGCGAAAGCATGTCAAGGAATGAAGTGACGAGAAAAATAATATAAATCAATGGCAGAATAGCTAACAATGATACAACAGAAATTCTCGACATCAACATAATATAATACCGATAATATAATAAAAAAAATGCATCTATGATATTTAATGAAAAAGAAAAATTCGAAACAAGCATCTAAAATTTACCTCTCGTATTGTAGGCTTGCACAGCTTCACAAAACTTTCATCAAAATACGTTTCGATTGAAAAATTTCTTTAAATTCAATAATTCTTTACAAAAAAAAGAGTGACGAACGTATACGAGTCTTTGATTTGAACAAATTTGCACTATTCTAATTTTATTCATTTTTTGACTTTATTTCTTTCTATTTTATTTTTTCTGTTTTATTTCTTCTATTTTAATTCTTTCTATTTTATTTTTTCAATTTAATACTTTCTTTTTTATTTTCTTCTATTTTACTTTTTCCTATTTCATTTTTTCTATTTTAATTTTTCCATTTAATATTTTCTTTTTTATTTTCTTCTATTTTACTTTTTTCTATTTCATTTTTTCTATTTTAATTTTTCCATTTAATATTTTCTTTTTTATTTTCTTCTATTTTACTTTTTCCTATTTTATTTTTTCTATTTAAATTTTTTTTCATTTCTATTCTATTCTATAGAAGGATGAAATTTGCCTGCCTATAAAGAGATAAACAAATAAAAATTAATAAATAATTCAAAAGTATCTCAAAAGTCTTCAAAAATTTGTGGCAATAATTCGAATTAATTTTCTGCAAATTGGTGAAGTTCACAACGTTATAAACGATTTAGAAGAAAAAATATTTTTCTCTTTAAGTTTTTAAAATGTTCTACCTTTTAATCGTTGATTATAAACGTTGTGAAATTTTTCGTCGTTTTTCTAAAATATTGTAATTTTAATTGATTCCATTTGAGTATTTATTGAAACTACCACGCGGTAAAATTTTAATAATAAAAAGTCGACGATATTAATTTATTTTACTCGTTTCATTCGTTAAAATAGAGAATAGTGCAAATTGAACAAAAAGCTGTGAATGCCTATCGCGTCTCACATTATCAGAGACAATAATCATGTCATTCCGCATTCACAATTGGAAGAACATTCCTTTCGTTTCCCAATAAAAAAGAGCTAATCATAAGGAAAAAACTAATGAAAAACTAAGAGAAAAATAAGTGGTATATATAATTATGATTATCACTTAATCGTGCAGTATTACAACGGCAACAACTTATGATATTGTGCGACTCACCGCATCTAAATGTTGTTCCAATTGTGTACAGTTTCTTACGATCATTGGTATCGCATTCTACTTTTTGGCTTTTCTAAAAATATGATAAATGCAAATATGATCGAATGTGTTTTTGTGATGTATCTTGCAAGCTCTAGTTTATCCTTTTTCTTTTCTATACTGTTTTGTATTTAATGAAATGAAAACTAACTCACATAATTTGTACATAAATATAAATATATTAGTTTATCAAAAAAATTAATCAAAACAGTCTCTTTATTTATCGCTCATTTTGCTTAATAAGCCGAATACTAAAAAAAAAGAAAGAATGTTTTGTTCTTCAATGAAAATGCAACTACAGATGATTTATTCTTCTACCACTAAACGATAAATTGATGAAAATGGAATGAGAACATGATTCGCATGACATTTGCTTTTCTCATCATGCGATTATTCTAATTTGAATTGTAGAAAGAGTAGAAAGTTAAGAAAAAAACTTGCAAAAATTATTTTTAAAAAAAGAAAAAGAAATAGTTAGACCTAGTGAAATTTATCTTTTTTTCTTCAAATTATTAAAAATTAAAATTGATTGATTGGATATTTTACCCAATATTATTTCTCAAACGTTTTCTCAGAAACAATTTTAATAACAATAATCGATAATTTCCTGTTTCGCTTTTTAGATAATTCTCTCTTTCATGCAAACTTTAATGTCTAATAACTAATTTAATCTAGAGGAGCCGAATAAAGCTACTGCCAATAAAAATGGAAATATTTTACCTTTCCTATTATTCTCGAATATTTAGTCAACGATTATTAGTTTTAAAACCAGCATTCAAGATCGCAAATTTACTGAATGTGATAAAATTATAAATATTAAATATCAAAATCCACTACTCCTCACTTTCATTTCTAAAGAGTAAATTTTTTAAATAGTAAAGTATTTATTTAGCTCGCCTTTAAGATCACTTTTAAGATCTTTTTTCAGCTCACTCATAAGTGAATTAATAAATCATTCCGATTGATATTGTAAAAATGTAATCACATAATTAGCAAAAAGTAAAAAATCTACATTCAACACTTAGAAAATTTGTCATAAATAAATAGAAAAAAATTCGTAATTTTTGTTTAGATGGAAGAATTTCGAAAAAATTCTTTTGTTTCAATTATTTTATATCCTCTTTTTATAAGAAATCGATTAAATTAGAATATCTCCATTAAAGTACTTAGGACAGAAAATATAAATCTCCTCCTCTTTTTTTAATAAGAAATCGATTAAATTAGAATATTTCTAGATTAATAAATAATAAAATATAATTACTTTTTCTTGAGAGTGAAGAAGCTTCGCCGCTTTGTTTCGGCTTGCGTTGGTGCGGGCAGTGTGTGTGCTCTAGATGTACTTGCACCTGAAGTACCCTGTGAGGCTTGATTTAATGCCGAAACCCACTCTTGCATTTCCGTGTCATCTTTGGCCTGGAACAGGAAGTCGGCGCCATTCTGCGTCCTGCAAAGCAAATGAGGAATAAGTTTTAAATTCAAAAAAACTACCAACTTTCAAACCGCAGCTGACAAAAAAAAACATTTTAATTAATAAAATTTAACTAAGTGACTATTCTTCCGATTTCATTCAGTAAATATTCACTGAAAATCAGTAAGAAAAAATTATTGTCAAATCAGTCACTTTATAACTAATTTAATTAAAAACAGACTGAAAAATTCTCCAAAGCATATTGAAAATGAATTTTTTTTTTAATCTTTCATCAGCGAAAAATTGTATTTCAATTTTATCCATTTCTAACCAATTATTAAATAAATTCCACCGATTTAAATCGTGAGAATAAAATCACTAAAAATTCAATTTTTAAAGAAGAAAAACTTCATTCAACTAAAAATTGAAATTAAATTGAAATAAAAATGAATTAAAATTAACGTAAATTAATTTAAAATTATTTTTCACTACAATTTTCAATTTTCAGTTGAATGAAATTTTCCCCTCTCCATATTATGAACAACTCTCGAAACTTACTTTACTCGGAAGACATGCTTCTTTTTAGTGTAATCGCTAGCTACACTAATACTAGCTCCTCGTAGATCTAACGAAGCTTCTCCTTTATAGGGTTGATCAGGAGCGGATTTATACGATTTGTGATCTTTGTAAGCAACCAAATTTTGTCCTCGTATAACCATGTAAACTTTGTCCCAGGATCGATTAGATGCCTTCTTTGTGGTGCTTTCCCATTCATGCTTTCTCACCAGCACGCCCTCGAATTCATCGCCAGTCGGACTTCTTTGTTCTGCGAAAAAAATCCCACTTTTAATAAAAAAAAGAAACCAATATTTTTAATAACACAGGTAAATTTACTAATTTAAAAATGTGCAAATCGTGATCATTTTTTTATTTCAGCTTTAATGCAAGTGCAATCGTGATTTCTTCCTATCTTGCTGATAATAAAACTAATAATAATAATTCAAAAATTGTATTATTAATAATAATACCTTGAATGAGAATAAATATTAGTGTTAGTACAAAAACATTAATCAATTATTATGTAAATTTTTATTTCCGGGGTTTGTTATTCGATTAAATTGTAAATTTTAATCCGCACAAAAAAGCCTTAATTAAAATCTACAATTCCAATCCTACTGATGGAATTCAATTTCTTATCTTGATTAATTAGTTATGTAAATAAATAACTAAATTAGTAAATAAATGACTAAATTAGTAAATAAATGACTAAATTAGTAAATAAACGACTAAATTAACAAGTAAAGGACTAAATTAACAAGTAAACAACTAAATAAGTAAATGAATAACTAAATAAATTTAAATAAAGAACTAAATCAATAAATAACTAAATTAATAACTAAATTAGTATTGAAACAAAATTTTAAACAAAAATACAGATTTAAAATTCTCCTTGAACATCTAAAATTCACCAAATTCTGAAAATGTTAGTAAAAACAGACGATTATTCGAAAATGGTCCTCGTGATAAATGATCCTTGCAACCAAGAAAAAAAAACTTGCGTGATAAATCTGAAATATGATTTTTTTTTAACAAAATAAACTGCGACTCGTTGATTCGAAGGCATCCGGGGGCGAAATTCAGTTCCTCCTCTGAAAAATCTTTGAAAATGAATTGGAAAATATGAATTTAGTGAAAGCCAGGAATGATAAACGCTTACCGGAGAAACCGTGCTCGTCATCACTCACACCACTGCGATCTAAGCTTGGTGACTTAGCTGTTTTTTTCCAACGGAAGCTGCGGAATGGCGATTTACTGCGACTTCGCTCCTTACGTCTCAACGTACTAGACTCTGATCCAATTCCAATTTTGGGAGCTTTATGAGATGACAACACATATAAATGATTTACTAAAGCATCACTACTTACTCTTATTTATCTCTAGATCATGAATTTGGGACTTTTTTTAAAAAAAAAAACTTCTTTTATGCAAATGATTATTATTGTTACTTTTTTTATTAATATTGACTCATTCTAGTACAAACTTTCAAAAAAAAAAAAAAATTATATATTCATGCCAACATGCTCATGCAAATTGATGGTTATTAATTATTTTTACAATCTACCGACTACACTACGACTACTTTTTAACTTATTTTTTTAAATCTATTTGAATTTTTGGGGAGAAATTTAATAAAATTTGTAAAAATAATTAAATTAATTCGAGAAATTTTTTCAAAATTGTACTAAAAATAATATTGAATTATTTTTGAAAAATTCAGTTAAAATTATTATATTGAAAGTAGTTGAAGTTATAATAAGAAATTTTATCGAAATTTTAGAAAATAGTTAAATTTTTCTTATTTTTGAAAATAATAATTAGTTAAAAATTGAAGCTGAAATTATTGAATTCTTTCGAGAAAATGTTATTATTTATAAAAATAAATGAATTTTATCAAAGAAATTTTTATTTACAACAATAATTGAATTTCAGCAAAGAATTGAATTCACGAGGAAAATTTTATTTTTTACGAAAATAATTCAATACTTCGGATAAATTTTATTAGAAGTAGTTTTTAGAAATTTCTATTAAAAATTGTTTTATTTCCTGATTGTCTTTTAAAAAAATATAACAATTATGTATTGATATTTAATTTTTTTTTCATTTTTAATTTTTTTTTCCAAAACAATTGAAAATTTAATAAAAAAGGAATTTAACCTCATAAAAGTGAAAATTAGTGAACATTTCTTTGTTTTGGAATTTTTTCTCTTCTTTTCTTGAAGACTTAAAATCGTAATTTCAAAATGTCTCAAAAAAACAGTTTCTGCTGTGACGAAGAATTTTCTACAAATGTTAAAGCCCAGGAAATACCATTATTACTTAAACCTGCCCCAAAATGGTCTGGCACAGCAGTGAAAGATGCTAAAATGTACCAAATACAATTTTAAGATTTTAAGGACAAATATTTAATTCTTCTATTCTATCCTTGTGATTTTTCATTTACTTGTCCGTCCGAATTAATTCTGTTCAGTGATCGAATAGAAGAATTCAAAAATATTGGTAAAGCACAAAAAATAATAAACTAAATTGACTATAACACATTTTTTTTCTCAATTAATAATTATTAATTTAATTTATTTAATAAAAAAAGGAAAAATTGACTAAATATTTTTTTAAAATTATTATTTAATAATAAAATAAATTGAATAAAAAACATTTTTAAAATTAATATTATTAATTAAATAAATTTAAATCTCACATGACTAGAGAAGAAACAAAATGCAATTATTGATGAATAAAAAAAATTATTTTTACCAAAAAACAAAAAAAAATTGAATTAATATTATTAATTCAAAAATAAACTAAATTGACAAAATTAATAACAAAAAAATTAAATTCCCAGGAGCAGAGATTGTTGCAGTCTCAACAGACTCGAAATTTACACACTTTGTGTGGACAACAATTCCACGTAAACAGGGAGGAATTGGCGAAATTAACATTCCATTATTGTCAGACAAAAATCACAGTATTTCAAAAAAATATGGAATTTTAGACGAAAACTCAGGCACTCCATTGGGGGCACTATTTATGATAGACAATAAACAAATTCTACGCCACGTGACAATATAAATGATCCAGCGATTCCTCGCTCAGTGGATGAGGTTTTAAGAGTGATTAAAAATGCCCAATTTATTGAGAAACATGGTAGCATATGTCCCTTGACGGCAAAGGAAAATTCTCAATTATCAGAAAATGACAATCGTCCCGATTGTTTTCAAACTTAAATTAAATTTATAAATTTTACATCATAACGAAATTAAAATTGTAATCAATTCTCTTTCATAGAAATTTAATGATAAAAGAAATAAATTCCGAGAAAAAAATTAAATCAAAATTGTTTTCAAATTATACATTGAAAATTGTAACTAATAAAAACAAAATAAATTAATTTTATTAATAATGAAATAATAAAATAATAAAGTAATAAAATAGTAAAATAATAAAATAATAAAGTAATAAAATAATAAGATAATAAAATAATAAAATAGTAAGATAATAAAATAATAAAATAGTAAAATAGTAAAATATTAAAACAATAAATTAATAAAATAATAAAATAACAAAATAATAGTAAAATAAAATAAACATTGTAACGAATAAAATTCGTAAAATAAATATAAAATCAATTTAAAAATAATAAAAAACAAGAAACGATTTTGTTTAACAACAGAATTATTTAAATTTTTTTTGAAATATCATTTGATGACAAATGATATGGAAATAATTTTAAATTCTGTCTCAAATTTTTTGTTTTTACACTTACTTGAAGGAGTCGAAGAAATTTGAGATTTTAATGAGGTCGGAGTGCGAGGGTGCTTCTCTTCGTCCATGGTAGTAATTCTCGTGCCCTTCAGACCATGCACTACGTCATACCAATTATTAACATGCGATTCGCTCAAAAAACAGTTATTTACTACATCAATTAATTATTAAATTATTCATCTACAACTACCAATTACATATTAAAGCAGATTTTTTGAGAAAAGTGCTAAATATAATCCATCAAATTTAATTATGTAATTTAAAAATATTCTTTAGAAAGAAAAATTAAAATTTAAACTACTAAGAATTTTTTTTTTTACTGAAGGTAAAAATTAAAAGTAAATTTAGCTGTAATACTTTTTTACTTCAACAAAAAAGCATATTTTAAATAAATTTGTTTCAAAGAAAATCAAAATTTAATAATTTAAACTTGTTTTAATTTTCAAGAATTATTGAATTAAATTGCAATTTTTTAATTAAGTTCAATAAAAAAGCAATAAAAAGTTGATTATTTTGAATAAAAAGTGGATTATTTTTTAGAAAAAGAGAGCAATGGAAAGTTAATTATCTTAAATAGAAAGAGAACAATGAAAAGTTAAGATTTCATGAACATGAATAATTTAGGAAACAATTAATGAGAACATGAAATGAATCGAATATTATGAGAATTATAATAAAAAAATTAAATATTGTCGGAAAAAAATTAAAGTAGTCAATTACTTTTTAACATGCCAGCTTACCTTATTTAAGGAAAAGTTTCTTTAGTTTTAAATATAGAATGTCACCTCTCTATCTAATAGATTTTATCAATTAATTACTTTTTGTAATTTATATTTGAAATAAACTAGCAAAAATAGTAAATAGTAAATATTACGTATAGTAAAAACAATAAATAGTAAATATTAAATAAAATATTAAATAGTAAATATTAAATACAGTAAATACTAAATATAGTAAAAATAGTAAATATTCAGTCTATCGTATAATAAATAACGTGAAAAATGATGATAAAAGTGAGCACCATCACCTGAATAAAAGCAGAAATTCGTTTTTCCAAATATTGTCTGAAATGTCTAATAAGATAATATAAAAAAATAATCGAAGCAAAATGTACAATGTGCAGATATAAAGGTACAATATTTTCGTTCAATGACACTGTGGATTGATCCAAGGTTCCACCACCAGAATGATAAAAAATGCTTCATCTCGAATTCCACAAGAGATTTCATAATACAGCTAAGAGATGAAAAAGATTATTAAATACATAAATCATTTTTATGAAAATTGTCGAGAAAGGAATATTGTATGAAAATAAATTATTACATGGAACACACAGGTGAAAGAAATGAACAGAGGAAAAAAGTATTAAATTCCCAAAAGGAGGAATTGTTCTTTTTTTTGGCAATGCAATCAAACTTGGCGTCGTACACTCACCTTCCTTAGGTTTTTCTTGGAGTTGTGGTGTTCGTGTAGAAGCCTTGCGGAGTGCCGCTGCAGTTTGTGCATTCCGTGCCGCATTTTAGGTGCATTTTTTTCAGTTTTTTTAGGATGAGGATTCAATGGACATTTTGTTTAAGGAAAGAATCAATCACGGAACCGGAGTTTTGAAGAAAAAAAGAGGAGAAAGAAGAAACGTGCTGTTAGCGATTTCATGCTTATTCAATTTTACATTTTTATATCTCGGCAAAATTAAATGATTAATAAAATGAAAAAGATTGATTTCATCATTGTAAAATGTTTTTTCAAGAATAAATTAATCATTTAATTTTGTCAACGAATTATATTTTTTTATTTCCAACAACCTAGTTATAAGGTTAAACTAAATTTCCCATTGTTTTCCATTTCACCTCAACACAATTACCCAGTTTGTAAAATGAGGTTTTCTTTTAAAAATTTCTTTCATTTTCAAGAATAATATCTCTATTTCAATATTCACTTGTCCCTGACACTTGGATTATTTTACTTCTCAATTGAGTCACTAATAAAATATTGATTTTCCTTTCGTGATAATTAAACGGATATTTTAAAATAATTAATCAATAAAATTTTAAAAAGAATTAGAATTGTATAAAATATCAAGAACATTAATCGAATTTCAATAACACATTGCTTTTAATTAAAAATTTCAAAAGTTATTAAATTTTACAAAGAATTTGTTTGAAGTTGTTAAAATGTTTATTAATAATTGTAATTAATGATTTTAATTATCAAATTAGATTGAAATTGTTTGAAAATTTTTGAATTAGTATTCACAGAATTTTATTACAATTTTCCAAAAGATTTTAATCTTTCGAGAAAATTTTTAAAAATTGCATACTAAAATTAATTAAATTACAGAAAATTGTTATTTATGGAAATAATGTAATTCTCTTGAACAATTCTGTTAAAAATTTTAAAACTAATTGAAACGAAAATTTCCCTTTGTCGCATTTTCTCCAAATTACAAAATAATATTTATTTTCTTTTCATAATAGATCAAAAAGTTCTAGAATACAGTTATTTTTTATAAGAAAATACGGAAACAACACTTTTGAAATAATTTTAATTTAAAAAAAATATTAAATTTGTTAATACGTTTTGTTAATAATGAATTTTTAGTTAAAATTTGTTATATCCGTTTTTTGCGATTAAGTGAATTAATTTCGTATTTGATAAGCGATTTAAATAAATATTTGTTTGAAATTAACTTACCATGTCCATCATCCTCTCCCCTTCCACTGGCAACCCCGTCGGCTTCGGCTCTACGGGAAGAAAATCAATAAATTCTCATCAATACAAGGAAGACATTGAATATAATTATCAAAAAATAAAATGTAAATTTAATTAAATTTACATTTAATTAAAGAGAATAATAATTAGATTACAAATCATTATAAATTAATTTACAAAATATTTTTAAAAATTATAATTACCGTTCACTCGTTGGTTCGTCAGGACTAGTAACAGGAGTTGCTTTAGCTAGACGAGCAGCTTCTGCAGCGGCTGCTTCTTCCTTCTTGCGCCTCTCCTCTTCCTCTCTTTCATGCTCTCGTCTCTTCAATTCTTTCAATTCGAACTGAAAAAAAACGAAGGTGATTACTTTTCTTAAAAATAAATTCACAAAAAAGGTAAAATATTCTCTTGTTTTATTTCTCTTTCTCTAAAAACTCTTTTTTTTCATAAATACTAATTTCTCAACTAAAAAAAATAGGAAATAAATTCACTTAAATTTCTGAATTTTTTTTGTGTAAAAATACAAGACAATATTTTGCATAACAATAAAATAATACTTAATCGATAATAAAATATAATTGTTTTGCAATATTTACCGTTGTTAATCGCTCCAAGGCACTGAACCTTTCTTCTTGAGCTGCTGCCGATTTCTCAAACGCCTCGTGTTTCTTAATCAAATTTTCTACCTCGTCAATAGTGTGCTGTTGAAATAAAATCACAAGCATTAGACTTGAAAAAAGTGCCATATTCAATTTGCGAATAAAAAAAAAAAGAAATAACACTTACGCCAAGTTCTTGGCTCATGAGATACGGCTCTTGGGCAATTAACCATGCTTCAGCAACCGCAGCATCTCTTGCGAATTGGTACACTTCCAAAACTACAAAAAAAAACAATTTTATTAAATCCAAAAAATACTTTAAAAAAAACATTAATTTTTTGTTTACTAACGAGACCGTTCAGGTTATTACCAAAATAAATGTAAACAAAAAATTAATTAATAATTCAGAAAAAAACTTACTAAGTTGTAAATTTTCCCAACGTTCCTCCCATCGTTGAAGGAGTGCAATTCGATGATCGTTGAGAGCAGACAATTTCTCTTCAATTTGTGAACTGGCATAGTGATCCCGAGACAAAAGGGCTTTTCCAAGTTTAATACAAGAAATGAAATTATCCTCTCGCGTGTCAATTTCAGCCTTCAAACTCTGATGATTATTCATGAGCAATTCAACTCCAGAGACGTCTCTCGGCTTCTCCGAGGTGTTCATCTGCCTAACGACATCGTCCATCCAAATCATGAGTGTTCTCACCATATTGAAGAATCTAAACAGATCACCAGTGTCCTCCAATTTTCCCTTTCTTCCCTCGCACAACGACTGGAGATTATTCCAAGCTGCCACAACCTCCGCCTCTCGATTGGTAATCTCCTTAGCCTTATCGCCAGCGTAACTTGCCTGTAATTTCGCCGATTCCTCCTGAATTTGTGAAACCTGACTCTGAAGTGTCGACAAATCTTGAATGAAATTCGCGTGCTTTCGCTGCAATGCCGACACTGATCCCGCATCGCGTCCCAATTCATCAGACATTGCATTCTGTTTCTCCAAAATTCTGCCCAACACATCCTTGCAATCGTGGAAGAATTTATGAAGTTCTCTACTAGCTGCCAACATTTGTGTACGAGTCTCGATCAATTCGAGTAGATCCTGCCAAACTTCGTTCAATCCATCCTTCCATTCGGCAATTGTCGCCGCGTCAGAGTGCGTTGTTGCGATAAGAGAATCGGCAATTCCATTAACAGCCGCCACTCGCTCCGTGCCAATTGATTCCGTATCGCGAGCGAATTCCTTGAATCTCTCCCACAGGAGTGTGACGTGATCGTAATCTTGTCCTAGTTCGTGACTTCCGGCCACCAATTCTCTCTCGGCAATCCATTGCTCAAGATCGTCGACTTCGCGGTTCAACATGAAGAGCTGTAGAGCCTCGTCTAGTTTAGCGCGACGTTCGCCAGCGAGATCCTTCAATCCGGCGTATAATTTATCCACCTGCGACTGTTTCACGGCTATTTGATCGGCCAATGGGTGTTGATCGTTGGTCAGTTGTCTTGCTGTCTCTCCCAATTGACGAATAGTCTCGGCGTAATCTTCCACCACATGTTCAAGTGATTCGTGTTTCTTCATAAGATTCTGCGCTGAAATTTCGTCCTTTCCACGATCGTCCACCATCATGTATAATTCTTGTTCACTCATCCACGATTCAGCCTCCGTGGCGTCGAAGAAATACTGCTGAGCCTTCTCGTTCTGCAACAAGTGACTGTTTCTCTGATCAACAGCGTCCTTCAACTCCTGCCATTTTTCATTCAGTTCAGAGATCAATCTCTCGAACACTGGAGTGTCCTCATGACCCTCGCTGATCAACTTCTGTCCATTATTGCAAACCAAATTAATTCTAGGTTCATGGTGCTCGATTTCGGTGCGTAGCGATTGGTTCTTCTTCTTGAGCATATGAACATTGAAGAGGGAGTTTCCACACTCCATACTAGTTGCCTGTGGCATTTTCTCAGCAATCCATAATTTCTCATCCTCCACGTCACGCTTGAATTGGAAGGCTTCCTTGTTCTTCTCGAGTTGTCGTTGACGATCGACTAGAGGCGCCTTGAGCTGCTCGAATCTTTGAGCGACCTTCTCCTTCTTCACCTTGATTTCCTCCATTTTCTCCTCGGGCACTGTTCGCTGCAAGTGATCAGTCTGCTTATCCAACTCGGATACTTGACGCGCCTTCACGGCCATCTGCGTCTCAATCATTTGTTGTTTCTGCATCAGGATATTCACCGAAGCCAAATCGTTTCCAGTGTCAGTGCTCTCGATCTGTTTCTCCAATTCGTTCATCCATGAATCGATGTCGTCGCAAGTTTGATGGATCAGTACCTCACGATTGGCATCGAACAATCTCTCTCCCTTATCGTGAGTCGTGACTTCGAGTTCTTCAAACGAATCCGCGAGTTCAGTGACTTTCGGTCCGATAATCTCGGACAATTCCGGCTTCTCTCGGATCAATTCTTCGGCTGACTGTTGCAATTGCTGGAGACGATCCTTATTACTAGCGATTTCCGCCTCGAAAGCTTGATGTCTGGTCCATTTACTGTGAACCGTCTTTGCACTGCGGTATGTTTCATCCTGAGCCGTGATATGTTTCTCCTGAACCCATTCGCCCAGTTCTTCGCAATCCTGCAAGAACATCTGCAACTGAAGTTGATCTCGAAGTTTCTCCATGAGCTGATTGGCCTTCTCCCGGTTGACATTCCTACGATCATTCACACTCTCCGCCTTCTTCTTCACCTTATCGGCCGCAAAGTGTCCCTCCTCAACCAATCGTCCAGCGAACTGAACCACCGAATTGATCTTCTCATCGTTCGCGTCCATGGTCGTCATGAAAGCCTCGTGCCGCTTGATCAAGTTCTCCGCTTGCTCGAAATTCGTCGGCGTCTCGTCCTTGGCAAGAATGTGCTCCTGCTGCGAGAGCAAAACTTCCGCTTGTCTCGCGTCACGATCGAAGATCTGGAGATTAAGCGAATTGGACAGCAGGTTCTGTCGATTCTCCCACATTTGATGAAGTTCCTCCCATCCTTCCTTGAGGGCATTCAATCTCTCTCTCAGGAACATGTACTGAGTGTCGCCATCGCCGGCCTCACTTGTCAATCTCTCGCCATACTCCATCATCTTCTGATAATCGTCAGTGTAATTATTGATCTCCTCCTTGATGTTCTGGTGCTGAGTGAGCAATTTCTCGGCATCTGCCAAACTGGTCGGTGTATCTTCACTGGCAACGTGTGTTTGGGTCTTGGTCAACCACGCCTGGAAGTGATCCAAGTCCCGCAAGAATCTATGCAGATCACCAGCCTCCTCTAGTTTTGCATCTCGTTCCTTGAGCATCTGAGTCAATTGCTCCCAGATCGAATGAATCTGAGTGATTCTTTCTCTGATAATAGCTGCCTCCTCGGGATGATCTTGCTCAATAAGCTGTGCCTCCTTCTCCAGCGCGTCGAGTTTCGCCTGAATAGCCGCCAAATCCCGCTCCATTCCACTGAGTCTTCGCTGCAGAGTCATCACACCAGTCAAATCCATCTCCAAACTGTCAGTCTGCTGGAGAATTCGCTTCTTGTCCTCAATCCACGACACCGTCTCCCTGCACTCAATGTGGAATGTCTGCACTCCATGAGCCGAGTTCAAGGCCTCTCGCTTTCCTTCCGCCTTCTCGCGCAACTCTGCCCACTTCTGGTTCAATTCATTCTGCCTAGCGACGATCTGCTCTGAATTTGGATGCTCAACATGCAACAATTGCCGAGCCAACTGATTGACAACCGCAACTCTCGACGCATTTGCGTTCATCTCCTTCTCGAATCCATCATACCTATGCTTCATAATCTCCACATCCTCAATGTCCTTCGCCGGAACCATAGTATCGAGCATTCGATTCTTCTCCCCAATCCATTGCTCAACACCGTCCGATTCACTGAACAGTTTATAAAGCGAAAGAGCGTCGAGAAGTCGTTGCTTCCTCAATTTCGCCAACTCCAAAAGTTCCTTATATCTCGAGTCAATCGACGCCAGTCGTTCCAAAACTTCCGGCGATTTCGCATCCTGTTCGCCGAGTTGTGAAGCCTGCACATGAAGCTGCTCGATCGTCGAGGCATAATTCTTCAACTCATCAGTAACGTCCTTGTGTTTCTTCAGCAGTGACTGTACATTCGCCTCATCCCTTCCGACATCCTCGGAAGAAACCAATCGCAAAGTGTCCAGCATCCAAATATCAATATCGTCCGCATCGGCGAACAATTGATGATAGTCCACAGCCTCCTCGAGTCGCTTGCGTCTGAAAGCTGCCAAATCAAGAAGATGATTCCACATAGACAGAATCTCCTGCAATCTCTCCTGAATACGATCAGCGCCAAAGTGCTGCTGTCGAACCAATTCACCGCCAACATCCGCGACCGACATCAATTGCATCTCATGCGACTGAATCTCGTTCAACAAAGCCTTGTGCTTCGACAACAGAAGATTTATCGTCGTCAAATCGTGACCAATATCTCCCGTAGAGACGATCTGCTCGTTCTCCTTGATCCAATTCTCCTCGTCAGCCATGTCCCAATAGAACTGCCACAATTTGCGAGATTCCTCAAGTCTCGCCCGTCTCTCCACGGCCAGACGTACGAGTTCCGAATAGGCATCCTCAAGCTGTTGAACTCTTTCCACAATGATCGTAGGATCACAAGGACGATACCCTTCGCCCTGCTCCAGGAATCTCTGACTCTGATGAACGACCGCCTTGACTCTCTCGCCCAACACGTTGATGTCCGCCTCCACGAGCGAGTGTTTCTGCAAAAGATCCTCAACCCCCATCAAATGCTTACCATAATCATCCGTCAATAAACGATTCTTAATCTCCTCCATACTGTCCAGAATATAAAGCATCTCCTGGAAGTTCTGCTGAAGCTGCAACGACAACTCGAGTCTCGCCCGTCTAGCTCGCAGCAATTCCAACAAATAATTCCACAAACGCAAAACATTATCCTTCCTAGCATTGATTCTCTCAATATCGTGATAGTTCTCCGCCTCCAATTCCTGAGAAACAGCCATCACCGCCTGTACACGCTCCTCATAGGCGAAAATATCAGTCTCGATCGCCTCGTGCTTCTTCGCCGCCGCCTCAACCGCAGCCAGATCAAAGCCGAAATTATCCTGCGAGACGAGTCGCTGATTCTCCGACAACCAAGTCTCACGCATACTCGCCTTCCTATTGAACCTCGCGGCCAATTGCTCCAATTTCTCCTGCCTGATGAGCTCCTCCCGCAGCGCCAATTCCCTCTCATGCTCCGCTTTCTCCAATCTCTCCCAAGCTTTATTAATATCAGATATCATTTTCCCCTCCTTCGGAGTGTACGGCTTCTGATTGTTCGCCCTCATCTTCGACTGGAGAGTAAACAACAAAACCTCCAGATTACCCTTCTCGACAAACTTCGGCGGCTTCTCCACAGTTCGATAATTCGAAAACTGTGACAACTGACTCTGCACACCAACCAGAGAATTAGCAAATCTCCGATCACCCAGCGCTTCAATAGTCGACTCGATCCATCTCAACAATTCACTAGTCAAACTCTCATACTCGTGAATCATCCGATCATTCTCCATCGCAATCCCCACGACCTTTCCAATTCTCTTGCCCTGCACCGTCTCCTGCTTCATTTTCGAGAAATAATGATAGTACGTCACCACATAGGTGATAATCGACTTCTCATCCGGATGATCGACAAAAATATCCTCAGCATCCAAAAGCTTCGTCAAACCCAATTTATCCTCAGCGACATTGAAAGCATTATTCAAATTATAAATCGCATTCGACTTGGAGAGTCTGTCAAATTGTATCAAGTCCGAACGATGCTTGTGAATAATGGCATTGAACGCCAAACCATCGCGCCAGGATGTTGTGAAATTTCTCACATTCACATTATGATAGCCAGCTGTTTTCATTTGACACCAAAGGAGTAGTGCGTCCTTTGCCGATTTTGTCTCCTGATTATCAGTCTCCTCAATGGTGATGTCCTGAATTTGGAAACGTAAAATAATCGTCCAAATGAGACCTAAACTGAGACGTGGATTGCCATCGACAATATCGTGTGATCCCATATTTTCCAAATGAACTCTTTGCTCACGTAAAAATTGCAATGCCTTGTCGACATTCTCCAAACAGTGAATTCGCATTTTTCCCTTCGTTGGTCTTGGTAATCGTTCGCCTGACAATATTTCCAGGAGTTTTATTAACATCTTTCCGTCCCGCAAATCGACATAGAGATCTCCAATTCGACAGGAGCATCTCACGAGGTGGGAGTTCACCCATTTTTGAAAGGTTTTCTTTTGCACTGACTCACGTTCGCCTAGAGAATAAGTTTCATGTAGATTAAAGAGTGAAATTAAATTAAAATTAAATTAAAAGGTCCCAGAAGTTGCCATCGATGCTCAGCATCGAAAAATATTTTTTGTACAAAACCAAAACAAATTACTCAATTTTTTCCAACGTTTTAAGTTTAAAAAATACTACTAAATAGTTTTTTACTTCTCAGATGAATAAAAGGAGTAAAATTAGTTAAAATTTTTTTACTAAAAATAAGGAAAAATACTTTTCGATGCTGAGCATCGATGCCAACTTCAGGTGCCTAAATTAAATTACATTTGATTAAATTAAATTAAATTTGATTAAAGGGAAAAACATTTTTTTAAGGGGCACTTTATGATAAAGAGGAAAAGATTCTTCTTATCCTGATCATAATTTTATTCGCTAATTTTTCTTTTTTAACTTGTTGATTATGAACAATATTGACAAAAAATATCCAATTGGGAAGATAGAGATTGGAAAGCGTAGAAATTGCAAAATTTGATGTGGAAAATCTTTTTTTCTTCTAAATTTTTGATTGGAAACGTGAAATTGACGAATGTTGGGAAAGATTTATTAATTAATGAAGAAATGAGGGAAAAGCTTACCGGCAAGGGCCTTAATTCGAGATCGTTCGAAAAGTCTTGAACTGGAATTTCCTCCATCGTATTCGTACTCGTCGACAATCTCCTGTTGTGGCGCCGATTCCCAACCGGAACGCACCACTGAGATGTCGGTCGTCATTTTGCTAATCGGACCAACAGCTCACTGATTCTCTACCCTTTTTTAAGGGCACTTCTGTAACAAAAAATTTTTAATTCTCCATTAGCTACAAGACAATCATAGAAATAAATATTTTTTTCAAATTTTTCTCCGTTTCTAATAGTAATTTTTTTTTAAATTTGACGTGCTCTCAAAAAAAAATACGAAAGCGAAAAAAGTTTGAGATTGTTTGAGACAATTTTACATTTTTTAATTTTACTCAATATTCGTCTTTAATTTTATTGTTTCAATTTATCTTTTTTTATTTCCATTACATACAAAATGATTGAAAAAATATGTCCCTAAAGTTATTTTTAGTTTTTTTTTATTGAAGATATTTTAATAATTAAAATAATTTTTAACTAATCATAAAAATATTTATAAACCAAAATTTAACATTTGCAAACTCAGTGATTAATTTTTTGGATAGTGAAGCAAAATAATTAGAATAAAAATTTAATTTTTTGGAAGAAATAAATAAATTTCGATTTTCCTTTTGTCTGATTTCTACGTAGAATTTTGTGTTTCTCCCTAAAAAATATTATATTTAACTATCAAAATATTTAAGCACACAAGAAAATGTCTATTACACATTTATTTTTAAATATCTTTAATTGTAAAATAATTTAAAAAATAAACAATTTTTTTTTAAATAAATATTTAACGTTTATTTTATTTTTTCACAAGAATTAAAATCTTCTAAAAGTTCAACTTTCAATATTCTGAAAGTAAACTATTTTTTAAATTTAAATAAAATAAATTAATTAAATAAAGTAAATAAATTTTTTTATTTACAAACAAAATTTAACGAAACTTTTCTAAATCAGTTGATTTAATTAATTTTACAATATTTTTTTCGAAATTATTATTATTTAAATTGGAAAGTTTTAATTATTGTAATTATTTTAACTGCAACGTATCGTGATTTCTATTAAAAATTATTAAGTTAAATTACTAAAATTATTTAACGAAAAATATTGACAATAATTATACTTTAAAAAGTATAATTATTATTTTGTAATAAATAAATTCTTAATTCTAGTTTTTAAATATTTTGAAATAATTTTTGAATGATAATAGATTTTTTAATGATATAAAATTGAAAGATTTCCAAATAATTATAATTTAGTAAACTTTTAAAACATTAATTGAATTTGAAGAAAGAAAATTTTTTAAAATAATCACGTTTTTGGAAGAATATTAATTAAAAATTTTGAAAATAGTTTATTTTTCTTCAAAATGTTAATAATAATGATAAAAAATCAGATTTTTAGAAAAATTTTAATGTAATTATTCTTTCATAGAGAAAATATTAGAAATAATTAACTTTTAAAAAATTTCCTATCACAAAATTCTTAAAATTGATTTTTTAAAATAATTTAGCAAAATACTTTTTTTTAAAATAATTTTCACTTCGATTTTTCATTACAATTTTAAAAAATTCAATTATTTAAACAAGAAATTAGAATTTTATAAACTTTCATTTTTAAAAATTTTAATAAAATACTTGAAAAAATTAAGTTTAACAAAATTTAAATTATTTAAAAACTTTTTGAAGAAAAATATAATTTACTTTTTATACCAGAATAATACAAGAAAATTAGATTAATTTTAATATTAAAAAACAATTTTTTTTTAATTATAAGTTTTAAAAAATCACCTACCACAAAATTCTTAAAATTGGTTTTTTAAAATAATTTAGCGAAATACCTTTTTTCAAAATGATTTTCTCTTTTATTTTTTATTATAATTTTTAAAAAGTCAGTTATTTAAAAAAGGAATTAGAATTTCATAAACTTTCATTTTTAAAAGTTTCAATAAAATACTTATGAAGAATTAAGTTTTACAAAATTTGAATTATTTAAAAACTTATGAAAAAAACGTAATTTACCTTTTATACCAGAATAATACAAGAAAATTAAACAAATCTTAATATTTAAAAAAAGCTTTTAAAAAATTAAATTTTGAAAAGTCACCTACCAAAAAATTCTTAAAATTGTTTTTTTTTAAAAATAATTTAGCGAATTATTTTTTTTGCAAAATAATTTTCACATTGATTTTTCCTAATAATTTTCAAAAAATCCATTATTTTAAAAAGAAAATAAAATTTTAAAAACTTTCATTTTTATAAATATTAATAAAATACTTGAAAAAATTTAGTTTTACAAAAAATTTGAAGTATTTAAAAACCTTTGGAAAAAAAACATAATTTATATTTTATATCAGAATACTACAAGAAAATTAAATTAATTTTAATATTTAAAAACAAACTTAAAAAAAAATCTCATTTAAAAATTGTACAAAAAATGTCGAGAACATAAATTGTATTTATTAAACAAAAATTATAAATAACCGTGACATTATAGTCAATGCATCACACAAAATACATAATTAAAATATTCCACTAACGTATAATTAAAATTAATCAAATATATTATAATGAACGTAGAGAAAATCAAGCGCAAGAACAGTTCATTTTCAATGTAACAGGTGTCTTATGAATTTTGTATTAATCTTTACATAACATGAGTTCTCTAAAAATAGATTCCTCCTCAATGTATATTACACTGAAGCAATTACTGAGTCATTTAACAAGCATTCATTATACTTGCTTTTCGAGATAAATATCAATAAAAAAAAGAAGAAAAAAAAAAGAAAAAAACGAGGACCTGCTTATTGGGTGTGGCAATAAACACCGCGGTCAAAATGTCACGTGTCAAGTGTTATCAAAGTAGAGTTCAAAGTCATATTGTCAAGCTTTTTTTTTCTAAATGGAAATAGGCACGAGACTTGAAAATCGATTTCTGAATTAGACTCAGCATTAACACCGGAAGTTGATAGTAAACTATCCGTCTAGAGAAGATTCAATATATACCGTTCTTCCTATAATATCCGTAAAGCCGCGCCCAGTCCATTGACTCTCCTCTATTCTACTCCATATACTTTATTATAATAAATAAAAGAAAAAAAAAGAGGAAAAAAATACAGAAACCACACTTCAAGATTAGGAACGATATCGAATTTTTTATCAAACTTAAAATTTATTGCGAATTGGAAAAACTTTTAAAAAACGTGAATATATTTGTATGTGCGTGGGCATTGAGAACCACCATCGAACGATTACATCATGTGCGTGATGTCACATAAGTAAAATAAAAAATATACATGCGACTTGGAAGTCAGTCTCGAATTTGTAAATAAAACTATATACATACTGAAAAGGTAAACCTTAATTCATAGTTTTATTGAACAGCTCACGTGCATATGTACAATATTGTGTTTTATAGGTCATAAACTCGAGGGAAAAAAAAATTATTAAATTATTTTCTCTATTTACAATTTCTCAAGGTCACTTTAAAAAAACAGAGAATACATTTACGAGGCAGGTTTTCCTAAGTCAAGGTAAAAAGAGGAAAAACGATCGAATTTTCAAAACAGTTTTTTTTTTAATTTTTCGCAATGACAGTCTCTCATCTTTAAACATATTTTTTGCTCTTTTTATCTTTTGTTCAAAAGGTGACAAAAAATACCTTCTTGATTGTTATTTCAAACACTTGTTTGATATTGTCAATTGCTTTTTAATTGGAACTCTAATAATTTTTAATGTTTTATTATCTTTATTACCTTTAATGTTTTGGACAAAACAGAAATGTTTAACTTAAAAACCTGTTTTCTTAAAATACACTCGACATTTAATTCGAAAAATACTTTTTAACAAAAATTTTAAACGTTCCAACGAAGGAAAGTTTTTCTAAATTATTTTCCAAAATTACTATACGTAATGAAAAATAGTTTCTACTTTTTTGTAGTTACATTCTTGTTACTCTTTCAGGATCGACTTTAACGAGCAAAAACAGTCGCTTTAGTCGATTAAAAATAGAAAATAATCGAAAAAAGTCGTTTGTTTAATTCAGTTTTGTGACAAAATATTTTATTTTTTATTTCTCTGATTCTTCACCGATTTCTAAATTCAATTAATCAAAAGTCGAACAATTTTGCTGAATCAATATTCTTCTTATTTCTTTTTTTCTGAGAAATAAAATCGAAAAAATATCACCTTCTAAAATTGAATTATTAATTTCTAAAAATAACAAAAATATAACCCTTTCAAAATTCAATTCTGAAACTTTGAACTATAAACTTCATCTCTCAATCAATTATCTGCATTAAAGTTTAATAATATTCTGAAAGTTTTCGAAGATTCAATTAGATTTAAAATTTTAAATACAAAAAATCAATTTTTTAAAATCGCAACCGCCTATTTTTATTTTTTGAAGATATTAAGGTAGAATATTTTTAAAAAATACAAAAAATTCTTGATATTAATTTTTTAGATATATTTTTAAGTAATTTTAGTAAATGAATACAGTTTTCCATTACAACTAACAAATTTACAAAAATTGAAATTCAGAAATATATTTCAAAAAATAATTAAATTTTGGTCAAATATTTGAAAAATAATTGAAATTTAGTGAAATCATTGAAAAATAATTGAAATTTGATAAAATCTTTGAAAAATAATTGAAATTTGGTAAAATCTTTAAAAAATAATTGAAATTTGATGAAATCTTTGAAAAGCAATTTAAATTTAGTGAAATCTTTGAAAAATAATTGAAATTTGGTAAAATCTGGAAAAAATAATTCAAATTTGGTAAAATCTTTAAAACTTAATTGAAATTTGATAAAGTCTCTGAAAAAACAATTTAAATTTAGTGAAATCTTTGAAAAGTTATTGAAATTTGATAAAATCATTTAAAAACAATTAAAATTTGATAAAATCTTTGAAAAATAATATAAATTTGATGAAATCTTTGAAAAAAATCAAATTTTTAAAGAATTTTAACTATAACTAATTTCTTGGAAATTTAAATCGGCCTAAAAAATTAAATTTAAAAAAATTTTAATTCACTTTATTCCAAGTTTTTTTCGTGAATTTTAAAAAAATTGTCATATAACAATTCTAAAACGTAGTTAAAAAAAAAATTTTTAAATGATTATTTTTTCAAAAATGTTTTTCCTTATTATTATAAATTATTTTTCATACGAATTTAAATTTTCGGAAATATGTAGTCCAAACTATTGAAAATAATTGAATTTTTAATAATTACAATGAAAAATTCTTCTAAAATTACTTTTTTCAAAAATATTTTAATATAATTTTCAGAAACTTGGTTTTATTAATTTTCATTTTTTTTAATTTTAGACTTGAAGATTTTGCATTAAATTTTTTGAGAAAGAAATTATTTTCAAAATTCAGATAAATTTAACTTTTTCAAAAGTTGATTAATTCAAAATTTACATTAAAATACTTGAAAAAAATCAATTATTTTCAATTAAATTTTACAAAATTTGAATTAGATAAAAGCATTTTAATTGTCTATTTATTGAATTAGAAAAATTATTCAAAAATAACTTTACAAAGATTGCAATTAAAAATGTGGCTGTCGCAAAATTTTCAAAAAAAAGTCGAAAAGTCGTAATTTTTTAAAGACAATAAAAATCGCATTATTTCAAAATTAGTTTAAAAAAAGTCGAAAAGTCATAATTTTTTAAAGTCAATAAAAGTCGCATTATTTAAAAATTAGTTTAAAAAAGTCGTAAAAGTCACAATATCCAAGACTTTTACTTGTAATAAAAATCCCCCAAAAATTACGCTTCGTTTCTAAATACGAAATCAAGTGATTATAATAATAATCATTCCGGATTATTTTCGTTCCTTACGTAACAATATTAGCAAAAATATAAAACACCTGAAAATGTTCAAGTCTTCAACGGCGATGAGATCATTGAGAAACAAGTGAGCTTTATCACGAGAAACAAGACTGCTATTAAACATCATCATCATCATCATCATCATCATCATCATCATCATCATCTTAACTAAACATTGATCAAACTAGTCTCGAATAAACACTGAAAAACGTAGGGAAAATTTTCGAAAAATTCCGCCTGATAACGATTGTAATTTTAACACCTACAAGAAAATATATTATTTTTACATTGAAAACTCAAAACACCGCAATAACTATAAAATATAAATTCGTTATTTTAATTACTTGTTATGACTGTTCGTCACCCAATTATAATTGGGTGACGACGATCTTTAAAAAAAATCCAAGCCTTTCCCATTTTTTATAAAGATGTAAAAAGATATAAAATACTTAAAGAAAAAAAATTAAATACAGCACAAGTATTAACGTATTTCAAGAAATATTTTATCTTATCAGAAAAGATAATTGTAGATTGAAAAAAAAATCCCTACTAAACTAGTAAGAAAACGTAGAGTTGCATTTCACCTGCGATGCAAGAAAGGAGAGAAACGGTCCAACGACATTCTTAAATTGTCAACTCTTTGGGACTCGTTTAAAGCATCCATCTTTTATGCTCATTTTGTCATGCAATTGACCTTTTAGATTTGTTCTTCTCATGAATTATTTATGACTTATATAAAGTTCCACAGCGGGTCAAATATATAAAATTAAACCTAGCTTTACACACATAAATTTCAATTTAGTCTTTTGTTTTTCTCCAGCACTTTATAAAGCCGCAGAAAAATACTTTGCGTACACACAGCATTATGAACTTCACAAAGTCCACAACGTTTGTTCAAAAAATTTTTTTAACAGAAAAAAATTTGTTCAAAGACTTCAAATTTTTTTTTCCAAAAATAAAATTATTATTAACAATGATCCTTAAGTTTTGAACGTTCAAATGAACGAAATATTTTTTATTGGAGATATTTTAATAAATTACTAATCATAAAAAAATTTTAAAACTAAAATTTTACGTTTACAAACTCAGTAATTAATTTTTTTGATAGTAAAGCAAAATAATTGCAATAAAAATTAAATTTATAGGAGTAATAAATAAATTTCGTTCATATGAACGTTCAGAACTTTAGCATCTTTATTAACAGTTATTATCAAACAAATTATTATTATTATTATTAAATCATTAATAAAAATTTACCAACCACAAAAATCAAGAGACACCTGTTTTTGCACCAATAAAAAACAAATCAGAAAAGTACAGAAAAAAACATGTTAAACAGAAGGAGAAACAAAGATAGACACCGATATCTAAAAATACCTCATGAAGAATTTTGCTATAAATATAAAACTATCTAAAATAATACCTTGTCACGGGTAGAAAGTCACCGTTACAACCTTCTCTTAAGACAAGAGAGAATTTTTTTCGAAAACCAAAATGAAAATAAACTGCTTTAAATAATGACTCATAAATATAGATAGTGTACCTAACAATTAAAACTAATGAGAAACAAAACTTGAGATAATTAAAAGTGAATGTAACCGAGAAGATGAAGACACAAGCTAATAAATTAAAATTGCGTTTAATATCTGATTCCCTGGGACTATGTAAACACAGTGAGAAAAGGGAGAGAGGAAATGAGGTGACTGATTAATTAAAGATAATTAACCCGAAAAAAATACACCATTTATCTTTATAAGTTAATTCCGCACCCACAGGATGATCATTAATTAATTGACCCTGTCAACAGTGCATTATCAACTTTGTTCCGGGCAAGCCCGTGTCGCATGATGCAACATAAAACTTTATTGTCGATCGATTGGCGTCAAAAGAGAGAAAGAAGAGAGATAAGAGTCACCTTTGGAAAACATCCAGACTCCGATGATGATCAAGAAAATTAAACCCTTGACAAATTATTATATTCTCCTGCCACCCACGTTTTGATCATGAAGCAGAGTGTAAATGCTGATGATTTATTTATTTCAGTGAGAACAATTTGGCTGCGAATTTTATAAAATATAAAAATTTATAAAGTAGATTTGTTCCAAAAAGGAGCTATCATCCTAAGGAATTATTCATCTTCTTGATTTTCCATCTGAAATTTTATTTTTGACGCTATACGGTAAAAAAAACAAAATTTCTTCTTAGCCTCGTTTTTAATTCTTTATTTTCCTTCTAGTTTAGACGAATTTAATTTGAAGAAATTTCCATTCAAGTAATAGAGAGTTCTCTCATTTTAAACGAAATTTCAACAAAGAAAATTTGTATTGTTTGCTCTAGTAGTTGACACTGTCTAAAGTCATTAAAGAAGATCTACTCTAAAAACAATTCTCAGACTGATCACAAGTTTCAATTTCCTTGTTTTTATTCAACAAATTTAAATTTAAATTTGATTCCGAGCATAA
This sequence comes from Leptopilina drosophilae, assembly GCA_032873175.1. Lineage (NCBI taxonomy): Eukaryota > Metazoa > Arthropoda > Insecta > Hymenoptera > Figitidae > Leptopilina > Leptopilina drosophilae. The sequence continues at coordinate 73,762,272 of CM065478.1, forward strand.
ATGAATCTTTAAATTTTTTGAAAATAATGTTTTTTATTAATAATTTAAAATTGAAAATTCGGCAAATAATTGAATTAAACAATGAATTTTTTCAATTTTTTAAAAATAATCTTGTCTCTTTATAATTGTAATTGAAAATTTGATTTTTTAATTTTATTAAAATTGTATTGATATTAATTAAATTTCTGCAAAGAACTTTATATTTTAAAAATAAATTTATAATTACGGTCACTAACTTCCCTTCATTATTTTCGAAAAATTTAAATAAAATTCTTTAAAACAATTCAATTACTTTTCAAAAAATGTAAAGAAATTGCAATTAATTAAAAAATTTTCAATTATTTGGTCAAAAAAAATTGAAAAATAATTGAATTTTTTAAAAATATAAATAAACAAATTTTTTTGAAGAATTTTAATCATAAATATTGGTTTTTAAAAAAATTTTAATATAATTTTCCGAAAACATAATTGAATTTTTTAAAAGAACTTTTGAATAATTAAAAAAAACCAAATTAATGTTTTGATGAATTTTAATAAAATCTTCATATTTAAGGAAGAAGCCGACAAACAATCGGAACAAAAGTTATAGTCCAATGTTATAATTTCCTTTTTTTTAAACTCAAATTGAATTTTAAATTCCTTTTGGTAGAAGCATAAGGAACATAATTTTATAAATTTTGAATATTTTCAAGTTATATTTGAATAAAAATTATAATTTTTTGTCAATAATAAATTATTCAAGTATCATAACCAAAAATTTAACAAATGTTTCTTATTGACAGAAAATTGTAATTTCTACTCGTATGCAACTTTTAATCCTTTTAAATATTCAAAATTAAATTCTTCACCTTTCCACTAAGACGAATTTCAAATTTAATTAGTGTTTTCTTTTAAATTACGAAATTATAACATTGGCCTAACTTTTAAATTCACAGTCCATCTGATTCCCCCTTAAATTTAAATTTAAAGCTTTTTCCACTTAAATTTTTCATAATTCAATTATTTTCCGCATTTTAAATTAAAACTCTTTAAAAGTTGATTTTCAAAAAGTGTAACAAAATACTTAGAAAAATTCATTACGTTTAACTAAATTCCACGAAATTTCAATTATTTAAAGCGATTTTGAGACATATTTGAAAAATTTAAAGTATCTTAAAAAACGATTCGAAAATAATTTTTAAAAGATCAGTTTAGTTATTTCTCGCTTTAAAAATTATAATAAAAATTGAAATAACCTGCATTTTTATACTAAAAAATGTGGTATTTTCTTGTAATATTTGAAAGAAAAGTCGCAATTTTTTACAACTAAACCGAAAATTGTTTCAATTTTTAAAACAAAAAATTTTTTTTTTTTTTTTTTTTTTCAAGACAAAAATTTTCTTTTCCTGCGATTCTCTTATTTTAAAAATAAATCTTTTCACATTAAGTTGAAATTTTTCCTTGCGAACTAGTCCATATATTTCGTTCAAGAAGAAACAGTAAATTTTCTAGATTGCACTTTGAAATATATATCACATTGTTTTGTTTTTCTTCTCCGATTTTAATCTACAAGAAAAAACAATAGTTTCCGTCAGTTTATGTTTCAAGACATACGATAGAAATCATTGTGACTTCACATGGAAAACAAAACTTTTTCTATATTTAGCTCAACTAAATGGAATTCATTTTCTAACTGCGTATTTGTGTCTAATGTCCCCAAACATCTGTACGTTGAAATGAACAAAAACTTACTTATTTCTTCTTCTTCTTCTTCTTCTTCAAATTCTTCTTATTAAAAATAATTTTGCGATCCTATAAAAAAAATCAAGTTTCTACATAAAGAGTTTTGGTCTTTGACTTTCAATGTAATTGATAATTTACGAAAATGGTTTTACTAAAACATATTTCGTTCATTTGAACATTTAAAAAGAACAAAACATTTAAATATTTAAAACATTTAAACATTTAAAACATTTAAATTTTAAACTTTCTCAGGAAAGTTTAGAACTTGGATCCAACAGAATTGTGTCTTAAGGAACTGTTTTCAGCTCTTCTTCTATACGGAACCAAAGAAATCAAACCATTTTTCGAAACATTAACATCTTTGAAGTTGTCATCGACGCTAAACATCAAAAATAATTTTTTTCCTACGAAACCAAAAAGAAGCAGTGACAATTCTTTAAAAAGTTTCAAGTGAGGACAGCACTCTGAATTTTTTCAACTCCCTAGATGAAAAATCGTGAAATGACAGAGATTTTCATCTCCAAAAACCCCAATTAATAGTTTTCGACACTTGTCACCACCAACTTCAAGGTTCCCAAAACATGTTTAAAAAAAATATACCAAAATAATATACCATTTTTGAATATTAAAACTTCAAATCCAACATCAAAGTGCTTCACTTTTACATAATCATAATGGCCCTTTTTGCTTGCGCTTCAAGCACGATGTGTGAACAATATTAACTATCAGTGAACAAATGAATGGCATTCCTAAACGTCTGGCAAGCAGTTACATCGAATTAAGAGCAATTACGCAAGTGGCGTCATACTTAATGACATGCGGGTCGACATTGTGGTACATGGATAGGATAGGTATGAACCATATACTTGAAAAGTAGGCGGTGTATAAAAATGAATCATATATAAAGTGAATGACACGATAATCGCGGAAGGTTAAGTTTACCAAGTGTCTGGTTTGTGTTGAGGTTCAAGTAACCAGCAAGTGGAGCGTGCAAAGTGCTGTATATATATTCTAAGAGGAAGATAGAGTTGTACATTTTAAAGGGAAAGAAGAAGAAGACGGCGAAAAAAGAGAGTCGAACACACAATCCGCGCCTATAGGGAATAGACCAGTTTTATATTCTCAAGGGAGACAATATCTTTCAACTAATTTTTCCAGAATTATTCCGCACAAAAAACCAGTCTTTCTCGACAGTGACACTTGTTCGTGCAGCTCATCTCTAACTCTAATTCATCATTTTTCTCTTGAAACTACTTTTTCTTGCTGTAACCACAACTTAAGAAAAGTGTCCCTAAAAAATAAAGTCCTTAAAGTATCGAAAACTATTTTCGATCCTTCAGTGACAATTTTTAGGGACCCACTTCTTTATGTTCTGTTAGTTTTCGATACTTTAGGGACATTATTTTTTTATACAGTTTTTAGAGACGAAAATAGTAGTACTTTTAGTTTTCTTATTCGCTCAGGGTGATCATTTTTCAAAGTACATCTTTAACCTGAAATCAAATCGCCATTTTTTTGCACCAAAGTGCACATTTTTCTGGATTTGTGAAAGAAAAAACACTTTTCGAAACTTAGCGCCGATTTTTAAGTAAAAGAACTAGAAAGTCGGAACTCTGTACAAATATTTATACCCATTATTACGCGTTCAGCTATAAAAATCTCTTCTAAATTTAGATAATTAAGGAAGAAGCTAATAAAGCTAAAACTGTCGTCATAAACACAATCATTCTTCGCCGACATTCTTTATCACAGAAATTATGTAATAAAAACTGAAAATCGAAAGAGAAATACAAAATAATTCATCCCAATGAAAATTACGTAATTTTTCTGGGAAATCGTCCAATAATTTCTCGACCATCAACAACGGACTCTTTCTCTTTCACGCTCGAAAACAACATTTCCACCATCAAAAACCACATTTTTCAAGTACATATTCCCAATTACCGAAATTGAAACAAACATCGATTTATAATAATTCAGAAAGTCGCCTTATAAAATTTCCAGAGACAATAAATGCCACTATGAATTCAAGCAGATTCAATTATTGCCTCTATGCGATACGTAACCTCGACACAGATTTTAAAACAGTCGGTGAAGTGATTACAAAAAAGTTACTTTTCGAGCAAAATTTACGTCACGACATGAATAGATTAATAAACTTTTGCGAGTTACATATATTCGAGAATTGTATTATTTGAGTTGAGATAAAACTGTTACTAGGTCGTCGTCGTCGTCGTCGTGTGTCCTGAACCTTTGAAAAGATAGAGCAACCTATTTCGCATTTTCCATCTTCTTCGATGTCTTCGTCTTTCGTTTTCCTTTCAGAAGAGAACAGAGCAGAAAAAAAGGTCGACTTGTGTTGATATACACATTTTGATGAAAGAGTAAATGTAAGACGAGACGCACGTGCACAGAGTTACTATTGATTTTCTGACTGCAGTCACCGCGGCGCCGGTTTCCAGGTCTTCATCCATACACTCTCTATATACACCTACATAACGACCTATGAGAAACTCAACACCCGTGACTATCATCTCTCATCAATTTTTCTTTTTTTCGACCAGTCACTGTGTATCTCTAAGTCTCAATGTATTCCTGATGACAAATTTCCTTAAAAAGAAAAATAACACCAATTTTATTCCACTCCGAACATTACGAATGTTCTGAATATTTTTGTCGTGAAAATGGAAATAGTCTTACAGAATAGAACAGAAAACCACTTAATGATGATGTCTTTTTAAAAAAAGTTTCTTTCAGTGTAGGTCCTTGAAGTCGAGGCTTAGGATCTAAAACAATTTTTTTGGGGTACTTACTGAAAATGGCACTAAATTTACAGTTTTTATTCCCAAGAGCGATCTTCATTTCAAAAAACCCCAAAAAATAGTTATCGACTTCAGGGATCTCTTCCTCCTTATAAACAAACGTAGCAAAAATTTTAACTTTAAAAATTTGGTATAAATGCCATTCAATTATTGTTCCGCAAACTTCAGTAAAGAACTTGATATAGAACTTTTAAAACTCTCCAAAAAACGCAATTCTAAATCGTATTTGTGACATCACATCTGTGGATCATACTCTCTAAATATAAACGAAAAATCAACACTTATCACTGGGAATCAGTAAAATTTTGCGAAATCAGTATTAAAGAGTAAACATTACGGATTGTATAACTGATTCAAATTTACAAACACACCAAAAACGAATATGAACACAAAGATGCTGTTGATTCGTGTCAAAGTTTTCCAAAATCATCCTCTCACTATTTTTAACAAAACACCGAAAGCCTTTCTCATTAAAATTTCTCCTTGCACTGTAATTAAGAATTAAGAATCAATGATAAATTTACAAATACCCGTGCGCATAAATAAATGAACAGAAGAAACAACTGTAAAGAAAGTCCGACGATGATAATTCATTTTCAACATTTATCCTCCAACGATCCGAAAAATACCACAAATATTGTTTCTAACGGAACAATTTATCGAAACTATATTTCCACTCGTTTTAATCCCTATTTACCTACAATTAAAGCATCTCGATTCGCTTTTTATCACAATTTTCCTGCAGATATCAAATTGAAATAAAAAATACAGCTTCGCAACACTTCGTTTTTTTTTGTCTCAATTTAACATCTATGCAGAAAAATTGTAATTGTAGCAAAGTTTTCAATAAAATTTTCCCTTCTTGCATATAGTGCACAGTGACTTTTTCTTCTGCAAAACAAAGCTTCTACAGGAATTAGGGTCGGTGCACAGGTGAGTGACCTCATGTCGCATCCCTATCGAGTAGAAGTGTAATTTTCTAAGCATATTACTTATCCGTCGAAACCAATTATGAAAAGAAGTTCTTTTTTCCACACTCTGTTCTAGATTAAAGTTACAAACAACGAGAGGCGCATTTTATTTACTTACGCAAATTATGAAACAACTATTTTCTTTGTTTTTAGAGAAATAATTCTTCTCCCGTAACATTTCCGTTATTCATGTAATTAGAAAAATATTTCCATATATCTCGAATGAAAATAAGAGAGGAAAAAAAGTATCGCAGTATATTGTCCTATACAGAGATTGTGGAATAATTATTTTTGATTTGCCTTAAATATTTCCTTTTCAAACTAGAACACACAGATCGAAATCACTTTCTCGAGAAATGGCCTCTAAAAATTCCAAATAAACTCTCTTTATCGATTAGCCAAACATAAATGAACATCATCCCCCCTCGAAATTCAAATCAAATAAATTCTTGGAACTAACGAGCTTTCTTTGCTAACACGCAGTCTGGCATCCTTTTAAGTAGCACGCCAAGTCTAGACACCTAATCCTTTTGCTGATATACATATATTCCCTCCGGGTGTTATAACTATTTTTTCGCTCAAAATGAATAGTTTGTAATTGTATTTCTATTCACCGACAGTTTCCCATCAGTTACAACATTAAATTGTATAAATTCTATGTTAACGTTTTTTACTTTTTAGGTCCCTAAAGTATACGTTGAGGCTCAATGTCAAAAAGTATTTTTTTAATGACGAAAATAGCCCTTATTTTAGTCTTCACTTACCTAGAATCGGAAACTTTTCTTTTAACAGTTTAAAGTCAAAACTTTTCCAAAAATAAGGACTCTAAAGTTTGACATTAGTAACATTTTAATCTCTAAAACCTCAAATAACAGTTTTCGACACTTTAGGCAAAGAAGAAGTTGTTAAATATTTTTGATTTTGCATAAAGAAAAACTTCCTTGACACCTAATTTTTTTGTCCAAAAAAAATGAAAAATGAATCCAGTAAAAAACTGCCTTTACCATATTAATATTTCAAAAGTCATTGAACTCAATATCAAAGCAAATTGAATAATTTTCAATATGTGTTGAAATTTTTAATTCATCTGATAATTTAATGAGGATATTATCTTTAAGTCGAAATTAACTTGTACGTGTGCACCAATTTAAGTAATTTCTTCAATTAACTTATCTGAAATTTTCTTCGAAAATTAACAGAGACTTGCAATACAGAAAATGATAAAAATAATATAAATTACAACTTAAGTATAAGAAACGAACTTCAGGGCCATTAATTAAAACTGTTTAATGATTAGAATGATTAGCATTCTAAGAATAACATCGTTAGGAATAACATCGCTCACTGAAGTTAGCGACAATTTTTTCGAATGTCCCTGAAGTTAGCGTTGATGCTCGTCGCCGAAAACTATTATTTAAGAGTTTCTAGAGATGAAAATGTCACTAATTTGACCTCTTTTATTCAATTTGAAAATTTAAAAGCTGTCAGAACATTTTTTGATCTCTAAACCTTTAAAAAAAATGGTTTTTTGATTTCGTGAAGAAAAATTAATCAGTGCTTAGCGTCGACGCTAACTTTAGGGACCTGAAATCGAAAAGGGTCAAATAAGTGTTTTCAAGGTTCTAGGCGCAGTTTTCTTGAAACTATCAAAGTTGATACTAAGTTGGATCAAATTGACGCCAAAAATTTGGATCAATTTTTGTTTTAAATCACATTTTGGGTATCAATTCGTTGAAGTAGTGGATTTAAGCAAGTTCTTCGACTTTTTTCGATCCTCTAGGTCGGTCCCTTTAAAAAAATATCAGAATTTACTAATTTTTTGTTTCAAAAAGAAATAATTTCAGCACACTCGAATTCATCAAAAGGAGAAAATATCAAAAATATCAAGAAAATCGTTTATTTATCGCATTGATAAGCATGATAAAATGTGTAAATATACACTTTGAAAATTGTATTTACGAGTAATATAGAATCGTATCTTAAACATATAGTGTAAAATAAAATAAAGATAGCTCTTTAAAAAAAAAATTGTTACCTATTACGCGAATTGTTACATATTTTACTAATATGTATATTTTAATCAATCGCTATATACACACTGATTACTAACTCCCATTGAATTACTCCTATGATGCTTATAAGAAAAAAAATAGGTTAACGGTCGCAATAAAAATCGATCTTAAAGAACCGATGAACCAATCAGCCGTGAAAAAAAACTTGGCTGCGATGTATATTATACGTGTTATACTTTGACTGAGTGAGGGCCGATGTTCCACTGTACAACTTTTATACTACGTCACGTCCGCATTTACGTTAATCTACGCTTAGTCTCAGTTTATAGCCGCAGTCATTTACATGGCCAACGATTGTTTAACGTTTAACAATAAATTCACCTCTCTCTCTCTCTCATTTCCCAGAAGGAAATTCGCTAATAACAATGCCAATAAAATCCTAAGCATTTCGAGAAAGAATAAGATAATTTATTGACGAAACTAAAATTGTTTTTGAAAAAAACTGTTCTTTTAGAAACTGTTTTAGAAGAAAAATACTTTTAAAAAAGTGTTTCGGCGTGTTCGGCAACGACGCCAAATTCAAGGAATTAAAATTTAAATAGATTTGAATTTCCCTCCAATTTTTGAAAGTTATTTAAAAATACCGAAATACGGATATTCTATTTTGCTGTAATGACAAAAGAAAAAAAGGTTTCTTTCATTTTATCTACACATTTGGCCATTGGACTTAATTATAAATATATAGCAACGAACGTGAATTTTCCGCAGTGAAATTCATAATTTGCGATAACATCACGTAACGTATGATCGTTTATAACCCACCAGAGTGAAAGAAGCCGAATGCCGAAAATTCGAGAATAAAAACGCCAATTTAATCTAATTATTTACAGTCGCGTAATTTTGAATTCTTCTTTAATTTTCTAAAATGGAAAATAATTTTTCTCACATATTTTAAAACTAATAATACAGACTTAAAAGTTTTCAATTCTGAGCCAACCCACTTTATGCATTTTGAAATCATAACCTATAAGTTGTCGACAATTCTTTAGATCCCTTTCTTCGCGATGCGTCACATATTTATTTGAGAGAACAAAGGAATTTATTTCCCGATAGAAGACACAAGAAGAATTCTTTAGGATAAAACTACCTGATAAAAGAATTTTTTTAATAAAAATTTCTTCCAAGCTCACAACGTTTATGATCGAAAATTTAGAAGAAGTATTTTTTCCAATAAAAATTTGTATAAAATTTGCTTTTTAACCTTTTTTCTTGAAAAATTTCTAAATGGTGCATTTTTAGTTGAAAAATAAGTAAAAAATCTTTCTTTGTCAAATATTGTGAACATGCGACCAAGGTTGAAAAATCCATCTCATTGTTTTGAAAATTCTACCGAAAATTTGTAAAATACACTTCTAAATATTCAATTTTTCTCCCTCATCGTGAAAACCGAGAGGTGAACACTAATTATTTAATATTCTAAAGTGGCAAAGTGGAAATTAAGAATGTAGGGCAAAATATAAAAGAAATATAGACGGGGAAAATAATATTATAATGAAACTGAAAATTAGGTTGCACCCCGTTATTAGCTTATTATTCTGTCTCACCGAGAGAGTAAAAGCGCATGAGTGCCTCTGACAGTTCCTGTACTAAAGCACATGGCATACCAAACTGCCGAGTGGACGATCTAAATATAAAGATCACGACTTCTCTCTCTTCCTTAACTATTTCAGGAAATTCACTAAACATTCATTCCCACAGTGCATCAAGACAAAAAAAAAACAAAAACTTACAGAGAAATAAATATCTTAAATTTCGACTCTTGTGCATTTAAAACTCTTTTTAAAAATAAAAATCCTTTTTTGTCACTTGCAATTGAATTTTAATACTGTTGACACGGTTGACATACTTTACACTCTCGAATGAAAAAAAAATTAGGAGAAATAACGGCCACATTGGTCATGGTCAGTAGACAAATTATAAAACTTCATTTCAGTGAAAATAGAATTTTTTTTAAATTCTTGGAAAAATAAAAGATTAAATATTAAAGACTTATTTTTCCTTTGAGAGAGAAAAATGTCTTTAAAAAATCCCAATAATAAAAGATGGTAATAAAATACCTCATGTATCTGTACAATATTTAATAAAATAGAAAGGTGCTCAGTTTCATTGTTTACCTTCTATTAAATAAAGTTAAAATAACACGAGAATATTGATTTTTCAATATATAAAACTTAAAACAAACGTCATTTTCTTCCAAATCGGAAGAATCAATTTTTTGTTCTTTAATTTTTCAATTATAAATTCAACGAATTCTTCTCTGCACTTGAAAGAATCGGTTATTCGAGAGAAAATTTGTATCTTTATTTCTTTGAGAGGTGGAGTTATTTTTACTCAGTATCTGCCACTTCCTACGATTTTAATATCAATGAAAACATTGTAAGTAACTGTAAGTTAGGACATCCGATCATTTCGTCATGATTACAAGTTATTGGTGCTTCTCTTCACGAGCCTAATGACTACACTTATCTGCCTGTATTAAAAAAATATCTGCATTTTTATTTTATTACTTAGTTTTATTATTTTAATTTAATTTAATTTAAATTTAGTTTTTTTTTTCTTTATTTACAGAATTATTCACTTTGTAAATTTGCCGTTACTTTAATTTTGACTATTGAAATACCATTCCAATTTGCAAAAATAGAATTTTTCAACATTAATAGAAGAGAACTTCAAACGTTGATGATTGAAAGCGTTAGAATCTTCATACAAAGAGAAAAAAAGACTCATTACATCGCTGACATTCAATGACTAAATTAGGCACATAAAAGAAGCAAGTCAAGAGCAAACACTATTTAACAAGCGCTGTTCATTACTTCCTCTTTCATTAGAGCGAGTGGAGTAAAAACGAAAATATTCATATTGTTTCTCTTCCAGGCGCACAAAACTAAATTTAAAAATAAAAAATACTGAAAATGAAAATAAAAATTTCCGGATACTGAAATGATTAACATTCGAAAAGAATTAAAAATTCCGGAAGGAAGAAGGGGAGCGAGAGAAGTGGAATAAAATTTATTCATTCATTTAGAATGCGTATCCGCACCTTACGAGCACAAAAGCATAGTGCAACAATGACGTAACAGTAAACATAACACTTGAAAGAATTCCCTAGTCTCAACACAAAAAAACTATACACAACACTCAATAGAATTCAAGTTGTATTACTATACTATATACTGTCCACGTTACAACCTTGATGACTTTACTCATATTTGAGAGAGATGCATCGGATTACAATGAAGGAAAAATCTGTCATTTTAAAACCGTTATTTATTATACGCCACCTCAAACCACATTCATCAACGAAATATAATATTCCAAATGGTAATTCAAAACGTTAAAAATTATTATTGACAAGAAATCCCCTAAATGACAATATTGTAACGAATCGAATATTTTTTTCCTCCTATAAAAACCCGTTTTGCAAATTACTAATGATGATTTCATTTTTCTATTTCTACTGCTCTTTTACAATCGAATTTCGAAAGAATACTTCCGAATTATCGTTTTCAATATTCGGAATATTCAACGAATTTATTTTCAAAGTAAATTTTATTTTAAATAAATTTCAAGAGATCGTCAAATAAATTCCCTTAATTACAACCACTTATAAAACGTTTCATTCATAAGACCACTATCTTCTCGAACTAAAACGAATTCAAACGGCGTTGACTAATAAGTGATAGATCAAATCATTGACAAAAATAACTATTATAAATATCAGTAAAAATTCCAACTCTACACAAATTATATATGTAAAAAACTGATTTGTTCTCATTCGAGAATTCAATGATAAATTCTCAATTTGAACGTTTAATTCAATTACTTTTTTTAAAACATAATAATAAGTTATTAAACATTAATTTCTATATTCCAAAAAAGAAAGAGTAAAATTAGGTCAAAAGCAGGTTCCCTGGATTCTTTGACAGGTTAATGCTGCCCTCATCGCAAAGGGACGAGACTCATGGAAAATAAGCCACTACACTTGACAGAGAAAACGAACAGAAAAGCCAAAAAAATCTATACTGATGCTACTTTCAAAACAATACGTGTCATTGTGTCTTAAATGAAAAATAACTTTTTGTATTTCCTTGAAAAAAAAACTTGAAATAACAAGTGATTCGCTTCCGAAGAATCTTTTTACCTTTAGAAGACAGGACGAGTTCACTAAAATCTAGTCTTGTAGCACAAATTTTTAATCCCGTTCAATTTAGAATTTTACAGAATTATTCAATATTTAGATGTACTCTTCAACAGAATGATAAGAAATCGTATAAATGCACACGAATAACAGAATGTAGAATTAAACACACGAGACGGATCGGCGAACGCCATTTTCATCTCTGTACAATACACCCATTGCACCGAGTTTGCTGTAAATTTATGCTAATTTTGAATTTTAGAATAAAACTTTTTGCCATACGACACTTACCCTTTTCGAAGAATATTTCAAAACACTCCTTCACACCAAAACTGGCATAAAACTTTCACAAAATCCAATTGAAACGAGCAAGCTCACTAAGGTCTAACCACACACTCGACCGGCGCGCAACTGACAAGAGCGTCTGCCTACGCAAGCCAAACTAGTTCCTACGCCTTGGAATTTGTCATCTTTTCTCAATACATTTCCTTTAGAATTAAACCCGATTTTTAATAAAACAAACTTTAGGTATCTTCCTAAATAATTCCGCTAGTCAAATAATCTCAATTTCATTGTTTAAATATGTAAAAATCGGAAAATTAATGTGTAACCTATACACGTCAGCATGCCCGTATCATTACCCACTATCCCCCCTGGGCTAATTACAACTATTACAAGAATTAAATGAATTAAAAATTACTCATTTTATTTATCTCTCGAAACTTGATACACAGAAATATTTTACAAAAATAAAAAATCAAATGAAAAAAACATTTAAAACAAAAAAAAATTTTTTTGGCAACTCCCCAGAAATTGGAATTTTGAAAATAGAAGTTATTTTAATTAACCAGAGTAATATTTTTAACAATCAGGTAAAAAACGATGTAAATAAATATTTTTTTTAATAATTCGGTTCAAGATTACAAATACGACAAATACTATATGTGTACTGGCGCAACAATACAAGTTAAATTATGACATCATCAGTACTGTTTATATCGGGCACGCCCCATGCTTCACCTCTAATTCGAAACAAATTGCATTTTTATTACAGAAAACATATGATTACTAAAATACTATTGATATTTAAAGATAAATTTTTCACTCCCGACAAAGAATTTTAACTATATTTTCTTTTTTCTTGAGAAAAATACTCTTCTTTTGGTAAAACATTTTTTTTTTTACAATTTTTTACCGTAATAGAAAATTGTTATTTACGGCGCGATTATTTAAATCGTTTAAATCTCTATTTTGACAAAAATGGTAAAATTAAAGATGTCACTAAGTATAAAATGGAAAAATAATCGTTTTAATTTAATAAAATTATTATCCTTGCAAATTACTGTAAATAATAATTTTTTCTTAATAATTGAAAATTTAAATTATCCCGCCATATTGCAATAATAATCGATAATCGATTTACAAGATGGCAGCTTGTAACAATGCATTTGAGCACAACTATAAATTTCCGGCAATTTGTTACATTATTACACAGAATAAATTATTGTAGATAAAATTTTCTGTAATTTACTTTTTTTATTCAAAAGAAAATTATTTATATCAAATCAAATTTTTTTCTCTTTAAATTTCGCGCCTCTGCTTTTTATTTGCAGATGATAAAACAATCTGCGCAGAAATGTGCGCGTTTCGTCGTGGTTATAAGTAGCAGAACAATTCCGATCAGGCCTGATTCCGATTGATTCCGATTCCTAATTCTTCTCACATTCTACAAACCAAAATGGCGCAAGTTGTACGTCAGGCGGCCTTATTTTTACTCTCAGATCAATGTATAAAACGATATTTCGATGAATATGATTTTTTACACGGTGAGTAGAAGTTCTGCTTTCAATCTTTTCCAAATTGTCTTTATTGTTTCAATTCTTAAAATTATTTTAATTCTACAATATTTTTCTCGACTGCATTAGCCACATCATCCGTAACTGTTTAATCAGTTTATTACGTTTATTACTAATTAAATAATTAAGTTCAATTTAAAATCTGATAATATATTCCTTTTTAACTGTAATTTAAAAAAATATGTAAGTTATTTAAAAACGATTAAAAAATATTGAGGAAAAAAAATGTTTAATTTAATTATACTTGCCCTTTTCAGTGGAGTGTTTTAAACAGACACTTAGCAAAGGATTGGGGATAGCACTTATTCTAGGATCATTACTTGGTAAGCATGAAATATCCATCAATAAATAATGTTTACAAATTTATTCACTTGTAATTGCTGTGATAATTATTATTTTTAGTAGAAAGAAAATTTAATGGAGAAATTGTATTGAAACGTAGCTATGACTTTTGATAAGATTTATTATTTCCATTTTTTTAATTTTCAGTAAAAGTGCCACAGATAATTAAAATTCTTAATAACAAAAGTGCCCAGGGAATTAATGCCTACAGTGTAATGCTGGATTTATTCGCCATTACCGCTGTCATATCTTACAGTTTTGCAAATAAATTTCCATTTAGGTAAGATTTTGTATAATTTTTATTATAATAATCTAACAGTGTGTAATAAATTTCTCTAAATTCACTAAATTAGAATAAGTATAATGATTAATTAATAACTAAATAAATTAATTAGTATAATGATAATTTAAAAAATTTTGCATCCAAAGTGAAAAATAAATTAATTTTTATTTTAACGTTCTACTTTTACAGAATTTTTAACAAATCATCATGCGATGATAATTTTAATTTATCGTCTCTTGTAAGACAATATACTGATAATAAAATTCTTATTCAAATATCAAATATTTCAAGTAAAAATGACTTCTATTTAAAATTTTGTGTTTAATTTGAGTAATCATGACTTGTATTCTCAGCTCTATTCTAATTTATTAAAAATTATTTTCAGTGCCTGGGGTGATGGAGTATTTTTAGGAATTCAAACTTTAGCAATTGCAATGCTTGTTATGTATTATAATGGACAAACTGCGAAAGCATCGGCTTTTCTTGCTGCTTATACGGCAGTGATTGCTGCAGTTTTTAGTAATTCTGTTCCTTTAAAAATTCTTTGGGTTGGCCAAACAATGGTTATTCCCATTCTTCTTGTTAGTAGAGTAAGTATATTTATGTATTCATTGTTTCTTTATGAAAAAGTGACAATAACTGTCGAAGGTAAAATATTTATATTCAAAAAGCCAGAGATCACAGTTTTCTTTTTTTTAAAACCTGCAAGTCTTTTTATATTATTTCTCAAAGTTTTTAAACTTGGAGATTTTTTAACACAAAGAACCAAATGTTGTGGGAAAATTTTACTATTTACGAAGTGAAATTCAATGTATTTGGAATTTCTGTCAAAATTTTACACTACTTGCAGAATAAATTTTAATTAAATTTAAACAATTAAAAGTATATTTTACTAATTTTTAAATAAACGTTACAAACGTATTTTATGAAGTTTACTCTGGAAATAACAATTTTAAAAGTAAAATTTACTATTCTGTTAATTTTCACACATTTTGTGAAATTTTCATTATAAAACTATTTTTTTTTAAATTTTTAATAAATTAAAGTTTTAGTTGTTGAAACTTTCATCGTTGAAAATATTAAATCACGCTGAATGTAAATAGTACAAATTTTTAATTTTCTGAATTCTGTAATTTGTCTTATGTTTAATGGCGAAATTATTAAATATACATAATTGAATTTTTGCGAAGAATTTCAATACTTTTAAAAATAATTGAATTTTGCTAATTTGAGAATTTCTGTAAAGAATTTTAATACATCCGAAAATAATTAATTTTTTGTGAATAATTTTAATATTTTTAAAAATAAGTAAATTTATGAAAGAATTTAATTAAAATTATACCAAATAATTTAATAATATTGTCAAAAATTTTATTAAAATTCTTCAAAATAATTTAATTTGTGAGAAGAATTTTAATACTTTTGAAAATAATTTAATTTTGCAAAGAATTTTGTTAAAATTTTTAAAAATTTGAGAGTTTCTATAAAGAGTTTTAATACTTTAAAAAAATTGAATTCTCATAATGAATATTGTTATTTATAAAAATATGTAATTGATTTTTGCCCTACATTTGATTGAAGTTATTGAAAAGAATTTATTTTTGCCATGAATTTTATTAAAATTGTTTAAAATAATTTAATTTTGTCAAAAATTTTATTGAAATTCTTTAAAATAATTTATTTTCTGTAGAAAATTTTAAAACTTTTGAAAATAATTTAATTTTGCAAAGAATTTTGTTAAAATTTCTAAAAATTTGAAAATTTAATTTTAATTAATTTTATTTTATTATTATTATTATTTATTTAATTTAATTTTTTTAAATTTCTATGAAGAATTTTAATACTTTGGAAAAATTGAATTCTTGTACTGGATATTGTTATTTATAAAAATATGTAATTGATCTTTCACCTGAATTTTATTAAAATTATTGAAAACAATTTGTTTTTGCCATAAATTTTATTAAAATTGTTTAAAATAATTTAATTTTGTCAAAAATTTTATTGAAATTCTTCAAAATAATTTAATTTCTGTGGAAAATTTTAAAACTTTTGAAAATAATTTAATTTTGCAAAGAATTTTGTTAAAATTTCTAAAAATTTGAGAATTTCTATAAAGAGTTTTAATACTTCCGAAAATAATTAATTTTTTGTGAATAATTTAAATATTTTGAAAGATAATTAAGTTCGTAAAAGAATTTAATTAAAATTGTAAAAAAAAATTTAATTTTGTCACGAATTTTATGAAAATTCTTCAAAATAATTTAATTTTTGGGAAAATTTTTATACTTTTGAAAATAATTTAATTTTGCAAATAATTTTGTTAAAATTTTTAAAAATTTTTTAAAATTTGAGAGTTTCTATGAAGAGTTTTAATACTTTTAAAAAATGGAATTATTATAATGAATATTGTTATTTATAATAATATATAATTGATTTTTGCCATAAATTTTATTAAAATTATTGAAAATAAGTTAATTTCTGCCAAAAATGTTAATATATTTTAAAATTTTTGAATTTTGCCATGAATTTTGTTAAGATTTTTAAAAATTTTTTATGAAAACATAGAATTTTAATACTTTAAAAAAATTGATTTGGTATAATAAATATTGTTATTTATAAAAATATTTAATCGATTTTTCGACAAGAATTTTATTAAAATTTTTGAAAATAATTTATTTTTGCCATGAATTTTAATGAAATTGTTTAAAATTATTTTAATTCTGTCAAGAATGTTATTAAAATTCTTGAAAATAATTTAATTTGTGAGAAGAATTTTAATAATAATTGGTAATAATTTCTTGTTTTAACTAAATTTTCTTTTTTTAATATAAAAATCCCCTTTCTTGTATACAATTTTTTTTAATACACATTTTTCTCAAAAGGCTGGATTAATAATAATTAATATTATTTTATTTTTTCAGTTTATACAAGCTCGAACGAATTATTTAAATGGCAGTACCGGCCAACTTTCTGCCGTAACTGGTTTCCTCCTCTTTTTCGGTTCTCTCGCAAGAATTTTCACTTCAATACAAGAGACTGGAGATGCTAGTATGATAATTATGTACATTTGTTCAACATCCGCAAATGCTGTTATTGTTTCGCAATTAATTTATTATTGGAATGTGGCGCCAAAGAAATCCATTGAATCCAGAAAGAAGAAAGAATAAAACTTTGACAAATAATATTAGTTTATTAAAGCATTTTTTTTTACTGTTTTGATACATATTGATTTTGCGTTAATATATAAATACCGTAAAAATATTTATTTTTAAAAAGGCAACATTATTCAGGCATAAAAAGACTTAAAAGAGTTAAAAATATTTGTAAATAGTAGAAAAGGGAAATAAGGTATAAATATTTTAAGTATTTCACAAGTGTATTATAGACTTTTTTATAAGAAATTTCCCATTGAATGCTATTAAATTTATTGTAATTGTATATTATGAAAAATATAAGAATTCGTTTGTACAATAAATATTGCGTTTTAATTAAATCTTCCATTTAATCATTCTTTTTCTTCTTGTCTTTAATTATGATTTATATTATTGTCAAAAAATAAGTGAAGATCTAAATATCTAAATAAAATTATTTAAATTTTTCAGAAAAATCATTTTCCGTAAAATAGAGAATTTGTTTTTTATCATTAGTTATTATTTATCGTTTTGTTTTTTTACCAGGCAACGATAAAGTAGTCGCGACTTCCTTGCGCAGTTGCTCTGCGCAGAAATTTTTGTTGATGAAACAGGAAATGTGCTGTAGTTCCCACCCACTGAATTTTAGTAGTAGTCGTTTCGATGCTCAACGCAGTTTGACACGACTTTAACTTTGAGTTCATACGTATAATGTAGTGAGAAAGAAAAACGCAATTATTTGATCGCCAAAGTGTGATCAGTCCTTTTATCTTTACGTTTTTTTAAATCAACGGAACGTAATTGTAAAATTCGAGGTAAGTTTCTTCCCAGCATCTGTGAAAATTGTATATATCACCTTTTGATAATCAGTGGATGACGCGAGCTCAGCGAAAAGCGGAATGGTCGCAATGGTGGCCATTTGGGATATGATATCGATGGCGTCTTTGCCTTCTATATAATTGTGTATATCTTCATGCTACGACCATTTTGTTATCGCAGAAAAATCAATATCGCGCCTTATTAATTTCTGGTGACCTTATCGCCACATTATAATCACAATTATTCATGTGGTATGTTTTGACAACCAATTTCTGAACCAGGTAAAATAAAAAAAAAGAGAGAATAGGATGCGTTTTGCGGGTCAATAATTTTTTACAGTTTATTACAAGACGCGACACGAGGACTCGTAATTAACGCAAAGAAATCAATTTATCTTAGAAAACTGAATGATTCAAAAAAAAAAAAAAAATGATCTTGTATGATAAAAAGTGGACTTTGGGATTCGTCCTGGAAACGATGCATGAACACTGAAAAATTAGATATTGATAGTGAGTTGAGAAAAGAAAAAAAAAAACAAAAACTAGGAGTGACAACTTTTTTTTAATAGAATTTTTTTTAAAAATTATATATTGCGTTCCAGTGGGTTTGCACAATTTTTTTATTCATTTTATGAACCATCAAATCTCACAGTATTACAGGTTAGGTTGTTCAGCGGAAATGGAGTCAATGGATGCTCGTCTCGTAGCGCAAGCCTTAAACTACCATGGTCAACAGTTGCAGAAAGTTTGGGAAAGCGAGCGCAACGATAATGAGCTTGTAATGCTTAACCTCAAAGAACCGAGTTTTGAAATTTATCAACAGAGACAAAAAACTCTCAGGTACTTGCAGTTAAATTCATTTCCAAATTTTCTCACAACATATTCAATGATCTTGCACAAATTTTATTCCAATTTTCTATTTTTACTCTCTTATCGTTCGATTTATTTTTCATTTTTTAATTATTTAGTAAAAAAAAATGCGTTTATGAGAGTAAAAGCGTAATGAAGAAAAAAATTTGTGTTTTGCATTCGAACACTGTTTGACAAAATTATGGGTTGAATGAGCTTCCAGGATTTCCTATTCTAATTTTTATATATATATATATTTTTCTAAGTGGTTTTTTCACGCTGATTACGAATCCCAAGTCGACAAAGTCTTATTAAAGGGAAACGCGAATTTCACAGGGTTTGATTTTGTTATATAATGTAACTAAATGGAAAATTAGTTGCAAAATGATCACGGAAAAAACGTCACTGAGCTGCGTTATCTATAAAAAATGAATTAAACATGAAAAAAAGGAATTTTGTAGTATTTTTCCAAATAATTTACTACAAAAACAAATCCCCAATACTCATGGTTATTTTCCACTTGTAAAATTTTCAAGTTTTCAATTTTTGATAAGTTGACATCAAAATATTTCGAAGGTTGATTAAAAAAAAACCTAATTCGTTTAGTAAACGAAAGATAAGGTAACTTATCTATCGAAATAAATTAAATATTTAAAGAAGCAAGCTAAATTTTTTTCTAAAAATCATATTTTCTGACTACCTTTTTGTGTTTTCTTTTTTTCTAATAACATTTCAGAATGTTTGTTGATTAAACAGTTATACATTTTTTTTTACTGGAAATGGTTTGATTACAAGTGGCATATAACTTTTGTCATGTTTAAGAATTGTTTAACCTTCTTGTATTTAAATTAGGTCATAATTAGGAAATCATTTTTCATCTTGGAAGTGAATTCAACTTTAAATTTTGTCATGCAATGCAATGCTTTTAATTTCATTTTAATTTAAATGTTATTTCACAATATTTTAATGTTCTTTTTATAACTTTTAATAACTAGATCAAGTAAATAGTTTTTACGTGATGCTTTTCTGAAAAGAAAATAATTGACTCATTCAGACCTTATTGTGTATATAGATATAGAAATTATTGATGTAACCGTCACATCAAGAACTAATAGCTCTTTAATAATTAATTATTCATGGCTCTGTTTTCCATTTGAGTAAACATACCTCCCACCCCCTTCTTTTTTTTCTGATATTTTCAGTCATAAAATTATCATTGATTATACATTTATATAGTGTTTCGAAATTCCAAAAAATTGGTTTAGAATTATTTTTCTCTTATATTTAAAGTGAAATGTAAATATTCATAAAATTTTCATTTTGTGCAGCTTTAGTGACAGAGGAAAGAGGCTTAAACTACAACAGTTTATTGCTAAAAAGGCCGACGCACTTTATGATAAAACAAATTTAGAAACTACTGCTGAACCAATAAAGCAACAACTTGGTGATGAAGGTAAATTTATTCTTGGAAAAAAAAGTTTTTTATTAATATTTATGTATATTGATTCGTTAAAATCGTTAATTCCATTGAAAATTTTTTTTATTCTGTTACATTTCATTTTAATTCATTTACATTTTATGAAAATAAAAATTCACTAAATATTGAGAATTCTAGAAGGAGGTAAATTCTAGAAATATCGAAAAAGAAAAACATGTTTGCTGGTTCTATAAAATAAAAATGCAATCGTAAAAAATAGTTGATAATTGATCGATAATTGAAAAAACTACTAAAAAACGTTTTTATTTTACAATCTTTTTTTTTTGTTTGCAGAGTTTTATGCGACTATGCCAGGACTTGACTCGTTCGTCACAATGGAAAAATCGCAACGTATTCGCAACTTTCTAGAGGTAATTTTATTAATTTAATTAATTTTATTAATATTATTTTATTCATTTAAAAAATGAATATCTTTAGTATTTTTTTTTATTCATTTAATTTTTAATATTAACTATTTAATATTTAGATTTTGATTAATTTTAAATTTTATTTAATTTTCAAAGATTTATTCAATAGAAACCGAAAGGATCAATTTAGAAAAATTGAATATGCAATTATTTTTTGTTTCATAAACTTTTAAATAAAAGGTAATAAATGTCTTACTTAAAAATTAATCAATATTTTTTCTTCTTTTTTCGTAGAGTTTGGTTGTGGGAGATGTTATTTATGCCCAGGTAATGGGAAAAAGTGCTGCTGGACTTCTTCTAAAGATTCTTTGCAACTGTAGTGATTGTCCGAGAGTTGTTCCTGATCTTGGTGTTAAGGTGAGTGAATTTTTAGCAGTTAAGTGTCTCGAATTTTGGGACTTTTTCGATTTTTTTCTCAACTATTTTCAAGAAAAGTGACTATTTTCATTTTTTTTAATAAATGGCGACTATTTTACATACTACAAGAAAGTACCACTTTTTTCTTATAAAATGCTACTTTTTTCGTTTTCAAAATTGGTACAAAAGAAATCCCTGTTAAAATCTTATCCTCCATGGTTTTTTTACTTTTTGTGTAAAAAACTTTTATTGTTAAAACTTGTGAATAAATTTCAGAAATAATTAAATTTCCAAAGGTTTCAAATTAAAATTTTAGAAAACCTAAATTTTTGATAACTTTTGTTAATTATTCTAAAAAACTTAATTTTGTAAAAATTTTTATTCAATTTTTTCAAATTAATCGAAATTTTGAATGTCTATAATTTAAATAAAAACTTTAACAATTTTAACATCAGGGATTAATAAATTCTAAGAAAATGGTTTTTAAAAAAAAGAAATAAAAATTAAAAAGCTTTCGAATAATAGAAATTCTGTAATTTGAATTGAAAGCAATTGAATTTTTTGCCGAATTTTGAGTGAAATTTATTTTCGAAATTGTTGAATTCTAGAACAGCTTTCTAAAAGTTATTAAAGTCAAATTGGTTTAGAAAGGAAATTTTGTTGAAAATTCTAGAAAGTATAATTGAAGTAATTTCCAAAGCAATTAAAAGTGACGGGTTGGTAAAAAAAAAAAATGTTAGAAATAATTAAATCTCATAATTTGTATCAGCCAAATGTTTCTTTGAAAAAATTTACAAAGTTTGAAATTTTTGAAATTAATCAAATTTTCAAAAGAGAATATTGTTTAATTTTATGAACTTACAAATAATCGAAATTTTGTTTTATTAGATTCAGAACAATGGAATTTTATACGAATTCTAAGTGAGATTTTAAGAAATAAATTATTAAACTCTTGAAGAACTGTTTCAAAGTTATTAAAAATTATTGTTTCGAAGAAGAATTCTGTAGAAAATTCTAGAAAATTTAAAAAAAAAAAAATTCCAGATAGTAATTTAATATAAATGAAGTAGCATAGTAGCAGTTTTTAGAAATAATTTTTTTAGTAGTATAAATAATGATTTTGTTACACTTATTAAACTTTTAATTAAATTTAGTCAAAAATTCTAGAAAATTAGAAGAAATTCTAAATTCCAGAAAATTAGAAGAAATTCTAAATTCTAGAAAATTAGAAGAAATTCTTCATTCTAGAAAATTAGAAGAAATTCTTTATTCTAGAAAATTAGAAGAAATTCTACATTCTAGAAAATGAGAAGAAATTCTAAATTACAGAAAATTAAAAGAAATTCTAAATTTCTATTAGAAATTTAGAAGAAATACAATTGTATTTTTCAAGAACCGTTAATTTTCTATTTACGTTTCTTTAAATCGTTTTTTATTCATGTTTCTTGTTTTCTTATTTTTTTTTAATTGTAAAAGTATTCGAATAAAATCGTTTTTTCTTTATTCTACAGGCCTTGATTTTGAATACGGCCACAGTGCCGGCGGTGGACAAGAAAGGTGTGACACGTGGGTACATGGCCAATGATCTGGTGTGCGTCTGTGTGAGTGAAGTAAACGTTGAAGCTGAACGTGTAGTTGCTGTCATGAACGTAACCCCTCGCGAGGGTCAGGCTCCACACCCACCTATGGGTCTTATCCATACTGATGACCTTCCCGATGCTTACAAGTAAGTTTCCAACTAATACAATTATTTTTTTTCTCTCTATTTAATTCACTATTAGAATCGAATTCCTATTAACCTTTCAGCTCGTGTTTTCACGTATTTTTAAATTCACGATTGCTTGAAGATGTTCACACTCTCTGTTTAGTCGTCCTGACAAGAAAAAAAAGACATTAATTACATCTTTTAACAGTCAATTACATTTTTTTGTCGTTCACACAAAAACACTTGTATGTATAATACGTTAATGTTAACATGTCGATAGTGGAAACTTGAAATGTTTCATATAGTTATTTTACATTAGTTTCTTTTAGGCAAAAGATAAAATTTCAGAATATTATTTTTAAGTTGATTATTCTTGCTTGGAAATTAATTTTAAATCCAAAAGAAGAGTTTTTAAAAGATAATTTAATTGTTTTATTCAAAAATTAATTTTTTCTATCAGGGTTGCTACGCGTCAAGAATTAATGAAATTAACATTCAATTATTTTTATAAATAAAAATCCCCCAAGAATTAAATTATTTAAAAACTTTTGTTTTCGATAATTTAATATTCTTTTCATAAAATTGAATTTTAAGAAAATGGATTTGAAAATTCTCGAATCTAACAATTTTTAGTGTGAAGCAAAATATTTTTTTGTTTTAGAAAAAAAGATAAATTTTGTCTTTCAAATCTGAAAGAAAAGAAGTAAATTTTTGTGACAACCCTGTTTATAGAAATAATATTTATTAATAACATTCACTGTTATTTTTTTCTATTTTTTTGTTTTGATAATATTATGAGTGAACGTAAAATTTTTTTCCCCACCGTAAAAAAGAGTACATATTTTGAAGTTTTATCAATATTTTGGATATTACTTTGTAACTATAGGGGTGTCTTTTTTATTTCCTGGGTTTCTAAAATCAATAAAATAAAAAGGGTTCTGTCATTGAATGAGGAAGAAAGAGGTATACGGTGTTATGTTCCCGAACGATACTAACAATGTAAAATAACTCGGATTTTGATCTCTCTGACACATTTTTATGAATTTAGGTGCCAGACATTCTGTATAATGTTAATATTGATAGTCGTTATGACGATGAGTTTATATATTGAATTACAAATGATTCAAATCGTTACCATTGGTTGTTGGCGTGGCTGCGTTAAAAAACTCACTTTATATCCACGTTAGTGATATGATATGAAAAGTACAGGCTATGGCACCAATTGAGATCAATGTCTTTTGAGATTGATTTTTCCAAAATTGAGATGAATTTTGGCCTTTAAGTGCAATTGACGAGACGGTAGGTATTGCAATAAATTGAGTTGCTTGGTCTCTTGTTCATTTTTGTTATTTTATAAACCAAAAGAACAAAATTAAATGAGTTTATACATAAAAATTAAAATTTTGCCCTTAATTGAAAAATCGATTTCGATAAAAATTTCAAATAGTACAATGTTTTCTTTAAATTAAAGAAGGAAAAATTTTTAGAGACCAGGCAATGAGAATTTCTAACTCCTCGACATGAAATCAAAACCTTAAAGGAGTTGCGTCTTTAATAATAATTAATAAATCGTTTAAACTTACAGCTTTAAATGTCAAATAAAAATGATGTGTTCATTTGACACCACAAAATGCAAAAATAAACAGGCGAGTGACCTACTACTCTTACTACGTCTAAATACATTTTTTGGTCGACTTGGAAGAAAATAAATGTTACTCGAAAAGCGTGGCTCAAAACTATCCTAGGGCTATGCAATTTATTTTAACGCACCAAAAAAAAACTTTTTTAGAAAAAAATACAATCACCATCTGACGATAGGCTGTGTGCTTTTGTGTTGAGAAAAGATATGATAAATATGATACAAAAAAATCTAGCTAAAAAAATATATATACGCGTCTTAGCGGTTTTGCGAAAGGTGAGAGATGAGTTTACCTAAATATTGAGGTTGTGTATTAATAACTAAATTTTCTACGCTATGAAATTCTCCGGGCTAATAAAAAAAAATGAAACTACAAATCTTCTGCGCCACGCTCGTTTTTATCCATTAAACCGAGAGTTGCTTGTTAAGAGTAAAAAACACAGATTCTCAAAAAAAAAAAAATGAAAAGAACTCTAATATTTCTTTGCAGTCTTTAATATTAGAGTTTTGTCAGATTAATTCATGGAAACCGAAGAAGAACAGTGTTTATAAGGAGCAAAATTGATATGACTTGGACAAATCTAGTGTGATTCTTATATAAAAAATGTGTATGAAAGAGGATTCATGAATACAATTATGTCGAAAAATTGCATACAATTGAAAAGAAGAAAGTACAACATTTTAAGTATGGATACAAGATGGATTATTAAGAAAATTATTCGGTCGTCATGGTTATGGAATTATGTGTTTTATAACTCTTGGCTAAGCAGCTCCGGTTCGTTTTTATGAAGAAATGCAAAAAACAAAAAATGGTTAATAATCTTTCTTTATTTCTAATCCCTACTTTGTTTTGTCATCTAGGAAAGCAATGGACAACAAAGGGCAGAGTTTTGAATCAATCATGGATAATAGCTCTGGATTCAACAATCCCAACAACATTAAATACCTTTGCGACTTGATGTCATTGGGTCAAGAAAATTATTCAAACATGGTTGGCCTTAGGTGAGATATTTAAATAATTTCAAGTAAAGCGAATTTTTGATTTTTTATTCAACTATTTAACTTTTTTTACCTTTAAGCGACTTTTTTTAGACTTATTTTCACAAAATGCGACCTTTTCACCTTTTCTTACAAAAATATATGACAACAAAACTTCCTTGATACAAAAAGTAATTTATTTACTGTTTTTTTAGTGTGAAAAAAAATTGATAAAAACTAGTCAAAATTTTTATTATTTTTTAATAATTGGTTAATGATTAATTTTTTAATAATTTCTCATATTCTTAACATTATTTTATTTTCTTTGCAGGGAGAAATTTACGCCAAATGAATATGGAAGCGAACTGAGACAAGCGCAAGCAAGTAAATGGGCGTTCCGCAGTGTGGCGGAGGGAATTGATCATTTTAAAGCGGGAAGACACTCTGAAGCTTTCCAATGTCTCAATAAAGCGTTGGTGGTTGATCCACGAAACGTTGAAGGATTGGTGGCTCGCGGTGCCTTGTAAGCAAATTTTTTTTCCCAAGTAAGAAACATTACTTTAAAAATATTTACAAGAATTAATATTTGAAATTTTCTTATTTCCAGATATGCGAATAGTGGAAGTTTCAAGAAAGCAATTGACGATTTTGAAACAGCTCTGAAATTAAATCAAACGCATGCGAATGCTCGTAAATATATGGCCGAGACACTTGTTGCACTGGGTCGTAGTTTTGAAGATGAGAAAAAATTTGACGATGCTCAAAAGGCCTATGAAAATTGTCTAGCAATTGCCCCCTATCATGAGGAAGCAAGAAATTCAATCGAGTACATTAAAAAGAGAACACTTGGTTCTGGCGCATTAAATCCTTTAGAGACATTCAAATCATTTGAAGCTGAAAATGAAATTCCGGATGGTAAAAAAGAGAAGAAGAAACGCAAAAAAGAAAGAAAATCTAGATCCAAAAAAAGACATAGATGGAGTTCAAGTTCAAGTTCATCGTCAAGTGGATCTTCAAGTTCATCGAGTTCAGATTCAAGCAGTTCTTCCTCATCTGGTAGTTCACGTTCAGCTTCAAGATCGCCCTCTCGTAAAAAGAAACATAAGAAAGATCGCGGTTCATTATCGCCATTGAGTAAACGAATGGCTCAATACAATAATCCACCGGCGGCGAGTACTTCCTTACATGAATTAGTCGCACCAATTACAACTGGATCGAGAAGTGGATTAGATGGATATGAAATGAAAATACGCAATTTTCTTGTTCAAACAAAGGACGATTCTGATTATGAAGAAAAGGTGAGTTTTTTCTATTCAATGGTTTTTGTTACCGAAACTTTTACATTTCCATTATTAAGTGGTTTCGATAATTTCCCATCAAATTAAATTAAATTAAATTAAATTTCCATGTAATGAGAGTCAATATTTTTTTAGGTAAGAAAATTCCTAGCCGAAACTGACAGATGGAAGACAGAAAGAGGAAGAGAGAAGAAGCATTCCGAGAGTGAAAAGTCAAAGAAAAAGAAAAAGAAGGAAAAGAAAACTAAAGATAAAGATAAGGAGGAGAAAAAGAATCGCAAAAAGAAGAAGAAGGAGGAGCGTAAGAAACGTAAAAGCAGCAAAGATAAAATGGAAAGAGATTTAGAAGTTTTGAAAAAGTCTTCCTTGCCAGATCTGGAACAATTGGAGTCTAAGCTCAGTGCTTATTATGCTAAAGTTGAGAAGGAAACGGCAGTTTTAAAGAGGTAAGTAGAACAATAAAAATGGAGAAGTTGAAAAATGTTTATACTTTCTTTATTTCGTTTTATTTTCAGCGTTTTGTTTTTTAATTGACAAAAGTTGTTTTGTCAATTGTATTATTTTTTTTAAATGTTAAATAGTTAAAACAGTTTAGTACATTTTTCGTATTTATTAGGTACGTAGCACACTTTAATGACATGCCTTCCCCTCTTAGCAACGCAGAAAAGCTTGCAGAAAGTTCTCGAAGAGAAGAAGAATTTCGACGAGAACGCGAAAGGGAAAGAGAAGAATCAGTCAAAGCCTATCACGAAAGAGAGTCCCGAGTGCCATTAACATCCCAACAGCGAAAAGGTGATTTTTCATTTGCTTTGTCAATCAAGTTGCAGGCTTTGCACTTATCCACTAAAACCTTTAAATCGTCAAAATGAATTTTCGATGCTTTCTTAAAATTAATTATCGAGTGCGAAGCCTAATGTTCTAAACTTGATCTTAAATAGAATCTAGAATTCTAAAATTATTGGAATTTAATCAATAAATTGTTAATATACATAATTTTTTTTTGTTATTAAAGGTAACGCTTTTTCAGAAATTCAACGAAAACCACTTAATGACATCTTTGAACAAGAATCACAGTTAATTCATCCAGAGCCAAAGATGCCTTCCTTGGACACGGCAGCTTTGAATGCAAAATGGAAAGCTGCTCAAGCTGCTAGGTGAGAATTTTTATTGTTTTAAAAATATGAATTTAATTTTTCGATTAAAATATTGAGAAACTAGAGTTTCAATAAGATGGAATTTTTTTAAATAAGATTTCTTTCTTTCACAACTAGGCAAAAAGATGTGCACATGCAGAAATGGCAGGATTCGTCAGAGAAGAAAATGCGAGTCGATAGCGATGAGGACGGTGATAATGAGATGGAGGAGAAACTTCAGCGGCAAGCACTAGAAAAATTGAATATAAGAAAACAACAACGTGAGCTCGCTGAGAAAAGAGCGTCACAATCGCAAATACCATCGCCACCAATGCCAAAAGAGCCACCACCCAAGACACCTGTAAAATATCCTTCACAACAAATGCAAAATAAATTCCAGTCCTTGGGTACTCCTCAAAGTAACGCAAACAAATCATCCAACAATCTCGGTGGAAAATTCCAGCCCATCGGTCAAGGTAGTAACAGTAGCCAACCGCCAGAGCCTCCAAATAAACCCCCTGGAAGTAAGTCTCACAGTGCCTCGAAAGGTCCATTGACTGATTCCGAAAGTGACTCTGAACGAAGAGGATCGCCCAGGAAGCGTGACTCAAGCGGAAGAACAGTGCCAAGAAGAATGAGTCGCGATCGACCACCAAAACGATCAAGAAGTCGATCACGAAGTGGCTCCAGCAGTGGATCGTCACGCTCACGATCGGGCCGACGCTCCAGATCAAGGTCCTATTCAAACAGATCCAGACGATCGGGAAGCTACGAAAGAAAGTACAGTCGCTCACCTTCTGGCACATACAGTCGATCGCGCTCACGATCCCGCTCACGTTCATATTCCAGAAGTCGCAGTCGCAGCCGATCCGGCGAACGCAGGTACTATCGCAACAGACAATTCCGACCGTACAACAACAATCGTGGCACGTACTACAAACCAAGATTCCAAAATTACAACAACCAAAACCATCGCGGTGGTCAGAACTTCCAAAATCGAAATCGCTTCTACAATAATCAGCAAAACAATCGCTACCAAAATCGAAGGGGTTTCCAACACAGATACAATAATTACAATAACCAAAATAATCGCGGTCGAGGTGGACAGAATAATAATCGTGGTGGTAGATACTTTCACAATAATAGACAAGGTTTCCGTGATTTCCGCGACAGACGAGACTTCCGCGATCGTCGCGCCTATTCACGTGACAAATACAGCGACAGAAGCTTCTCACCCGATCCAATGAGAAAAGTCGACGAAGCAAAGGAGAAGATCAATAAGATTCTCGAGAGTGGAGACGACACTGCAAATCGCCAATCAACTGGACCACAGCAACCACAACAAGAACAACAACAACAACCTCCGCCACCCAACAAGAGGCAGGAGGGCCCTCTCAGCGAAGGCGAAGAACGCGACGACGATGACTACGAGAGGTGGGGCGAGACCGAGGCGGCCGACACTACAAACAAGGTTGGTTAGGTGTTGAAATAGGCTTTCAGAAAAAAAAAATCTTGAACAACCAATGAACTACTCTTGATGATCAGAATATAATGACAAGATATTTGAGGATTACGATGAGCCATTCGCGCAAGATAACAATGCGAAGGAAACAACTAACTCATATTTGTTGTCAGAGCGAGGAGGCTGTACCTGGTGAGGAAAATCTGGAAGGCAAGGATAATTTTATTGAACGCATGAAGCAGAGAAGCAAGAACGTTTTAATTCAGAGAGCCATCGCAGCTAAGATTTGGTAGTAACTAACACGTTCACTATCACCACATTCTGTGATAAACTCATTATCGCTCTGAATCACACCATCTGCCAATTATTGGTACGTTTTTTCTCTGTTCTCAAGTTAAACGACCATTAATTTCAGTGTCTATTTTTGCACTCCTATGGCCATTTACCGAAAAAAAAGAAAGATTCCCGACAAATCTTTTCAAATTTTTTTTAATTATATATTTAAGTTGAAAATTTTCGAATTTTCCTGTCGTTAAAAATAATTGTTTCGTTAACAATATATATAAAAAAAAAGAAATCCCTGTCTGCTTAATTGTATAGTACCATTTTAGATAGATGGGAATTCATATCGTCGTCACTTCTAATTGATTTATTACCATGATGGGACATATTTTCTATATTTTTTTCGCCCGTTATTTTATATTTTAAGTTTTTTTTTGCATTTTTTTTAATTGTTGTAATTAAAAAAAGCGCTGTTATTCTTGCGTGTGGCTTATCGAACTTATCCTCATCGTAGAATTTTTCTGAAAAAAAATTCTATGACAAAACAACAACAATTAATAAAATTATCATTCTGGGAAACTTTTGTCTTTATAGTGTGCAAAAGAAATTTTTGCAAATTACTTACTTTGAGATAATTGTGAAACAAAAACAATGTGTACAATATTTTTAAAAATAGACGTGTACGAAAAATATTATGTTCGATTATAAAATGAAAATTGTCGAATTTAAAAGAAGGAAATCTTACTAGCTGACACGTTAATAATTTAAGATTTCTATTAATTATTGATGCTTCTTTTACAAAAAAAAAATGTACCGTCGAAAATCAACACAATCAACTTGTATTTGTTGTATGTAAACAACTTCTGTATAATTTAATATACCGAAAATATAGGCACAAAAATACTGAAAAAAATTGAGTTAAATCTTTTTGGCATGTTGTACAGTTTTTAAGTATTGTAATTCTGATGTCGTTGGATGTTTGAAGAAAGAAGAAACGAGGAGTGAGTTTTCAGAGACCGATGAATTCTTTTCGAAAGGAGACAAACGTGAATTTGATTTTTTAAGGACCTGCCACTTGAATTTAGAAAAACTATTAGTTTAAATAAAAAAAGGAAGAGAATCGGAACAAAAATTAGTCCAATGACATCATTTCGTATTTTATATAAAAAAAAGGTTGAATTTTAAATTCGATTTAGTGGAAGGGCAATAAAAATTTATTCCCAACATTTTAAACAATTCACAAGTTGTGTTTTGAATAAAAATTATAATTTTCTGTCAAGAAAAAACTAATCAAGCAACATAATCTAAAATTTTGACAATTCGTTGTTGACGCAAAAAATCGTTTATTTTCGTATTCAAATACTATTTTTAATTATTCAAATTGTTCGGAATTAAATTCTTCAACTTATTACTAAAACAAATTTATAATTTAATTAACCTTTTTCTTTTAAAATACGAAATTATGACACATTATGAACTTTTTGCTGTATGGTAAAATTTTCGCAATTTAAGAAATTTTTTGACAATCAAGATTTTGTCTTATAATTTTTTTTTTACAGAGAACATGCTTCGCAACTACTTTAGATTTAAAAAAAACCATTATTTGTCGTTTCTTGAGATATTCACAAATTTACAGAAAACAATTTGTTTGAAAGGATTGAATCGTGAATCAAAGTGTTTTTCAGATCAATTGCTCAATTCTAAAAATTATTGTACTGCGTTTTTATTTTTATTCAAAAATCACTGCATGGTAAATAATTGCAAATTGTCTGATAAAATCTGATCTGGGACAGACAGTAAGCAAAGTGTACACTGTAAAAAATGTTAGATGAAATTTACACCGTCGCACGAGGGCAATAAAAGGACCCTCGTCGCACGATGTGAAATCACCCTGAGCCTCGAATGAAATTTACATCGACGCACAATGTACAAAAAAAATATACATCGTGCGTCGATGTAAATTTCATTCGAGGCTCAGGGTGATTTCACATCGTGCGACGAGGGTCCTTTTATTGCCCTCGTGCGACGGTGTAAATTTCACCCAACATTTTTTACAGTGTACGTTTTTTTACCCTCACCACCATGACGGATCGCGAAGTTGAGAACGAATTATGATTACAAGCAATTTAAGGTTATATTTGCTAATCCTACAATAAAAGTACAAAAAAAGAATAATCTCCCATTGCAAACTAATGACACTTAAATCTTCTATGCCTAAAATATTCCATATGAATTACTTTTGGTTTTATGAAAAAGCATAAAATATTTATTAATCAAGGTAAAACGATCATAAACATAACCTTAAATTTCTTGTCCCTAGAAGGATCCTTTCACCCTTATGCCTTTTTTTTGTTAAAAAATCTACCTGAAAAGGGGGCGTTGAACTCCCCCAAAATCCACCCCTGGCTACGCCCCTGATTTCCAAGATTTTAGTAAAAAATAATATATTTATACACTTATCGCCGAAATTATCACAAATTTTATTCTTTTCTTTCTAATAAAAAAGAGTAATAACTTTCTAAACTAGTTATCAATTCGTGAGATTCGTGACAAAACGTAAAATTATATTCTAAATTTCTAAGTAAATTAAATATGTACACGTAACGAAAATGCTGTGAATAAGAGTTTTCAAAAAGCGAATTGTCTGGCATGTCCCTAATAAAGCACGTAAATATTTGACAATTAAAACCTTATTTGTAGATATCAAACACATTAAAATTCTTTTTTTACTTTTTCCCATTTTGGCAAATTTCGCAACTAAATTCGTTTTTCACTTAAATGAATGGAAATTTTTATGTAATTCAATAAATAC
This sequence comes from Leptopilina drosophilae, assembly GCA_032873175.1. Lineage (NCBI taxonomy): Eukaryota > Metazoa > Arthropoda > Insecta > Hymenoptera > Figitidae > Leptopilina > Leptopilina drosophilae. Next base: position 73,794,847 of record CM065478.1, read on the forward strand.
AAGAAGGTAAATTAGTTTCTTAATTTTAGCTATCAAGGTTTTTTATTTGGGACAAAGGTCTCTTCTCTTTATAAGTTTGGGGGTTTATTATACAACTTGAAATTTAGGGAATTTACCGGTAGAACCATTTTTCTGCGCAGTTGAATACTGCGCAATTTCCTTAGTTCTTAAACCGGAAATATTTCAACAATGTGCTGCAGCAGAGCAGAGATCAAAGAGTATTTGCTCGTGTATACTGTATAGTTTGCTTCTGCAGAAAATGAATATATTATACAAACAAATTTGCTTTTCGTTGCTTTACATTCCTTTGTAAATAAAGTGAAAATTACATTTTTTGTAACATTTAGATGAAATATCTTGACTCAATGTCAAATATTTTTGGAAAAAGTGAACATCATTTTAAAAACAAGGTAAGTTTTTTTTCTTGGTTTTTGTTATAGTTTTGAAACGAATATTTCGTGGGTTAGTTTACATATAATTGTTTGATATTAAATTTCCACTTATGTAAATAATGAATATTTATGTAAATTAATTTGAAGTTATTATTTCGTTTTAGAAACACGTTTTTTTAAGCGTTAAAAATTATATGGGTTTTGTTTCCCTAGAAAACGATCTGATTTAACAAAATTTATTTTTAACTTTTGTTAAATAATGTTATCGTAAGAGTAATAGAAATTTATTTTCCTTGGGTTTGGGATAAAGTTTTCCCTTTTGACAGAATTGGATTTGAAGTAAATACAAAAGTTACTTTTTTCTAGTATTGTAGGTTAGGTTGTCACCTTAATCAACCGTAATGGATTCAGTGGATGGATTGGATGCCATTCTAATTGAGCAAGCTTTAAATTATCATGGTGAAGAATTACAGAAAGTTTGGGACGAAACACGAGGAAAAGATGAATTGTCAGTGCTTCTTGGTGAAAAACCGAATTTTGAAGTTTACGATCAGAGGGAAAAAACACTTTGGTAATCATTTATTACATCATTTCTTGTACTTCATTTTCAATTACTGCGTAATTTATTTTTTTTCTCCCATAATTTCAATTGTGATGTAATTATGAAATATTTTTTTAAAAATTCTTTTCAGTCAATCTGATAATGAGAAAAGACAAAGGCTGCAAAAATTTATTGCCAAGAAGGCTGACATTTTGTATAGTAAATCAAATTTAGAGAAATCCGTGGAGCCAGTCAGTCAGTATGTTGATCATGAAGGTAAAAACTTGAATAAATATTGCTTCTTGAAATAAGAAAATTTTGTTGTATTTTACCGAGATTAATTGAGTGATTAATGAAATAATGACTTGTGTGATATTTTTAGTGGCATATGGAACAATGCCAGGACTTGATTCGTTCATTAAAATAGATAAGTCTCAGCGTGTTCGAAACTTTTTAGAGGTAATTTTTGGGAAATTGCAAATTTACAACTGATATTTCGAATTTTTTTCAAACTAATTTTTTTTCAGTCCTTGATTACCGGAGACATCATTTATACTCAAGTGATGGGAAAAAGTAGCATGGGTCTCCTTCTAAAGGTACTTTGCAATTGTAGTGATTGTCCAAGAGTAGTTCCTGAACTTACAGTAAAGGTATGAAAGATTACAAATTTTTCCTTTCGCTTTGCTTCAATTATTTTTTTCGATTAAAGATTGTGTTTTAATTAAATATTATTTTTTCAACTTGTGCAGGCTTTAATATTAAATACGTGTACGGTGCCAGCGGTTGATAAAAATGGTGTTACTCGAGAATACATGGTCGATGATCTAGTCTGTGTTTGTGTAAAAGAAGTAAACGTTGATGCAGAACGAATTATTGCCTCTATGAATATTACACCTCGTGAGGGTTTGATTCCTCATCCCCCTTTAGGTCTTATTGATTCCAGTGAACTTCCGGACATTTACAGGCGAGTAAATAATTTAATAAGTAATTTTCTTTTTCAAATTTAGAATAAATGTCTATATTTTAGATTGATGAAGAAATAATATAAATAATGATGATTGATAAAAAAAATAATACCTCCGAATTGTTTGAAACAATTTTGACTTTAGGTATCGGACGTTGTTTCACATAAATTTGATATTCTGTACATGAATTTTATGCGTAAAATGACTTCCACATTAATGATAATCATATTTTATCGACGTTTGCTATAAACTTTTATTAATTTTTTTTAAAGTCTTGAATAAATAAATAAAGTTCTTGAATTCTTGGAAAAGAAATTTTTGAAAATAATTTTGAACAGGGTTGCCACAAATCAGGAAAATTAGGGAATTTAGAAAAAAAGTTAGAGAAAATTAAACTTTAGAAAAATCGGAGACTTTAATCAAAAGTACTGTAAAACATCTAATTTTAGGAAATTGGTACAAAAATAATTCTTTTTGGATTTTTTTATCTTTGAAAACTGCTAAATAATAATGAATTTTAAAATAATTTGGCTTCTTTTATTTCTGTAAATAATTAAATTCATTTCAAGTAATTAACTTTTGGAATATTTTTTCAAGTTATGAATTATAATTGTAATTAATTCTTTTTAAAGTTATAAGTTGAAATGATTGACGTTAAAAACGGTTGCAATTTTCAGAAATAATTAAATTTCTGAAGGTTTTTAACAAAGCTTTTTGATAATTTTCATTTCTGTGAAGAAATTAATTATTATTTTCAATATTTATTTTAAAAAATTGTATTAATTTTCAATAATTTGAATATAATTTTATTTAAAATTCAGAAAATATTAGGTTTCTGAAAAATTTTAATTTAATTTTTATAAAATAACTTTAATTTTTAAAACAGTTTTAATGAAAAATTATCGAATTAGAAATATTTTTGAAATAATTGAAATTTTCTAAGTTTCTATTAAAATTCAATTTAAAAAAAAACATTTTGAACATATTCTTGAAAAACAGTAAAATTTTGAAAAATATTATTTGAAATTTATTTAAATTACGTTTTTTATTTTTTTAATTCTATTTTTTGAAATAATTGAATTTTTATAGACAATAACATAAACTTTTTAAAATTTTCTACTAAAAAGAATTGAATATTTTAAAGAAACCTCTGAGAAAAAACAATAAAAATTCTGTGGGAACCCTGTTAGAATAATTTCTTGAATAAAAAAGCAATGCATTTGTTGTAGAACTATTTATCATATTTCAATAATTCTCACAAATAAAAGCAAAATTTGACAATAAATTTTTGTATCTAGTAAAAATTATTGAAAATAATTTATTTATAGATTTTTCGACGGGCGAGAATTTTATCAAAGATAAAAATAATAATTATTAATAGTATTATGAGTAAAATAATAATTGGCAATTAGATAATCGCATTTTGCTGAAATTTATTTTTGTTTGGTTTATAATTTAGGCGACTCGTTGAAAACAAAGGGGAATTTTTCGAATCCATTTTGGAGAATAGTCCAGGATTTTGCAATCCAAACAATACGAAATATCTTTCGGATTTGTTACTACTAGGACAGGATAATCATTCACATATGATTGGTCTAAGGTAAATGTTACATGAATATTTTAGTTTCATCCTTAAATTTCATCTATTATAAATTATTAAATAATATTTATTTTGCAGAGACGGTTTTCCATTAGATGAATATAGTGTGAAATTAAGACAAATACAGTCAAGTAAATGGGCATTTCGCTATGTAACAGATGGAATTGATCACTTTCAAGAAGGAAGAAATTCAGAAGCTTTCAAGTGCCTCAATAAAGCCTTACTCATTGATCCTTTAAATGAAGAAGGATTAGTAGCACGTGGTTGTTTGTAAGTGACAAAAATTTACCAGTATTCCTATAATTGAAATCTTCATCTTCCTTAATTGATCATCAATTAAACTTTTTTTTAACCATCTTCAAGTATGTTTTAAAATAAAAAATTTTCCTCTTTCCCCAGACATACAACTAATGGAAACTTGGATAAAGCCGTCGACGATTTTGAAATGGCTATAAAATTAAATCAAACGCACGTAAGTGCCCGTAAATACTTACTTGAAACACTTGTGGCATTAGGACGGAATTATGAGGACGAAAAGGAATTTGACAAGGCTCTAGAAGTCTTCAATAAATGTTTAACCATTGATCCGTGCCATGAAATTGCAAAAAATGAAATTGAATATTTAAAATTGGGAGGAATGGAGGAAGACGAAGAACATTCTGTACAAGTATTAAATACTCTTGAAAATCAGAATGATTCTCAAAATCCGACGATTAAATTAGATAAGAAAAAGCAAAAGAGAAGAAAAATAACGAGAAAAAAGAGAAAATGTAGTTCCTCATCAAGTTCATCATCCAGTGATTCTTCGCAATCGGAATCGAGCACCTCATCTTCTTCCAGTGAATCACGATCTTCAACAAGTTCGTCTTCACACAAAAAGTCACTTGACTCAAAAAATCGTGCTTCCCTATCGCCATTAAGCAAAAGAATGTCCATGTATAATATTTTACCTGAAACTAATGATGATTTATTAGACTTAGAGGGTCCTAGAGATATAGGTTCTGAAGATGATACTAAAGATTACGAATTAAAGGTCCGTAAATTTTTAGACAAGTCGAAGGATGACTCGGACTACGAAGACAAAGTACGTATGAGTTAATTATATTACTCAATTTTTATTACTTTTATTGTTTCTCTTTAAAGCTCTATTTTTCTATTTTTGATTCTTATAGAAAAGATATGATAACATTTACATGTTTTTAGGTGAGAATATTTTTTAAGACAGCGGCTCGATGGAAAATGGAAAGAGAAGAGGAGAAGAAGCAAAATAATGAGAAGATTAAAAAGAAGAAGAGAAAGGAGAGAAAATCGAGAGTCAAAGATGAAAAGAGGGAAAAACTTTATAAGAAAGAAGATCGCAAAAAGTATAAATCTCGAAGAAGAAAATTCGAAAATAATGGAATGTCCCCTCTACAGGATTTGCCAAAGAGTAATTCAAATCATCCTTATTTTGCAAATCACGAAGAGGAATCTCAATTATTTTATCAGGAGTCTAGAATTTCTCCCCAAAGTACCTCAACTTCAAGTGATAAATACCGAAATGCCAATGATTTAAGGTAAATATTTAATTTCTAATTAAATAAATTTCGTTCATTTGAACTTTTAGAATGATAAAAAATATCATTTTTTTGCAGTATTTCTAAAATTAAATTTTCTTTACAGATATAAAAATGAAATAAATAAAGCTTGGGACGACTTTTCCATTGACAGTAGTGGAGGTAAGCACAAGAATTATTCATACGAAAATGAATCAAATAATTCCTCAAATCCACAAAAGCAAATGCGTAATCATCATTCGCAACAAATTTCCTCTCCAAAGGAGAGAATTGCGCCTAAGGAAATATTCGAGAAACAATTTGAAAATAAAAATAATCTCAAATCATTTGAATCTTCGCAAAACAATGTCAATGGCAATAGTCATTCACCCGATGTTTTCGCTAGGGGAATGAACGACGAGAGGTATTTTAATCGACTCAGAAGTCGATCGTGCAGTTCTTCCAGTTCTCAATCGTCAAAATTACGTTTCGCTAGACGCTCTAGATCCAGATCATTCTCCATTAGATCGAGAAAATCAGGAAGCTTCGAAAGAAAATACAGTCGCTCAATTTCTCGCTCCTACAGTCGTTCACCACCTAAATATCGATCGAAATCATTTTCCCGAAGTCGCAGTCGAAGTCCTCGATCTGAAGAGAGGAAATATCGATACAAACAACAACAACCGCCACCACCACATCAACAGCAGAGAGCATTTAATAATCGTGGTGGTCGATATAATTCACGATTTCAGGGTCATAATTCAAACTTTCGTGGAGGTCATAATGGAAATCGATTTCATAACGGTCAAGATAATCGTTTTAATAACAGACGAGGAATGCCTCATAAATACAATAATCACAATCCAAATTATCGTGGTCGTGGCAATCAGAGTAGAGGTGGACGATTTTTTCACAACAACAGACAGGGATATAGTAGAAAGCATTTCCCTCAAGAGAGACAATCTTTTTCCCAAGAAAAAGAGTTTTATCCACAAGATCGAATTTCCTATTCACAGGAACGTAATCCCTTTGCACAAAAGAAGCATTTCTATTCGCAGGATATGCCCCCGAATTCGAGAAAATTCAATCAATCATTCAATAATGGAGAAGAAAATCAAGAAGGTGGATTTTAAATTACAGCTTTCTGATTGATATCAAAAAATAAAATTTAATCTTTGTTAATTAGCCGATTTTTTGTTCTCTAATTCTTTAAGTTATCTATTAGAAAAAAAAGAGATGTGTATTTTATTACAAGATGATACATTTGTATTTTTCTGATTCTTTAAATTTCTGATATTTTATGTATATCAGATTGTATTTAATTATTGTTTTTTCGAATTATTTAGATGTTAAGATTGTGAATTTTTTTTTGTATACATATATTTTTCTAATAATTAAGATATTTATAGTAATATTTGCCGAATTGGAAAAATGCGAAGAACATCGTTTCTTTTATTCTCTTTTTTATTAACTTTGTCTTAAATTTGTCATTATTGTTGATTATAATGAACTTGTTTTGGAAAGAAAATTATTAAATTCTCTGTGTTTTCTTTAAAAGAGGTATTATGTGTTTTTGTAATTCGGAATCTTTAAAATAAAAGAGTCTAAATAATGTGTTTATAAACGAGTTGTTTTTTTGTGTGTAAATTCTAAAAAAAAACGAGGTTCTTTATAATGTCTGTAATAAAGTTTGCTTTAATAAAAGCATATAGAGTAAGAAGTGGTAAATTGTTCTAAATTGTTCTTGAGACTAACGGTTTTAGAACGACGGGGAATTTTTAATGGTCATAGGAATGAACTCCTTAACTTCTAATAAACTATCATTTCGATCGCCCTCTCAGATGATTATTATATATGTATATATAGGTACTTTTTAAAAGCATCCATATGCATACTCAATGAAAACGCGGGAAGTCTCGACCGTTTCCTGTATCACTCCGGCCTGTAATTTAAAGGGTGATATCTCTTGATTGTATGATTATAATGATGCTTTATTATAGTTCATTGAATTCGTTTGATTCTCTTTGTGCTACTAAAAACTGAAACCGCATTTTCTTAACAGGCCAAGTTTACACTTCTTACATTTATTAATAACGAGCTTCGTTCTCCTCTATTAGAACGTTGTATTTAGTACTTTTTTTTAACAATTTGCTGCTATTTGGAAATTTTTTTGCGACAATAAGAGGTTCTTTTTTGAGAATTTCCACTTTTAACCCGCTAATAGTTGAAATAAAATACTTTAAAATTAATTTTTCAAAAATCAATTAGTTTAGTCATTAAATTCAAATGTTTGAAAATTTCAACTTCTATGGAAAAATAAATAAAAATTGATATTTAATTATTTCTGTAACAGCAACTATTTAGAAATTGTTTTTAAAGAATAATCGTACTTCTGAAGAACTCGAACTGAAAATTTGGAAAATAATGGAATATTAAAAGCGTTGTAATGGTAATTTTGAGAAATAATTAAATTTCAAAAGATTTTACATTGAAATTAGGGAAAATTTTAGTTTTTGTGGAAAAATAAATAAGAAAAAATAATTAAATATTAATTTTACAACAAATTATTAATGTTTTGAATAATTTCATTTAGAAATTGTGACGAAAATAAGACGTCGACATGAAAATAAGGCTTATGGCAAATTGTAATTAAAATTCTTTTGAAAATATTTGAATTCCCAAAAATAATTTCAAAAAATTGAAATAATTTGAAAATTTTGTCAAAATAATAAAGTTTTTGTAATTTTGTTTAAAAATTCTTTTAAAAAAATAATTAAATTTTGAATGAATTGCAGTTGTAATTTTTGGAAATAATTAAATTCCAAAAAGTTTTACATTTAAAAATTAGAAATAACAATAAAAAATGATAATCCCGATTAAAATAAGTTAAATTTTTTGCAAACTTAATCGATTAAAACGAGTATTTTTAATTCGTCAAAATTTAATTTTTCGATAGCTTCTTTTTTCGTCCCTTTTATTAAAATAATTAAAATAACGATAATTTTTAAATGAAATTGGAAAATTAGATTCCATTAAAACGGAGTGAAGAACAGTTTAAAATTAAATTTTCCAGCACGAAATAAATTAAATCGAACAAATTTTAAAGGCACCGTAATATCACATTTATTTATAACTATTTCAGCGCAGTTATTATTTGATAGAGAAAGAGAGAGCTATAAAGCGTATTTCAATATTAAATTACACAATGTCGATGAATTATATAAATAATAATATTTATAAAAAATCGATCGGAAAATACTTTTTACAATTTGAGCGTAAAAAATCGTTTCTCTCCACTGTCATTATATTATCATTATATGTCAGTCATTGATTTGCAATTTTAAAATATAATAGTTTGAAAATAATGACACGCTTCCTATTATACATTTTTTTTCTTTTACGTTCTTTCGAAGTCTTAAAGTTTCTTAAATTCTTAATTATTATACACTGTATTTACAAGTCTTCAAAAAAATCATCTTTCTCGCACGTCAGAGTGCATTAGAAAAAAAATTTTATAACACTCTAAAAATCGAAACATAAAAAAAATTACTTGAATCTCATTGAGGTAAATAAGTTATCCTTCAATTTCAAAAAAACCTTTTTTCTGAATTCGAATTTAAATTCTAATTTGAATCCTAATTTATAGTTACAAAATAATAAAACAAATTTGATAAAAAAGAGTATTTGCAATTCACAGATAGTTTCTATTCGCCTGGTTTTGTATTTCGAAATCTTCGCGTTTTCGCAAATCGTAAGTAATCCGGATGTCGATAAATAAAATCGGCGAGTTGTTCCGTACCCGCGTAAGTGTCCGCTTTCGTGCCTTTACACATTAATAATTGTACACCGGAAAGTTCCGAGTCACATTCAACTCCATGATAGACGTGAATTAAATTGCGATCTGGTGCACGAAACACTTCCAAGTTTGATTTCACGGCCTTCTCGAAAAAATCGACGTCTTCCTTGCCCCAGCCTTGAATCGATAGATCAAAACCACCAACTTTTCTGTAAATGAATAAAATTCGAAAAATTATTCAAAACAATTATTTTCAAACTCGATTTCATTTTATTTTTAAATCTTTTTGAAAATTGAGAAATTTCACCTGTAATCAGCCTTGTATAATGTGACAATTCCAAATCCAAATTGCCTCCAATATCCACTTTTATCATTGATCATGAATTCTGTCTTTTCCCTTTTGTCGCCGTAGATAATATTCGGATCGTATTGACTGAAGACAACCGGAAAGTATATCCTGAGATTAATAACAGTATTCAGTCTAATTCGAATTAAAGCAGAACGAGTGAAAACAATATCAACATCGACAAAGAACATTAGATCTTCATTTCTCATTTTGCTGACACCAATTTCAAGTGCTTTTGCCCTTGAAAAATTTCCCCAATTTTCTATCACATTAATTTCCGTACTCGGATATCTGTACTTCAATAGACTAACGAGACTTATCGTTTTATTGAACGAATCTTCTTTTTTATGTGGAAATAAAATGACGAAAAGTCTCGTTCTTTCGCTCTGCTTTATGCAAACTTCCTCATAATTCCGTAAAAATCTTTCGAAAATTTCATATCGTCCCGATAGTGGAAGAATAAAATTTATAATTTTACTCTGAAGTGGATCAGAATTTTTTCTCGAACTAAAACTCAATCCTAGAAAAATGTCTGGGAAAAGATTTTTTAAGGACTTTGAACTACTTTTTGCTTTTGAATTGACTTCCGTTCCATCAATGACTTCTCGGATTTCTAAACCTGGAAAAGAAGAAGAAGAAGAATAAGAAGAAATAGATTTTAATTATCTATACAAAAGGTAAGGTTTCTCACTTAGCGTTTTTGAAATTATGTACAGTTTACCGAAATTAACAACCACTGTATAACAAAAGCAAATGAATAGAAATTTTTTTTTTATCTTGTTTTTTGATTTTTTGTAGAAACAAATTGAAAGTTGAAAGTAAGAATTTAGAAAATGATGAAAATTACCGGTGAAGTGCTGATGAAGATATACGTGTCTTCGAACTGGAAGAGTGACTTTTCTGCCGCGATATTTTCGATAGACGAGTAGGAGATCTAGAATAGTGTCCGCGCCGAAGAAGTCAACTCTTTGGTAGCCGTAGAGAGCGGTTCGCTCCTCGACAATTCGTCCACGTTGACGAGAACATGAATTTATTGAGGCCATCACTTCCCTGGTAATATCTTCTAATCCCTCCTTCATATCGCTGTGTATTCTTCTCCGGGGATTTGAATCATCCAAACTGTATTCTGACCGCGAGATGAAGTTCCATGGAATTACTTCTTTACTCGAACGTGGTTTAAATGACCGCAGACTGGGCGGTACTCCTGGAAAAATCACTTTTTTTTAGTTCACTTGAGTTTAAGAGATTATTTCAATGCTTAGAATATAATTAATATTATTTCAATACTATTAGAATTAAATATTTAAATTGAAAAAAATATTTTAAAACTAATTTTGTCAAATTGGAAATTACAAATAATATTGATTAGAAAATTCTGATCGGCTTTTTGATTCCAAATTAAAGTTCAAAAATTCTAAAAATAGGAATTTACAGTACAGTAAAGTAAGCAAATTTTATCCAAAGTATTCAAAATATATCAAATTATTTAAAATCGTAAATATTCTATAAATTTTCTTTCTAAAATTAAAAAATCCATTAATGTTACAGTAGCAAATCTATAGATATAATAATCAATTTGCAAAATATTATTTAGAAACTCTGAAAAATGAAATTTTTAAAAAATTGCAAACAAAATTTTTTTAAAAGAGTTGAATTCTCACAAAATAATTTTATAAAATTTAAATACATAGTTGAAGGTTTTGTCAAATTTCATTGAAAAAAATCTTATATTGCAAATACATAATTTTTTTTTACTTTAAAAATTTTATTTAAAATATAATTGCTTTTTCAAAGAATTATTAAACTTTGAATTTTGAAAAATTTTTTTTTTAACTAAAATATTGCAATTGCAATTTTTAAAACTGATAAGCACTTAAAATTTTTAAGAGAATTCTATTATTTACAGAACATTGAATAAAATTCTATAGCAGAATTCAATAATTGATGTATAAATAATAAAATTCTTTTGAGAAATTCAATTATTTTTTTAAATTTTGACAAAATTCTTCATAAAAACTCAATACTTTTCAATATCTACTGCTTTAATACAATTCCACAAAAGAATTTAATTATTTTAAAAAGAATTTTGATAAAATTTTTCGCTAATATTCAATTATTTTCATATTTTATAAAATTGTCACTGAAATTTAATTATTTAAATTTTAAAATACAATTTTCATAAAATTTTCGAAAAGTCAATTATTTAAAAAAAAATTGTATTGAATAATCATCAAGAATTAAATTAAATTTCCAAATAATAAATTTTTTCACTAAAATTAAATAATTCTAATAAATTTCAATACAACAGAATTCAATATCAATATCGCAGAAATTCAATTATTTTCATAAATAATATAATGCATCTCAGGAATTATTAAAAAATTAAAATATTTATAATTTTAATAAATTAAAATATTATTTACATTAAATATGTGGATATTTAAATTAAAAAGTACTTTTTGAAGCTAATTTTGTCCAATTAGAAGTAATAGACTCACATGATAAACAGCATTTGGAAATATTCATTTTGTCAAATGTTAATAGAAAATAAAAAAAATAAAAAATAGCATTTGGAAATTTTATCACACTTTTTGCAATTCGCGACACGCAAGAATTTCTTTTCCTTAGCACTTAAAATATATAATTGAAATAAATGAGCCTGACTCATCAATACGAATATTTCTTGTTGGGTTTAATACCCTCCAGGAAATCTGCATATATTCATAATTACCAAAGTGTTGTGTGTGTTTTTTTTACTTTAACGATAAACCGGTTCAGGTAACAGGTGTTGAAGTATAATGTCTGAATAATGAGCGGAGGTTCCGAAATTAATTATTATCGATTTGTCATGTAGTCGATTACGTTGCGCTTTTATAAAATCATCATTTTATGTGAATACAACAGCAAAAAAAAAATACTTTCTAAGTGGCTATTAATTTTTTTAAATTACTATTACTTTTTTTAAATTTCTACTTTCTTAAAATTACTATTACTTTTCTAAAATTACTATTACTTTTTTAAAATTACTATTACTTTTTTAAATTTCTATTACTTTTTTCAAATTTCTATTACTTTTTTTAAATTTCTATTTCTTTTTTCAAATAACTATTACTTTTCTTATCAATCGCGCACAATTTAAATATCGAAATAAGTAATCATGCACTTGATCTGTATATTGAATAAAATTCGCGTGCGAGACAATTGTAACTAAGTGGGTCTATTAATAATGACAGTGGAGTAAAATGTATTCGTTCCTGAAATCATTAGTCTAATTGAATTGCAAATGACTCTTATTTAGGCAAAAGTCGTCTGCACACTACAAGGCTGCGTAAATCACTAGCGAATTAAACGGTAAATGCAATTGCTCGCAATGACGAAGTGAATTCGATTGTCATTGAAAATAAATTTAATCTATAAGACATGTGAATAAGAAGATAAGATAAGTAATTGAAGCTCTTTGAAATAAAATTCATTTTTTTAATATAGAATTTTTAAAAATAATCGACAAAATTCTATTAGGAATTCTATAAAGAATCGAAAACGAATTTTAGTGCAGTAATTCTGAATAGAAGAAATACATTGAACTTACCGAGAACATTGGTATTTTCTAAATAATACTCGGAATTGAATTTTTCAGGAAATAAATTTACACCTTTCGCTAAGGTGTAATTTTTCAAATTATCTACATTTATTCCTAGGCTAGAGACCATTGAATGAATATCCCTGTGCAGGAGAATTCTCTTTTGCTGAAGATCTTGAATTTTCAAACCCTAAAAATAAAGAAAAATTGCACACATTTTAATATTGCTGCAATGAAATTTTAATATTACACAAGCTAGTTATGCAAATTTTGAAATCTTTATCAATAAAGAAAGGAAAAATTCTTATAATGACATATATTATACTACTTTTCACGTAGGTTTTTGTCTCTTCCTACTCATATAATTATACATTTGAAAATATTCAAATGCATCAATTAAAATTTCACAGCAAGTGAATTGTAGAATATGTGTAAAATATTAAAAACAGAACTCGTCAATATTATACGGGCGGATTAAAAATAAAATGTCACTTTCAGCACAATTATTTTATACATAAAATATTTAGATTATCAGAAGTACAAAATAAATTGTTCCGATATTAAAAACGTGGGAAATATCAAGTTTTATTGATCTAGAATAATTTTTGCCATTTTTGAAGACAATTTTTTTTAAATTAAAATTTTTAATTTTTAAAAATTTACTTCAGAAGTAGATGAAATTTACACTAAAAATAAGAATTTTTAATAGAAAATTGTACTGTTTGAGAAAAAATTCCAATAATTTTTACACAAAAATTAACATTAAAAATTGTATATTTTTATATTAAACCTTGTTTTTCCAAAGAAAATTTTACAAAAACCGTTTATGAATTTTGTTCGAAACTTAGTAAAAGATACTTTTAATTTTGTAAAATTAATTCTAAAAATAATTTGATTTAATTAAATTTTCAGGAATTTTAATTAAAAATTTGGAAAATAATAATTTCTACCATAACTTTCTAAAAATCAATTATCTTCAAAAAATGTGAATTAAAATTTTTAATACTAATTTTTAAAATTTTTTTAATCTACTTTTTTAGAATTATTGAAATTTATTATTTAAATATTGTATAAAACGTAAATTTTCAATATTTTTGATTGAAATTCTCCAAAAAAGTGTATTATTTTTTTTAATCTTCCAAACACAATTTTTTGTGAACATTAGAAAATATTACTTCAAAAATAGTGAAATTTAAACCAAAATTATGAATTTTAAATAAAAAATTGTAGTTTTCAAGAATTTTAATAACCACTTTAGAAAATAATTGAATTCACAAAAATTAAAGAGAAAAGACTTCAAAAAAAAATTTAAATCTACTTTTTTTTAAAATGTATTGAAATTTATTATTAAAATATCAAAATAATTGTAAATTTTTAATATTTTTTATTAAAATTCCTCAAAAAATTGTTTTTCTTTAAATTTTCTAAAAATTCTTGTATGAAATTAAAATACTTTAAAAAAATCACAGTAGAATATTTTTAAAATAGTAAATTGAATAACAATAAAATATAACTATTATTTCTGAAGACAATTCTTTTCATGAAAATTAGAAAAATTAACTTTATAAATAGTGGAATTATTTAATCTAAAATTAAGAATTTTTAATATCAAATTCTATCAGTTCGAGGAAAATTTGAATAAATTTTCTACAAAAATCAAAATCGCTTTTTCCAGAGTAAATTTTGTAAAATCCGTTTGTAAATTTTCATTAAAATTGAGTGAATTTAATAATCATCCATAAAGTAATTTTCTCCAAAATTTTTTTCCTCAAAAACACAATCACGAAAATAAATTAACTAAAAAAATTTGTACGTTCATGAATCACATAATGTTCGAAATTTTTCCCTCAAGACATAAAATTGTCATTTTAGTTTTAATCACCGATATAAATATTGTTGCGATGCTTATGTTTGCGGTTCAATAAAATAATATAATTATGAAAAATAAAAAATAATACGGACCCTCATATAATTATGAACCCTGTACATATGCGGCGGGCTTTTGACCGGATGTAGGGTGATAGCACGATGAACTTCCTTTCTTTTAAGTTTGCCGGTGAAAGCTTGGTCCCCGCTACTGTTATGATAAAGGATTGACTGCATCTAAATCAGATAAACAAAAAGTAATCATTAAAATCAAATGTTAACACGTGCGTTATAATCGTATGTGTATATATTATAGTAACAATTTGTATATAACAGTATAACATAAAACTTAAATAGCGAACTTCCGTATTCAAGTGACTGTGACTAAACTCTGTAATCGTTAGAAAATTTCGAAATGGGCAATTTAGGAATAATTTTCGTGAAAGATTGAAAAAAAAGTTGTTTATTTTTATTGTCAATAAATTTTCCTGTTGTTTTTATAAATATTCCCTGATTTTCCTGACTTTGTGGCAACTCTGCTTTTTATTTGCTACAAACAAATAAAATACGGATTTTTCTTTAAAATAGGGCAGTAACTTTTTGTTCAGTTGTTTTATTTGGCTATTTAGTTATTAGGGTTTACTTCGCACTCATCTCCTGTTTACTACTTTTTTTTACGATTTTCTACTATTTGGATACTTTTCTTAGATTAGTGACACTAAAAGTTACTATTTTCTTTATTTCTAGAATTTGCACCACTTTAAATTCACTTAAAATAATTTTATTTTCTTTAATTTATTTTTTATTTATAATTACTTTCTTTATTTATTTAATTTATTTTAATTTAATTTAAAATAATTTAAAAGAAATAAGTATTTAAATTTTCGTTAGCTATTTTTTTTCTTTACTAAAACTACTTTTTACTTCTTTTTATTGACACTTTTTGTTTTTTTTATAAATAATCATCGTGTGTGCGAAGCCTCTATTTTTCTCTTCAAACAAAATTAAGCACTGAATTTGATGTTAAGGTATGTGAAAGTGGAATGATTTTCTAGTACTTCTGAGATTTATTTTCGCTATATTGTTAAGGAGCAGTCACCCATGTGAGATAGCAGAAACTTAACGATCAATTTAAACTGATAAGACGAAGAGAATAAGACGACATGGTCACTGGGTTAGCAGGGTGCAATTCGCTTGATTATAATAACCGACATCCTCATGCGTTCATTCTACCTTCTAACGCTAATTAACATTAATATTATGATTTAATAAAAATCTATTCTGCATAAACAATTTGTGCGCTCTGTTAATAATAATTACGCACTTACTTTCAACATTAAATTTCCAATTCAGAAAAAATTACACAATTTTCCCCAATTAGGAAAAATTAATTCATTATTACCTAACTATTAATAAATTTAATTCCCTTTAGAAATTTAAGACATTTTGTTTAAAAATTGCAGAGCTGAAAATTTTATTTCAGTCAGATTTCTATGAATCGGTTGAGTTATTTCCTGGTTGTTTTTTTTCTTCACAAAACTAAATAAGAGGAATAATATTTTTGGTCGGCTTTTAAATTTAGAATGACGCACGTGTGTATGAATATAAATTTTAATTCGCAAAAGATCTGAAATTTAAGTGAAATAAAATTTACATTCCGAGGAAGATATAAATTAAAGATTAGCATTAGTCATTAGAATTGGAACGTTTAAATAATTTTTGCGTAATATTATTTTCTAAATTCATAAGACCGTATAATATAAATGGCGAGTCAAGAAAAGGAAAAAAGAAAGTGAGAATAGGAGGACGAGGGTGAGACCGAAATAGACTTAACGATAAATGGACGACCGTAAAAAAGTTAACGACCTAGTGAATTACTTTTTAAAACTATGTAATAGAAAAGAAATAAAAGGAAAATTAAAATGTAATTCAGTCTGGAAATTTGTTCCCTTCTTCACTAATCTAATTCGATGGAGAAAATTTGATAACAATCATTTGCAAATTATTCAATTTGTCTAATTTCACGAAAATAAGTTTCTCCGAATGTGATTTATTGTCTTTGTAGAGTAATCCTCTATTATTTACTTTCTATAATCTGCCGTTCTTATACTGCGAATGAATTATTAATTATAATGAATGAATTGTTAAACATTAGATGATGAGGAAAGGAAAATGTAAATTTTTATACTTTGATTAATTACCTCATAACTCCAGGTGCAAGGAATCCCGGCATATTTTTTCACACACCTCCCAAGTTCAACGTCCTCATGTGTTGTGTATAAATTCTTAAGACAATATTTAATATGTGGCACAATTCTTTTTAGCGTCTCCCTCGATATAATAACACCAGGTCCTCCCATGCAAAAATTTTCATCATACTCCAATGATAGTAAACCAAATTCCTCCGAGTTTCCCCTTCCGGCTTGACCAATATACATTGCCCTCCTCGAATCAACGGATCGTAGAAATTTTTCCAATCTATCGGTTCTCACATAAACATCGTCGTCGGCTCTCAAAAACCACTCGAATTTCTCACCGAAATTATTCCACATATATTGAAGCATAAGAAAGGATTTCTTTTGTGGTGGATAGCTATCGTCGACAGTGGGAAGTGAAACTAATGGTAAATCTGGACAATTGTCTGGTACCGTTGAGAATTCAGAGGCAAAAAATGCTATTTTTCCTGGTACTTCCTTGCCCCATGTTTCGTAAACGGCTTTCGCTCGATTTTCCAAATATTTTTGGGCAGTCATCACACCGACGAAAACTAAATTTAATGAAGAGGACGTGGCATTCATTGATCGTTCATCCGTGAATCCCGATGTGATATCATTCTTTTGCTCCATATTCGTTGGAAATGTGAAATTAAAACGATTAATAACAGAGGGAGCGGAAATTCGATGATTTAGGATTATAAAACCCAAAAGAAGACCTAATGTTAGGCCCAAAATGGCACTGGCTAATCCACGTCGTTTACGCATTACTGGCTTAGCTGTTGTCGTCACCTTTTCCATGGATGTTCATGTGGGCCTCTTAAAAATTCTGATTTTTTCGATGAAATCAGCTTCCACTTTTTCTCATTCTCGGATCCCATTGTCCTTATTTCGTCGAACAACGAACTCCTAAACTTTCAAATAAAAAAAAAATGTTATAAAAATTACTAAAACAGGCCTCGGATCGACTTTAACGAACAAAAAAAGTCGCTTTAGTCGATTAAAAATAGAAAAAAAGTCGAAAAAAAGTCGATTATTTAATTACTGGCTGTCACAAAATTTCCAATTAATCAAAAATTTTATAATTTTGCTAAATAAATATTCAAATACTTCTTACTTCTTTATTCACAGGAAATAAAATTTAAAAAATTTCAACTTTTCAAATGTAATAATTTCTAAAAATTAAAACTATAACCCTTTTATAAATTTAATTACTTTCTACAACTTTTAACTAAATTTCATCTCTAAATCAATTATCTATATGAATTTTTAATCATATTTTGCAATTTCTTCAAAAATTAAATTATTTAATTAAAAAAAATCAAACTTTTTAAAAATATTTCTAAATAATTTATTGAAAATACAAAAAGTTTTACAATTAGAAATAATTAAAAAATGTCTAAAAAATTGAAATTTGGTCAAATATTTTCAAAGCTGATTTAAATTTAGGAAAACATTTAAAAAATAATTCAAAATTTGTCATAATCTTTTGAAAAATAATTAAGTTTCCTAAAAATATATAAAAAAATAAATCAAATTTTTCAAAAAATTGTAATTATAAATAAATTATTTCTGAAAAATTCTAAAGTAGTAAATTTAAAAAAAATTCTATTTACTTTATTAGAAGGTAATTGAATCTTAAAAAATTGTAATAAAACAATTGAATTAATTTTTTTATATAAATATTGTATTGTATGATTTTCAGAAATAATTGAATTTTTTTTTTTTAATTTAAAACAAAATTATTTTCAAGAATTTTAATTGAAAATTTGAAATATATGATTATTTTCTCCGAAATGTTGAAAATAATTTTGAACAATTTTATTTTTATTAATATGTGTATGAATTTTAATTTTCGAAAATATTGAAAATAATTGAATTTAAAAAAATTAGAACGTAATAATGCAGGGAATTATTATTTTCTAAACTATTTTAATATTATTTTTAAAACCTATTTTTCATTAATTTTCATTTTTATTGAATCTACACTTGAAGATTATTTATTATAATTTTTGATAATTTAATATTATTTCAAAAATTTTCAATTAAAATTCTTGAAAAGTTAAATTTGAAAAATTGGAATAAAACACTTGAAAAGATGATTTAGTTTTAATTAAATTTTACAGAATTTTAATTATTCAAAATCTTTTTAATTGTAATATTTTGAAACATTTAATTAGAAAACTGATTGAAAAATAAACATCCAAAAGTTTGTCTATAGTAATTTATACTTTGCACGGCATAAAAATCGAAATAAGTTGCATTTTATACCAAAAATATTGTATTTTGGCGCAAAATTTGGAAGAAAAGTCGAAAAAGTCGCAATTTTTTAATAAAAGTCGATAAAAGTCGCATTATTTGAAAATAGTCGAAAAAAGTCGAAAAAGTCATAACATCCGAGGTCTGCTAAAATGTAATATTTACTAAATTTTTTACATTTTCCTATATACTAAAAAGTTGATACAAAAAATTGATTTAGTTTCTCCCTGTTTTCCAAAACAAAATTGCCTTTCTCTCTAAACTGAAAGAATATTCTGATTCACTCTAAAAATTATTAGATACGCAAAAAAATGTTCCATTGCATTTATTTGCGAATTTTTTTGATTGTAAAATAATTATTCAAGAACGTCAATAACTTTTTTTTAAATAAACATTTTTTTACTATTATTTTTCCATAAAAACTAAGATTTTCAAAAATTCTAATTCAATTATTCTTTTTAATATGAAAATTATTTTCGAATATGAAAAATTCAGATTTTTAAAGATTTCAACTTGAAACCTTTTTAAAATTTAATTATTTCTTAAAAATTAAAAATAAACAATAATAATTTTCAAAAATAAAATACATTTAAGATTCAATTATATTCTAAAATATTGACTTAAAATTCATTCTTAAATCAACTTTTATTAGAAAATTCTACGAGAATTCAATTATTTAAATATAAATATATATTTCTAGATTGAATATTTCTTAAAATTGAATTTTTATAAAAAGTTTAACAGAATTTTAAAAAATAATTTAATTCTTGAGAAGAATAATATTATTCTTTATGAAATTAATTGGATTTTTGAAAAGAATTTTGTCGCTAGTGAAAATAATTGAAATCTTGCGAAAAATTGTATTATTTTGGAAAAAAATTGAATTCTTGTAAAGAACTTTATTAAAAATTTGTATAAAAATAATTTAATTCCTAAGAAGAATTTTATTATTTATGAAAATAATTGAATTCTTGAGAAGAATTTTATTTTTTTAATAATTGAATTCTCGTAAAAAAATTTGTCAATTCAAAGTTCATTTTATTTATTATTTCATTTACTTTATCAATCCATCTGATCAAGTTTTAATTGATTCAAATTTTCCTTGATCCAAATTTTTAGCAATTAAAGCTTCAAGAGTTGATAAAAAAATTCTAATGGATTAAAATTACAATACATTAATTAATTTACAAGTTAATTTGTGTTATCTAACATTTTCCAACATTTTTAAAAAATAATTTCTCCTTTCATTATATTAAAACAGAAATTGTACGGTTGTGAATCCTGTACTTATTTTTTTTTTAGT
The DNA here is from genome assembly GCA_032873175.1 of Leptopilina drosophilae. Lineage (NCBI taxonomy): Eukaryota > Metazoa > Arthropoda > Insecta > Hymenoptera > Figitidae > Leptopilina > Leptopilina drosophilae. The sequence goes on from CM065478.1 coordinate 73,815,243, forward strand.
TTTTTTCACATTTTTATGAATTTTCACAATAACAGATTTCCAGAGATCACACTTAGTGCCCTTTTTTATTCAATCCCCGTTTTTTTCACTTTTCCCCTATTTTATCCCCTTAAATTAATCAAATCCCCTAATGCACCTATCGTCATCAATTTTCTCCCTTTTCCCCATATTTTTGAGAAAAACATATACAAATATTATCTTTTTTCCCAGAGTTTTTCAACATATAAATTGTTTCATAACGAAAATATAGCTACTTATTATAAACAAATTCGAGAAAAATTCCCAAAAGAAAATTGTTATTAGAATCATCTAAATTTGAAATCTAAAATTTGGAAAATTTAGTAATTTTTATCTCTCGTTTCCTTGAGCTTGTACGCCCAGCTTTTTAAATAGCTATTTAAGATATTTTCCTCTTTTTTCTTAATTAAAAAGAACAGAATTTATTTATAGCTTATCATTTCTAGATTTCTTACGCATGTGTGGTGAAAGTTTGACTTGTAATGTGAAGATAAGAGAAGATATTATTGGGAAAGAGTTTTACCGAATTAGGATGTTATCAGTGCCATTAGTAGCTCCATAATCTTGACTCTAGAATGATGAGAAGAAAAAACAGAAAAAAATTCTGGTTCATTTTCTTCGAGTGTGACATTGCTTTAGTAAAATCCAGGCAACTGGTTTCCCTCCTTGATACTTGATACCCCAGATACTTCGAGGAACTTCTGTATATCTGCATCCACATACGGCTTAGTTTTATGGCTTTTGGCTACCAGATGCTCTCTGTTACACTCTTTTTTCAACAGAAGAATAAAATTGTTTTTCTTTCTAAATGAAAGCAGGATCGACAGTTTCCGTTAGAATTTTCCCTTTTCTGGCGAAAGAGAGAGAGAAATAAATGCGACCTACAAAGAAGAAAATTTATTTTAATAACTTTATCCATTTTTGCAATTCGTTACAAGTGTGGAATTTGTAAATTGTGATATGAACTAGAATAACTAAACTAAAAAATTCGAAATATAATTCTTCAAAAATATAATTCTTATTAAGAAATATAATTCTTCAAAAATTATATTTGTAAATGATTTTTTAAAGGAAAAATAAAATTTTTTGCAATATAAAATTAATTTCAGTGAAATTTGATAAAATCTTCAACAAAAATTGTAATTACAATTCTTCAAAAAAAAAAAAAAAAAACTTTTGTAATCAATTTTTAATAATAACCACTTCCTTTTAGTTTCTTTTTTCCAATAATTGGTATTTAAAATTGAAATTCAAAATTCAACATTCGAAATTTAAAATTGAAACTCAAAATTCGACATTCAACATTCGAAATTTAAAATTGAAATTCCAAATTCAACATTCGAAATTTAAAATTGAAATTCAAAATTCAACATTCGAAATTTAAAATTGAAACTCAAAATTCGACATTCAACATTCGAAATTTTAAAAAACTTATATTAAAAAATTGCGACTTTTTCGACTTTTTTTTGGTAAGTAAAATTATTTTACTCCACTAAATTTTTCCAATTTTGCGTATTTATTTTTTATCAACTAAACTGAACTGAAAAAAAAATATTTACTTAAGTTCAGTTTAAAAAAAAGGAAATTCGCAGAAATGGAAAAATTTAGTCGAGTTTAATTGAAAAAAAAGAAATTCGCACAAATGAAAAGACCTATTTAGTCGAGTTTCAGAAAAATGAAGTCTGAAAGTTATTAATACGAAAATTATTCCCATGATTGTTTAATTAATTAGATAAGAAAAGGAAGCAGGAAATCAAATTTCAATTTATATTTTACCCGCTCTGTGCTATACAGTGATGTTTATAAGAGAAGATGAGGAAAATTGTTCTATTTGGTATGAGAAAGTTACGCAATTAAACGAAACCCATAAATAATGGGAATAATTTTATCGATTACAAGTTCAAGAAGAGGAAAAAGTAAGCCGTTATGAAAACGGTTAGATCATTCGCAGTTTACGTTTGTCTTTAAAAAAAAATGGGGTCAAATGCATGCTCAGCAGTCCAAACTCTTTGCAAGTCGGTTTGTTTTCCTTTTTTTTTACTTAAATTAAACTTATACTTGGAATTTTTCGAGAAACTGACAATCAATAATTTGGAAAATCAACAATCGTAATATTTTTGCGTAATATATAAATTCCGAATTTACAATTTTTAGATGTCAATTTTGAATTTTAATTTTAAATCTCGAATGTCGAATTTCAATTTTAAATTTCGAATGTTGAATTTTGACTTTCAATTTTAAATTGCGAATGTTGAATATTAAATTTGGAATTTCAATTTTAAATTTCGAATGTTGAATGTTGAATTTAGAATTTCAATTTTAAATTTCGAATGTTGAATTTTGAATTTCAATTTTAAATTTCGAATGTTGAATTTTGAATTTCAATTTTAAATTTCGAATGTTGAATTTTGAATTTACGATTTTGAATTCAGAAACTAAAATAAATTTTCAAAATTGAAAATTTGCTATATTATAGTTTTCTGAACAGTAAATCCAAACCTTGACAATGAATTGATAGCAGCTTTCTTCTCTATTATTAAAAAATAAAGATTTAAAAGCCGTTATAAACCAATCGATATTCAAGGTATATTAACTCTGTGGTATTTTTACTTTCTGGGAAAGAATTGAACAGCGACAGTTCACAGTTCATTGATCATTTCGTGATTAATGTTTTAAACGCCTTTGTTCTCTAATCTGTTTTTTCTCTGTATAGTGCATTACTTTTATTGTGCATCGTCTATCTGAAAAATAGGAAAACCATTATTTAACGTATTTCAAAATGCAATAAATTACTATCTGTGTCAAAATTCATTAAAAAATACAGCCCTTGTAAAACTGACAGCGTGACATTAATTCTATTTACTTATTTCGGTTAAAAATTATATTTTTACATTTATTATATAAAATTACTAAAAGTTCAGTTAGTTTAATTAATTAATTTCATTCGGTTAGTTTCTATCGCGTTTTTAATTTCAATATTCAGAGAATAAATTAGTAAACATAATTGTAAACCGTAAGTAAATAAAATGTATTCGTTTCGCCCGTTGGGAATTGGCAGAATCGTCCGTAACAATCTTTAATTCACAAAGCAGTAGATTTTTAATTTAACTCTAGTTTTTTTTTCATTAAAAAAAATTTTCAAACACGACTTTGAGGAAAATGGAGAGAAGCAAAGATTAATGTAATTTTTTTTATATATAGGAAAAAAATGTAAATTTAATAAATTCTGAAGTTCTTGATAGAAGAAGAAGAAGTTACGGCTGTTATGATTATGAGTCTTTGTCTAACACGATTGTACAGTTGATCATGCAATTTTGAATTCAGCAACATTCTCACGACTGAATCTCATATAAGCGCGAGTTCCTGAGAATTTTCACCGGGAAGCTCATTAACTCTGTACTCGAACGCTTCTTAAATTGTCTTCAAGGTCTAATCGCCGTAATGGTTATATAGGAGAATATTTCATCGTTTCTTTACTGCGTGAAAAAACTCGATTGTAGTGTTCTTGTTAACAAAAACGACTCCTTTTTTTCCCCCTACAAATTGTTTTGCTAACAAATTCACCTATAAAACGAGATTATATCATTATTTATAATACACGGTGCGATAAAAAATAAATTATTATAAATTAAATAAAAAAAGAAGAAGAAGAAAAAGAACACGAAGAAGGGGAAAATATTGTTTGAATAAAGAATAAAGAATGAAAAAGTTAATGAAAAAACAACGATTGGAAAAGTCTGTTAAAAATTATTATTGTCGAACAAATTGAACATTAAAAGGTATAGTAATTATTCATTCGAACGTTATAATAAATATGAGTTTGAAATTATTCTTTATGTAAGTTCCTCTCATTGTGGTTGCTGTAGACTTTGTTTTATTCGTCAGGAGCAATAAAACCCTCATTCTCCTATTAAATGATTAAGAGTAACGTGTATATATGTTTTATGTGATACAATCATATGTATATGGCAAAAAATACTTCCCTTACTTTGCAATGAAACTGCATATATTGCAACATGAGTCGCTTCTTTTGCATCGAAACAATGTAAGACTTAATATAAAATTACAAGCGAGTATCATCTGATATTGAATGTCTTCGAAAATATATCAAACATCGTCAATAATACGCTTCCTTTTTATATAACAATAAGAAATATCGCGCACGAAATATATGTAATTACACAAATATTTTCCCATTTAAACAAAAATATTAAAATATACAAATTAAATCAATTTTCTTTGAAAAAAAATTCGATTTTAGTTCTTAAAGTTCTGACAACGAATTTCATTTACTTCTCTTTCAAATATTAATTTTATTATTTAAATACAATTGAGTTACGCATTGACAAACATTTTTTCGCATTTTTAATTAGTTTTTCAATTTTATTTCAAAATTATTAACTGAAAATATTTAAAATATTCATATAATTAAAAAATTTTCATTCACTTTGAACAGTTAACATTATGGAAACAAAAATTTTCGATTTTAAAGTTCTTGCTGTTCTGAACAGAAATAATTTTTATCTTCTTCAAACTAAAATTTTATTGTGTCAAGAGATAAAAAAAAGTAAATTATAAAGATACTATATATGATTAATTTTTCTTTTACTTCTTAAAACGCTTGGTAATTTTTGTAAATTCTTTTTAATCGAACCCGTCGATCTTGATTTTAGGAAAAAATGAAGAAAAATATTTTTGAAAAAGTAAAAGTCGATCAAAATAAATAAAATACGTGAAAAAAAGAATATCTATGAGAATATACAGTATGAGACAGTGTAACAATGGAAAAAAGTGATGTAAATAAAGTATTATTATGGGAAAAAAGAAAATTCCATGAGTCAGTGACAGCGACTATTTGAATCAAGTATGAGCTTTAGAATTCAAAGGAATGCGTTTTTTTTGAATGAATGATGATGATACATTTTTGAAAAGACTTATAAAACAGGATTTATTTTCAAAAAACTAATTTTATTTTCATGTATGAGATTTTACTGGTTTAAATCCGAGTATTTTTCTAATTTTATCCGTAAACTTTCAGACTGACTTTTCCGATTCAAAAATTGATAGGGTTTATATTTAATTTTTTATTTAAATTGTAAATGTTTCTGTTTCGAACATTTAAATCGACGACAAGGTTTTTTTAATTTGTATTTTATTTTAGAAAAATTATTTGGTATGTTAAAAATGATTTCTTACTTAAGTAAATCGTTTAATTTGTATTTGTTTTCTTTTTTGAATATTAATTTTCAAAAATATTTAAGAAACAAAAATTCGTGTTTAAAACTTTAGGAAAATAAGTTCATAACGTTTATAGAAACGATTGATAAAAAAATAATTTCGTGACAGAAAAATATTACATATTTACAAATATTACTTCTGTAAATTACTTATTGATGCAAAAAAAACTACTTTTACACTAAAATTTATATAGAAAAATAGATTTTTGCTCTAAAAAATCAAATATAAACGTTGTAAACTTTATCAAATTTAAAGGAAAATACTTTGACAGTATAAAAGTTAAGAAAATAATTTTTTTTTTTAAATATAAAGAGTGACAAAGAAATAAAACATTCGTTTTATCAAACGTTCGGAAACTAACACAAAAAAGCATTTAAAGAAATTTTTAATAAGATAAATTTTCCAATTCAGCTGAGAATTGAATTATTTCTCTCTTATAGAACATAGCATCAATTTAGCAATTTGAAAATGATCCATAAAGTACTAAAAAGCTTTACAATTCCACGAGTGACATTAAACGTAAATTTCATTACAAAATAATAATTCAATTCACTTCTTTCTTGAACAGTTAAAAAAAAGAAGTAATGGAAAATTCAATAGTGATCTAGTTTTATAATCTAAAACTCACAGTTGCGAAGTCAGACGGAATCCCGGTTTTCATCCCGTTAAAGCCTATAACTTGGATGATTCCAGTGACGTATAAAACACACAACTCTTTGAAGAGGAAAACCGGTTTCACCGAAAGTCACGACACACTATCATCATCATCCGCGCGGTCCCTCCTAAAAAACATGCCACTGTTTAGAGACGGGATTTTGTCGCAGTTCCTAGAAACTTGTCGCGGACAACCTACACTGTGCAAAAAAAGAAAAATAAAAACTATTTATATCACTGATAATAAATAACAAAATTATCTTAATGTTTCTAATATATGAAAGAGGATTGAAAAATTAGAAAGTCTCTCTATCTGACGGATATACTTCTTGAAACGTGCGGCTCGTAGGAAGCCGCAGTGGCAACTAATCCAGAGTGTTGGAGCGTGAGCAAGAACAAACAGACGAGAGCCTATGTTGTGCATGCTCCTCAGTAACTGTGATTTTATATTCCTGATTCCTCTTGGTTTCATTCGATCCAATCGGAAACCTTGAATCCTTGACAACAACAAAAAATATCCCTCCAGGTAAAAGGCGCAACATCGCGAGCTGACCTTTGCCATTGATCCATTTCTGACTTTTATTGTATTTTTACTGACCCTGAACCAGGATTTTGCTGTGTGCAGCATCCGATGAAAAAAAATCCCCTTCTATCTAGATATCGGCGAAGAAGGAGTTCTTTCATCGTCTGAAAATATAGAAGATTATTTATTGTTAATTAAGAGAAGGAATCAGTCTTGTCTATTGTATTCGTCTTATCAGTGAAAGACGGATACCACTTTAATGAGAGACACGTGTGGGACAATTTAATTAGTGATATTTTTAGCGCATTTGACAATCTCGACGATTTCTTGATTAAATTCACTATAAATATATAAATTAAAATTAATTATACAAAGCAATTTTTGGGGAAAAAATACGAAAGCTTGCGTTTTTTTAAAAAAGACTTAAAAGGCCATTTAATTTCAAGGAGCCGAGAACTGACAAACAATCGGAACAAAACAAAAGAACGATTTCGAATTTCAAGTAAAAAAAATCGATTTTCTAAATTCAATCAATTTTGGTAAAAACAAAAATTCAATTTTAAATATTTTAAACTTACCTTTGAATCATTTGAAGTAAAATAAATAATTTTCGTCAATAAATATAATGAAAATAAAAATAAATAAAATAAAAAAATCATATTTAAAAAGACCCTAAAGTTCTGAACGTTCAAATGAACGAAATTTATTTATTTCTTCTAAAAATAAAATTTTTATTGCAATTATTTTGTGTCACTGACAAAAAAAATTAATTACTGAGTTTGTAAATGTAAAATTTTAGTTTAAAAATTTTTTTATGATTAGCAATTTATTAAAATATCTTCAATAAAAAATATTTCGTTCATTTGAACGTTCAAAACTTTGGGATCATTATTTAAACGACATAACCTACATTTTAATAAATATTTATATTGACAACAAATTATTTTTATTGAAATGCAACTTTTAATTGTTCCAAATATCGAAAATTAAATTCTTCGCCCTTTAGTAAAAAAAGAATTAAAAAAAAAATAAAATAAAAAAGAAACGACAAAAAATGCAAAATAAAATTAAACGTAAAATTCTTTTTATTGTCTTTTATCGTTAACTGTATTTTTTCCAATTTGAATGATTCGAATAAAAAAAGATAAAAACCTTGGCTACTAATAAAGAGAATAATCCTTTAATTGTGATTTTCTTCATCACTTGTATAATAATATATATATATATATATATATATATATATATGAATGAATGTAGTAAATAATTTGATACTTCCGTAGAGAATAATATTTTCGTTCCAAACAAATGCACGTTTATTGCACTTCGCACGTGTCGAGAAAATACGTAACGGAAACGAAATTATTATACAATTCTCAAGATATTTATATATTGAGTGGAAAAATATCGTTGTGGATAAGATCGCAAAGAACTTCGTTAAAATTTTAAATATCAAGAAATAATTAGAGCAAAAAAGAACTGGATTTTTTTCTATTAAACTACACTAATAAACATTTTTTGTTTGGTTATAAATTAGTTCTAATTAAAAAAGAAAGGACGACAATGGCGCCACTGAAATAAAACTAAATAAATTTTTTATTTTTGTATATTCTTTTTATGAATTCCCCTTTGATTGTTCAATGAAAACAATTAGCCAACTCTGTGCGGTCAATTGGTAATAGAAAGAAATAAAGAGAATAGCTTTGCAATCAATTGCATGATTCATTATGTAATAATTTCTAATCTAAAATAATCCAATTTAATTAATGTACAAAAAGGATTAATAAATATATAAATACTTACAAAAACCGCATGTTTTGTGTTCCTGATTGTCAAAATTTTCCGTTTTCCTTATTGTTTTTTCTGCTCCTGACGGTAGGCAAACACAATTACAAATGTGAATTTCCGAAAATATTTTCCGACACAAAAGAATACGAGAGCTTATATAAAATAATGTAGAATTCAAATAGAAAATCTCAACGAGTATTGTTACTATTCGGAAAAATTGCTAATAACAATAATTGTCGTTAATTGTTAATAACAATTATTTTCTTTGTAAGTTATGCATCATTTACATTTTAAATTTCCCGCGCCACGTGTAATAATAAAATGGTGGGGGTGACTACGTTAATAAATGCGGATTAATAAAATTTCCAATTATTTGTTATTACCGGAAAAGAATGTTAACTATAAAATTATAAATATTTAATAAAAACAGAGATATCAAGTTAAGATAACATAATTTCTTGAATATTCGGTATTTAAAAATTTTTTAAATCTTAAAAATGTTCTATATTTTCGTTTATGTTGCGCGTCTCATAAGCACATGTAGGAAATCGATTATTTTCTAAGATCTAAAGTAGAAAAAGAAAAATCTAAGTATTATTAAGAAAATGAAAATAACTCGAATGAAAAAAGTATGAAAACAATATAAGTGGAAAATAGATACTTGCTTTCTAAATTTTTTTCCTTTACTGACTTTTTCAAAGAATTTTAAGGTTAGGTTTTATTTTTTTAGCTTTTGTTCCTTTTGTTTACTGACGTACTTATATCATCCTTATCATTCAGTTAAGAAAGCAACTTTTCAAAAAATATGATTTAAACAAGTAAATTTTGAAATATTTGAACAAATGCAAAGTTTGCAGGAAAAAAACCGGTTTGTCGACGCCGTTGACGCGTTGAAATATGTAACGAAATTTGTAAGAATTTGTAAAGGAATAATGGATACTTCTAGTGAAAAATTTAAGATTTTTTGATCATTTTATAAAACAAGTAATTTGATCGATGATAAATATTAAAACGGGTAAATAGAAAATGCAGATGATAGAAATTTAGAAAGGAAGGGTGCCTTTTTAGTGTGGCACGTAGCTGTTCATGTATCAGTACGCAGTTGCTCTATTGACTCGGCAGTACCGGAAGTGACGCGCGTCTCTTCGTTACGTTTACATTCTGTTCGTTGCGTTCATCGTGGAAGCCATTACCCTCATCCGCGCTGGTCCGCGCTAAAGCATCGTGCCATATTCCCACAAGCATTTAAAATCTACCTGAGATTTTGTAGTTATAAGTGAAATATTATGCGAGTGAAAAACGAAATGGACGACGACGAAAAGGGGTAAGTTGTTTTAATCTTTATTTGCAATCTAAAATCGTCATTTCTTTCACTTTAGAAATCGGTGTCGAGCGTTCCGGAACAATCAGTTTTAATACGCGAGACATCTAACAATTTATTGCAATAGATTTACAAGGAATTTCATCATGTAACTGCATTTTTCTTTTCTCAAGATATAGTATGAATTGTTTTTTTCAATTATTATTATTCTATCGTGAGTAATTAGACGCGTGTTTTTGACTTCTATTCTAAATGTATATATTTGACGGGGCTCTAGTCTCTTTTATCTTTATAAAAAAGACGTAAAAGATAAAATGCCGGTTTTGGTTAGTTTCGATGCATTTTTCCCAGATTTAGTTTGTATTTTAATTTTCAACTCTCAATTGGCGTTGGGTTTGGAGGAATTGTGTAATTTCTCGGTGAGAAAATGTAAAACTTGACGCGATTACTCATAATGGAGATCGTGTTAGTTGAAGAAAATGCCGACTTCCCGTGCGTCCTTTCATTTCATCCTTCGTGGCGAGTCTGCTCTTTGCTCCAATCGCAGTTGGGATGTCGTCAAATGTGTCCAATCGGTGTGGAGTTCTATTGCACTTACGAGGAGAATTGTGCATAAAGGAATGTTGATCTTGAAAGCCGGTGAATACTGAGTGCCGGTATTTTATGCTCTTTGCCCGAAATTTTCACTATTTGATGATGGCATCTTTATCCGTATTCTCTTATCGTTCAAGACTATTTTTCTTAGATAAATCTTTGTTTGAGAACGATTTCTATTCTCTCTCTCTAGGTTTTGTCTTTTTTTCAATGACGCTTCAAAGTTTTTGTTGTGAAAAATTTTCTTTTCTTAAAATTAATTTTAAATTAATGCTAAAATTTTTTTGTTACTTTTTCTTTTGTTTTCATTTATTTTCTGCAATCTAAGAGATGAATTAGAGCCGATTTCTTTCATGTTAATGTAGTAAATCTTGAAAATTTAGTTTAAAATTCCTGGAAAAATTTGATATCTTTCAACATATATTTTTTGTTGTTGAAAAAATTGCAGAGTGAAGACAATTTTTTTGTTTGTTTACAGAAAACTGTTCGTTGGAGGTTTGTCGTGGGAGACAACCCAAGAAAATTTGCAGCGTTACTTTGGCCGATATGGCGAGGTTATTGATTGTGTTGTAATGAAGAATAGCGAATCCGGTCGCAGTCGTGGCTTTGGATTTGTCACATTCAGTGATCCTGCTAATGTCTCATTAGTTTTGCAAAATGGACCGCATCAACTTGATGGACGAACTGTGAGTTCTGTTTCCCTTCAATATCATTTATTTCCCTTCGTGTGTTTATCTTTCTCTATTTGGGAGTAATCTTTACAATAACTTCAACTAAATTTACACTAAATTTAACTGGATTTACAATAAATTAACTAAATTTACAATAATTTTCCCAGATCTTTCATAACTTGACTAAATTTACAATAATTTAATTAGACTTTCAATAACGACTAATTTTACAATAATTTAAACTAAATCTACAATAATTTACACAGATTTTCCATAACTTGACTAAATTTACAATAATTTAACTAAATTTACAATAATTTACCCAGATCTTTCATAACTTGACTAAATTTACAATAATTTAGACTTTCAATAACGACTAATTTTACAATAATTTAAACTAAATCATGATCCCAAAGTTTTGAACGTTCAAATAAACGAAATATCTTTTATTGGCGATATTTTAATAAATTACTAATCGTAAAAAAATTTTTAAACTAAAATTTAGACTTTACAAACTAAGGAATTAATTTTTTGGATAGTGATGTCAAATAATTACAATGAAAAATTAATTTTTAGAAGAAATAAATAAATTTTGTTCATTTGAACGTTCAGAACTTTAGGATCCTACTAAATCTACAATAATTTACACAGATTTTCCATAACTTGACTAAATTTACAATAATTTAACTAATTTTACAATAGTTTTAACTAAATCTACAATAATTCACAAAGATTTTCCATAACTTGACTAAATTTACAATAATTTAACTAATTTTCAAATAATTTTAACTAATTTTCTAATAATTTTAACTAAATTTACAATAATTTACACAGATTTTCCATAACTTGACTAAATTTACAATAATTTAACTAATTGTACAATAATTTTAACCAAATTTACCATAATTTGCCCAGATTTTCAAAAACTTGACTAAATTTACAATAAATTAAACTAAATTCCTGGTTTTTTAACGTTCAAATGAAAGAAATTCTTTTTTTTGCTTCAATAATTAAAAAAAAATTAATGCTTAAAAGAAAATTAAAATTAAACGTTTACTTCGTTTAAAAATTCGTTTTTTTAATTTACAAAACCTTTTTTTCAAATACTAGATTTTCTACTAATTAATACTAAATTATCGATTTTCCTTAATTATTTAAGGAATTTCTGAATTTAAATATGAATTGTCATTAAAATAGAAATTCATTTGCAAAAAAAAATCTAGATTGATCCGAAACCATGCAATCCACGCACTTTGCAAAAACCCAAACGCAGTGGAGGATTTCCTAAAGTGTTTCTCGGTGGTTTACCAAGTAACGTAACTGAAACCGATTTAAGGTCATTTTTCACTCGCTTTGGCAAGGTCATGGAAGTTGTCATCATGTACGATCAAGAGAAAAAGAAATCAAGGGGTAAGAACAAATTTTAAATTTTAAATTATCCCTTTGCTCCACTTGTGACAATTAGTCGACAATTTATTGACAATTGTCAAAAAAAAAAAGAAATAGTATTTTTCCAAATACTATTTTTAAAAAATCCTTTTTTCCTTAAATTAAAAATTTTATCCTAAATTTTGAATAATTTAAAGATATTTATTCAACATTATCGTTTTTATTATTATTATTATTATTAATATTATTATTATTATTATTATTATTATTTTTATTATTATTATTAATATTATTTTCCTATTTTTAAAAAATTCTATTTTTGTCACAAGTGGATCAGATTACAAGGTAGTATTTTTTGTTATTATATTCTGTGAAATATATTGAGTTGGTATTATTTTAAAGTATAAAATGCAATCAATACTGTTAATGCTGTCGTTATACAATTGAAAATATTGTATAAGCAGCATTAGCTTTTATTGTTGTGTATATGAATTATTGATCTGCTATAGACGATCTTTATCTTATGCATAAGTTTTTATTATACATTTATAGTTAAATTGCATAAAAATGTTTGTAATAATTTAAATTTAATTCTACGAGAGATTATGTTTTGCCTTAAATTAACTCTAGAATATTATTAATGATAATTTATATCCAGATTTGTTTTCTTATACTTTTAATATTAAGAGAATGCGCCTCGATTTACGTTTTAAGATAATTTTCAATTTTATTTTTAAAGAAACAATAGTTAATTTAATTTTAAAATTCAAGGGAATTTTCTTTTAGGCGTTTATAAGAGCCAAGGGGTATTGTCGGCAAATTTAATTAAAATACTATTACTGTGACATTCTTTTTAGAATTCTTTCAAAAATTTAAGATTTCTTTCAAAAAATTGTCCTCATTTGGACAAAATATTTTAATTTACTTTTTTAAAAATTAATTTGTTTCAATTTTTAACATTAGACTAAATTGACTAAATGTGTATTTTTTTCATAAATTTTATTGTGAATGATTTCTTTTTCAACTAAAGGAGTTCAGATTTTCTATATAAGATTTGCCTACGATATCCTTGGAGTAAATTTATAAATGTAGGTATTTTCTAGCAATCTGAGCATTTACAGTTGATTTAACTTTAAATTTTCGAATGCAATTTGAAAAGAAAGGAAATGATAAAAATAATCAGTTAAATCTATTGGAAAAGTTTGTTAGAAATTCTTTTGCGACTTGTCATGTTTGTAAAATTAATTTAGAGGTATTTTACACATAATTACATCACATTACGTAATTTGCGTTTGTATTAAGTATAGCTTAAGTCTCAATTAGGCTGTTGTCTTGTTTCAAGTTTTACATACATAGCTTAAAACAATTAAACTGTGGAGGTCAGTTGTAAATTCTGTTTGATTTCAATTCAAGAACTGCTTAGTAACTTTCTCTAGAATTTTATACTTTTTATTCAGTAATTCTGATTTTTTAAAATTGAACATTTTTTTGTAAATTCAGAAAAGAATTTTAGAATGAATTTAAATCGAAAAAGGGTTAAAAACAGTAAGATTCTTTTCTCCAATTGATGGTGAGAACGCCTCTTATGGTTCTGGACACTTTTCGAAATTTCAATTCCTTTTTTTTAGTAAAAATATAAATTTAAAAAAATTACAACTTTTGGTTTTCACTTTTAAAATGCAAAGTAATGTATGTAATTTCGTTAAGTGACAATCTGGATATGCGTTTGAATTAACTTTTTCTTCCTTTATTAATTATTAATATTAATATATTTAACAATAATCTTAGATTCTTAATTTTATACGAAATATGGATAAAATTATTTATTTTGCAAATATCCGAATTATTTCGGTTAAGACACAGAGAGAAAGAGAGAGAGAGCGAGTGAGAAAGAGAGTAGAATTTAAGAAAGCAATTTTCAACGAGAAACGAGTTGTTGTAAAAATTCGTGAGAAATTTCTAGTTTTCCTCCTCACAATATTGAAAATTATATTTAAGATTATTTACATGGAAGAAAATTTCGTTTGGGTTATTATGTTAAACAATGTGTTACGTTTGGACGACAGGATTCGGATTTCTCAGCTTTGAAGATAAGGATGCTGTGGACCGATGCGTTGCTGAACATTTCGTCAATCTGAATGGAAAACAGGTATAGCATAATTAAAATTATTTTTAAGTTGAAGGTGTTTCACAAAAAAAAAACCTCTTTTTATCAAATTTTTGCGACAATTTGAATATTATGAAATATGATCGTTATACTGTTTTATAATACTATTATACTATTATACTATTTTATAAAATAAGTTAAGTTTAATTCTATGAAAAAGAAAACTTAATTCATGTAATTGTAATATAGATTTTTAACACTAGTTAATTTACAAAAAAATAGATATATGTAAAATTTGAAGAAAAAAAAAATAAAAATGAAGCGCTTTTATGAATGAAAAATTGATAATTTTTGTAAATTAAGAATACTTTGTGTACTTTTAAAGTATTTTTAATTCACATTTCACTTTTTGAAATTTTACATTTTCTAAACCATTTTTTGCCAATTCCATAAAGTCGGATTTAAAGTTAATCAAAGATTAACATCTGTTTTCAAAAATTAACTTGGCCATTTGTGTAGGTACACGAATTGGTTGGATAAGGTTTTAATCACTGATTAAGTTTTAATCGATGTTGTGATGGAATTGGCCGTAAATAATATATAGCTACCTAAATGTATAGTTTAAAGATTCTTTTAGTTTAATGTAAATTCTAATATATTTAATTTATCGAATTAAATTTATATTTAAAAATTAGAATACTTTAGTAATATGAAACCGAGTTAGGTTTAATTTACTTAGATACTTTTAGTAATTATCTATTTAGAGTTAAAAATATACTTATCATTATTATATAAGTTTTATGTTATTCTAGTTAACATTAGAATAATGTTCGACATACTTCGTCGTATAATTTTTCATACAGGGTGAATAATTTGTAATTAAGCGCTTTTATACATTTTTTGCCTCATTATTTTTATAGTTGTATTTCGATCTTAATTTCTTTTATTCCAAGATTTCTTTGTTATCAGTTTTATTAATTATTAGTTATTAATTATTGATTATTGATTTCTTCATTTAGGTTCATTCAGAAACGGTGGGAACATTATTACAATGTTTCTGTTGCTCTCTGCTCGATTTGAAATTTTTTTTGTATTTTTTGATTTTTCTAATGTTTAACTAACAAAAAGAGTAAATTCTATTTTTTCATTATTATTTAATTCTAAAATGGTGAAAAATGAATTTTTTTAATTCGTATCATTTTCATAAGTCATGGTAAACTATGCAAGTGAATTGTGTTTTCTTAAAAGGGTCAAAAAAATTTTTTTAAGACAGTAAGAAAATTTTATACAAAATTAAAGTTTCAATTTTCAAAAATTTCCCTCAATTTAATGATTTTTAATATTCGCTACACTTTATTAAAATTTTCCATAAGAATTCAATTATTTAAAAAAAACTTTAATGAGACACAGAAACTCAAGGAAATTCAATTATTTAAAAATGTTTTTATAAAATTTTTCGCAAGAATTAAATTAAATTTCTCGAAAAATGTGATTATTTAGAAAAAAATTATTAAAATTCAAGAAAAGAATTAAAATATTAAAAAATTTGTTAATAAAATTCTTTGCAATTGTTTTCAATTCAAATTTAATAGCATTTTTGAAAAGAATTCAATTTTTTTTTTGAAAATTTTAAATAGATTTCTTCCCAAAGAAATTCGATTATTTTCAGTACAATTTTAATTGAATTGATTTCTATTGCAATTAATTTTAATAAAGTTCTTTGTAGAAATTCAATTATTTTAAAAAACTTTTTGTGAATCTCTTTGAAAAATTTAATTATTTTCAAAAGTAATACAATTCTTCACAGAAATTCAATTATTTAAAAATAATTTAATTTATGTCTTGGCAAAATTTGAATTATTTTCTAAAATTTTCAAATTAAAATATTTAAAAATGGGAATTTTTTATAATTGAAATATTGTAAACAAATTGAATTTGAAAATAACGCACAAATTTTTAAAAAATAATTATTAAAAATAGTTCTTTTAAGGAAGAATTTTATTTCTAAAAAATTCAAGATTATTTTTAGCTTATACAATGATTTTTGTTTTTAAATAATTGAAATGTAGAACTTATAAAAATTGATTTTAAAAATGAATTTTACTTAAATTTTAGATTAAATTGAAAACTAAATGCCTTATAGTTTGCATTTTTAGAAATAATTGAATTTTGAAAAGGTTTCAAATTAAAATCTTTGAGAATTTGAATTTTTTTTATTCTTTTAACTTAATAATTGTGCAGAATTAATTTTTTTCAAAATGTTCAGTTGAATTTTCATTATTATTTAAAATTTTGTATTTTCTAACATGTATTTAATTGAAGTTTCGAATAATCGAAATTTTATGAAAAATTGAATTATTATAAACAAATTGGATTTGAAAATAGCCCAAGAGATTTTTTTAAAAATTGTTTAAAATAATTGATTTAATGAAGAAATTTAATTTGAAATTCTAGAAAATAATTGAAATGATAATATTATTCTTACAAGTTGTTTAATTTCAAAAAGATTTGAATATAAAATTGTGGGAAATCTTAATTCCTATGGGAAAATAATAATGGTAAAATATTTATTTTAATTAATTTAATTAATGAACTAATTTTAAAAACAATTGAAAGTATTTTTTGAAATTTTGTTATTTATGATGAGCCATATTTTGATTAAAACAAACAATTGAAATCCTTTTAAGAAAACAACATAAAATGGTGATCTCTAATATTTATATTGTTTGATATTAGAGTGAAAATTGAATTGTTTTGCGATTGAATTTCAACAGGACAAAAATTGACTGCTGATTTCAGGTTGAGATTAAACAGGCTGAGCCAAGAGACTCGTCAAGCAAGATGAATGATGGTCATCAAGGACAATGGGGACCACCGCAACAAGGTGGCCCTCCAATGGGAATGGCTGGGAATATGGGACCCATGGGTGGACCAAACGGACAAATGGGAGGACCAATGATGGGCGGACCAATGGGCCCACCAGGAAACATGATGCAACAATATCAAGGCTGGGGAACAAGTCCTCAAGCCGGTGGTTATGCTGGTTACAGTACTCAGTACAACACTCAAGGCTGGGGAGCTCCACCAGGACCACCTCAACAACAGCAAATGCCGCCACCGCCTCCCCAATGGGGCAGTAGCTACAACGTACAACCAACAGCTGCTACGCAAGGTTATGGAAATTATGGTGAGCTTTTCTCTCTCAATTCTACACGTTTCTTTCTCTTTTTTGCTTTACCTCTAATATTTATCATATTACGACAAGTTTTCGACACAGGCTCATTTTTGTCTCGTGCTTTCCTCCCTAATTGAGCCCGTTGCAAGTAAAAAAAAAACGTTGTATGAACAAAAATGAATTGTCATGTTTTTATTTATTCACTATTTTTGTTTATAATACAATTGTGATGTTAATTTTAGAAAAAAATGCGTTTACAAATTACAAACTGCGTATTTATATTTTTTTAAAAAAATAAAACTTTTTAAGAAAAAAACTATACACAAATCTGTAAAATTCGACTTAGTCAGAATTAAAAAGTTTTTAAACAATATAAAAGGGAGAATAATTTATTAAACCAATTTCATACTAAATGAAAGTAAATGAAAAGTAAATTTGTATTTTTGATCACTAATTTAATTAGTAATTCAATTAATTTTCATAATAACGAAAATGAATTATAAGTAGCTTTCAAAAGCAGAATATTGTCAATAGAATCTAATCTCTTTAAATTTTAATTAGTAAAAATATTTACTAATTTTAATTAGTGAATGACTTTTTGCTTTTGAACTAGCAAATTATCCAATTTTACTAACAGTCATTTCTATGAATTTATTAGTAATGTTTACTAATTAAAAAGCAAAACGTCAGTCACTAATTCAATTTAGTAAAGAATTTTCTTTCAAAGTAAACATTTTTACCCATCAAATTTAGACAGAATGGAAATATCACAGTCACTTAAGTACAAAAAGGAAAATTTTATTTACGTATAAACGCAATTGAAATTGAATGGAAAAAATTTCACGAGGGTTTTGACTTGCCACGGGCTCAATTCTTCACTTCATTTTCAATTGAAATCGAAAAGTTCCTAGGGTGGCACAAGTGAATATTTTTGAACTCAAAACAAATTTACGAGACGTTGAGAATGGCAAATTGTGGTTTATTTCATTTATTTATTTATTTCATGCTCTTCTTTCAAATTTTATCAAGAGGATTTTAAATGAAATTAAATTAAATGAAAATGAAATTTTTCTCTAATTTATTCTAAAACTAAAGAGATTTGTGTACTACGCGAAAAAATAGTGATTATTAATATAAATGTTCATTTTTTTATACAGTTACCAATTTTTTTTTCTTGCTTCTCCAATTCGGCAAAGAATTAAAAAAGCAGAAGAAGGAAAATATTTAACGAATTGTCATTCTCGATGCTTTCTTTACCATTTTTTTACAAAGTAAAAAAATCGTTTGAAAATCGAATTTATTGTAAATTTGTACAATTTTGAGTTTCTTTGTTGGAAACTTTAAAGAGAAATCTGTAAATATACATTTACTTTCGTTTCCAAGATAATAAAATATTTTTTTTTTAAATAATGACAATTTTGTGTCAAGATGAAAGACTACAGATAAAAATAAGAAAATAAAATTATTAAAATTATTTCTTAAAATATTAAATAATTAAACTCGAGTTTAAATTATTTTTGAAACGAATGTCACGTTATAGAGAGTGAGAGAGAGAGAGAGGAGAAGGTTTTGATATTGACTTAATCAATATTGGTATTTGAATCTGGTAATACTTGATTACGCTTAATTTAATTTAATCAATCGTTAAACTAAAGTTAGTATCCTAGTGAAATGGTGTTTAGGAGAAGATTATTATTATTATGAATTTTTGGTCGTTGAACTTTTGACCTTTTCCTCTCTTGTCCAAAAAACATTGAGTTTTTTTTGTTTTTTTTTTTATAAAAAGGACATAGTTGTAATATTTAATTTAATTGTAACATTGGTCCTGACCCCCTCCCCTTCCTTCCTGCTTGGTGAGGTTAGGATTTTTCTACAAGTTTATATATTATAAAAATTAAATAATTATAATATTGATCAAATTTATGCCCCCCTGGAGGAAAAATATGGAAAGAAAATACGATAGGATAGTTGTTGATTGAAGTGGACGTTCAATTGTGAATTTAGAGAATTTTTTTTGTAATTAAAGAACAAAATTAATGTTAAATGATAATTTCTGTTAATTTTAACTTTGAAAATTCAGCTTTGCATTTGTGGATTGAGAAATAAATGTGTGAGTTTGTGAATTATTATTATATACACTGGTTGTAAAATTTTATACTAAAGAAATGTTATTCGAACAAAGATCTAAATTTTCATTGTTGAATGTCCAACTTTTAATGAAAGAGTGTATATCTAATGCGCGCACAAACATCGACTTGGTGTTTTCAACTTTCCAAACCCTAATTACAATACAGAAATATGAGAATTAAGGGTGTTTGTTAGGACATGAAACTGTTTCCAAAAATTAATTTCTCGAAACAAGGCCGAAGGGCATGAAGATTTTTCTTTTTAATAATTTTTTCGATATTCATTTAACGAACGCCCTTAAAAAAAAGGAGTTTTATTTAAGCAGGCCTCGGATTTTATGACTTTTTCGACTATTTTAAAGAAAAATGCGACTTTTTACGATTTTTATTTTCAAAAATTGCAATTTTTGCATCTTTTCTTACAAATCTTGAAACTAAATATGTATCACTTTTTTTTTTTAGTAAGAATTGCAACATTTTTCGATTTTTAAATGTGGAAAATAACTAGACAAATCTTTCGAACATTATTTTTGAATAATTTTTTTGGTTAAATTTTCAAAATACATAGATAATTAAAAAGATTTTTAATAATTGAAATTTTTTAAAATTACATTGAAATTAATTAAATTCTTATTCAGAATTTTATGGAAATTGTTAAAAATAATTTACTTTTTCTAAAGAATTTTAGTATTTATGAAAATAATTGAATTACTGAGTAAAATTACTTTATTTATAAAAAGTAATTGAAATTGAGTTTTTTTAATTATTGAAATTAAAAATTTATAGTTGAATTTTATTAACATTTTTTGGAAATAGTTGAATTTTTCGCAGAATTTTGTTACAATCTTTAAAAGTAGTTGAAAAGTTCAGAGAATTTTTATAAAAATTGAACTGAAGTTAATTTAATTCATGCAAAGAAAATTATTATTTTTAAAAATAATAACATTCCTGTCAAGAATTAAGTTATTTTAATACTATTTTAATTAAGTTATTCTAAATAATTCAATTATTTTCACAAATAAAAAATTTCTCCGAGGAATTCAATTATTATCAAATTTCTAATGAAATTTTTCGCAAAAATTCAATTTTTTTACACAATTAAAAATACCTTTAATCTTTTGAAAGATGATTTTCCAAAAAAATATTTGTCAACAAAAATTTTTATTCTTTTTGGTAGGAAAATATTTTGTTTTTTAATTGTTGGTCATAAACGTTGTGAACTTCACCTACGTTAATATTCTTGTCATGAATTTAATTATTTTTAAAATTACTAAAAATTTGTTTAAAAATATTGAGTTATTTTAGGAAATTTTCATAAAACTTGTTGCAAGAATTAAATTATTATTTTAAATAATAGGATTTCAATTGTTTTTAATACAATATTAAATAAATTTTTTCAAAAAATTTAATTATTTTAAAAAATTCTTTTCAAACTCTTCGAAGGAATCAAATTGTTCTTAAAATTTTTTATTAGAAATTGTTTATTAGAATGTAATAATTATTTTTAACACAATATTAAACAAATTCCTCAAAAAATTCAATTATTTTGAAAAATTCTATTAAAATTGTTCGAAGGAATTAAATTACTCATAAAAATTTTCTTACAAATTGTTTATTAGAATTTAATAATTATTTTCAATACAATTTTCATTAAATTTCATAAAATTAAATTTTATTTAAAAAAATTTTGATATAGTTTGTTCATTCTAATTTAATGATTATGTGCAATACAGTTTTCATTTAATTTTATGAAAGAATCTAATTAATTTTTAAAAAGTTTACTAAAATTTATAAAAATAATTTTATTTTTAGTTTTAAAAATTTCAAAGCAAAAATATTCAAGTGTAAATTGAAAAATGTAAATAAAGAAAATTAGCATTTATGAAATTTGAAAAAAAAACTCAGAATTGTTTTATTATATTTTGTTAATATTTAGTTATCAGCGATCAGAGTAGAATTTTTCAATAATTGAATTATTTTAAAAATTGGAGAAAATAATTTAATTTTTGAAGGGTTATAGTTGTTTTTGTTTCCAAACAAGAAGTATTTAAATTTATTTTAGTATTTATTTTTTATTTATTTAATAAAATTTGTCGAGTTTTGAATAATTTTATTTAGAAATCAGTGAAAGGGGAAAATCAGGAAAATATAAATATAAATTTGGGATAAAAGTAAATTAAATAGTGGACTTTTTTGATTATTTTTTTTTCTTTTTAATTTTTACTCGATTAACGTGATTTTTTTTGGCACCTTAAAGTCAATCCGAGGCCTGCACAAGAAATAAAAGAAAAAAAAGAAAAAGAAGAGAGATTTAAATTATTTGAAAGAAAAGCGGATTGAAGGTGAGGTGTGACGGTAGTTGTCGTTGGTGACACGTATTTGTGTGGTTAATGATCGCAGGTGGGCCGGCGGCGGCCGCTTCAGGGGGCTACGGGCCCACGGCGGGTACCGGCGGGGCTGCTGGGGGCGGGCCTGGAGGTTCCTGGAATTCCTGGAGTATGCCCCAAAATGGGCCCCCTCCAGGATCCCAGCCTCCACCCCAGCCCCATCAGCCCAATTCCTCGCAGCCCAACTCCAACTCGAACCCCTCTGGCCCGCAGGGTGAGTCTTCAAAGCTCAAAAAAAAAAAGTAAAAAAAACAGTTTCCTTTTTCCACTTAATCGTGCCAAAAAACCATTCTCCAATTCACTCTCTTTTTTAACAAAAGAAAAAAATAATTAAAAAAAACCCCATAAATCCACAGTGAATCGACCAAATTTCAAGTAAGCCCATTATTCCGATTTGTATACAATTCACTTTTTTTGACACAACTTTGCAAAAATTTATAGTCTTCATCATCGGGAAAACAAAACACAACAATAATTTTTCTTGGAACCCTTTATTTGGTAATGAAACACCGGTATTTCTTCAGTTAATGTTATTGTACGCTTACGTTTCTTTTTCTTTTTCTTTTTTTTTATTTCTTCCCTTAATGTTTCTAGAATATCACACGCTGTCAAATTTAATTTTTTATGAAGCACAGCAGTTACACTCCCTTGGGTTAAACGCACTTATCAAAATTGTTTATCCTGCTTTGAAGATTTTTGCAAAATTATTTGTGTCTTCATTGAAAACGAATTTTGATCTCTTGATGTGATCATTTTTTAATAGATTTATATAAATGTGCTGCTACCTTTTTTCAGTTTCTAAAATCGGTTAATAAATTTAGATTTAAAATAAGAATTTTCCATATTAGGAAACTATATTTTCTTCTTGATTGGAGGGTAATAAAGATATTTTTTAATTTTATTGAGAAAATATTTTGAATATTCCATAAAATTAAAATTAGGAAAATAATTCATGTTATCAAAAAAAATTTTATTACTTATGATGTACATAAAAATAATAATAATAAATAATAATAAATAATTGAATTGTTCAGAGAAATTTTAGAAAAATTGTACTGAAAATAATTGAATTTCTGCAAAACATTTGACTATTTATGAAAGCAATAAAAAAAATAATAAGATTCGTGACAAAAATTTAATAATCATTTTTAAAGCAATTTTAATTAAATTTTTCGAAATAATACAATAATTGTTTTTGAAAAAGATAAAATTTTTCGAAATTCATTGAATGAATTTTTAAATATTATTAAAAAATTTAATAACAAATTCAATTATTTTTAAATATTCACTGAAACTCATTGCAAGAATTCAGTTATTTTTATAAATAATAAAATTCTTCGCAGGAATTCAATTTTTTGAATTAAAAAATCGACAAAACTATTGTTATTCAATTTTTCTATTCTTTATTTTTCCAATGTTAAATCATAATTTTTTAAAGTAAAAAAATTATAATTTGACACAAGCAAATGAATATTGAAATAAAAACTAATTGAATTAAAATAGTAATTATTAACATTTTTAGTCCAAAAAATTCGTTTTTAGTAAATAAAAATGCTTCAAAAATATTTCTGGTTAATTTTTAAAATTGATCAATTGTTAGGAAAAGTAATAATTTTAAAGGGTATTCAAAATATATTTTTTGATCTATTTCATTTTACCATTATTTACTCGCTAAAAATTTTGAAAAACAATTTTATGGAATATTTAGAATATTTTCTTGATTTTTTTAAAAATATCCGTTACCCAGCCTTACAAAATTTTTTAGGATTATTTAAAAACAAACAATAATGTCAAGCCTTGTATAAGTGTTAAATTATTAAAATGTGCACGTTTTTTTACATTTTTATCAAGTTAAATTTCTAATAATACTTAAAAACTTAAATGTTGTCTTTAATATTTTTTAATGTTGATTTTTTACTCAAGTTTCTTTTATTTGTTGACATAAAATGTGCGCTGCATGTTCACTTGGTGATTAATTTATAATCGTTGTTTTTTTATTATCTTAAACCTAAGGGATATTTAAAAAAAATATATAAGAAATTGGTTTTAATTTTTCAAAAAGTAATTTTTTTTTTAAAAATCATAAAACATTTTAAAAAATTTAAATAAATTTATAAACTTTTAAGAACAGTAAAAAAAAGCTCGCGAGAGTTTAAAGAGAAATTTTTCAAGGAAACACTTGAATATTGTTAATTTACCAAGTAAAGGGTTTACACGATGAATCAAAAATACTTCACAACTGCTTATTTATTTCTAATTTTTTTGTTTCATTGCATTTCTATATATAAATACAAATTTTTTATATCTCAATTAGATTTTAATGTTGAAAATTAGTGATGTTTTCTCTCTAGATGTTTCTCTATAGTAAAAAATTAGGTTTTATTATAGTTTTTAAGTAGAAGGAAAAAAAATTTAATATTTCCGAATTCTCTCAGTTTTTTTTGGTTTTTATTTTCAAATTATATCAATAAATTTTAGTCGATTTATACTTCGCTTGAAATTAGTCCGGTGAGATTTTAACGTGTATATTTTTCGGAAGTTAGATGAAAAAAAATAGATATTTTTTTATGCAAGGGGAGAAAAATAAAATAATGCAAACTATAGTATTTTCTTTCTGCATCGTGTGCTATAAGCAAGGCATCTCCTGGGCATGGTATTAGCCATTTACCCACTTTATTAAAATAAATAATTTTTTTTATCTAACAAAGTAGTTGTCGTCAGTTTTTCTTAGATTAATTAGAATGCATTTTGATTTAGAATTTTGTAAAGTGGGTTAGTTACACTTTTCTTATTTGTTGTCAATTTTCTACAACTCTTTATATTATTATTATTATTGTTCTTATTATTGTTATTATTATTATCATTATTATTATCATTATTATTTTTACTATTACTATTACTATTATTATTATTATTATTATTATTATTATTATTATTATTATTATTATTATTATTATTATTATTATTATTATTATTGTTATTGTCATTGTCATTATTATTATATATACAAATCGTGACAAGTCAAATGATCATTAATTAGCTGCTAGTGTAGGTTAGTGCACTCCTATTCTAATCCTTAACGCTTCCTTCCTTTTTCCATTTGCAAGAAAGAAAAAAAAACATGACGAATTAATGTAGAGAAAAAAAATGTGGGTGAGATTTGAATGCGAAATTATTTTGCTCACTTTTCATTTTCATTTTTTCGTTTAATCCTTTGGCTAATATTGTCAAAGTATTTTCTTTGCAATCAGAAAAAAGTTCTTGTTAAATTAACGAATTCATTTCCTTTGATTTGTTTCTTAGATTAAAAATTAATTCTTCTTAAAATTCGAGGAGAATTTAATTCAAAAATAATTCATTTGATGCAAAATCTGTTCATTTTTAGCAAAAAATAAAATTTATTTATTTATTTAATTAATTAATTTATTTTTTATTTTTATTTATTTAATTTTATTTATTTGGTCCAAAAAAATTCATTTCTTTCAAAGAAATTTTCCTTTTCAAATTAAATAATTATATTTTTGACTCTGTTGAAATGAGAAAATTTCTATGAGTAGTGGAATCAATTTCTTGCATTTAAAACAAAATTTCTTCGATTTCAATACATTTTCTTTGATTTCAATCAATTTTTCTTAATCCAAGACATTCACTTTTTGAATCCTAAAAGTTTATTTTTTTAAATCGAAAAAATTTATTTGTTTAAACAAAAAAAAAAAATTTTTTTTTAACAAGATAATTTGTTCCTTAAATCAGAGAAACTTTAATATTGACAATTATTAAGAAATAATTCTTAAATTTAAAAAAGAAAATTTTTTTAAAAGAAATAAATTATTTTTATATTAAATAAATGTTTTTTTGTTAAAAAATATTGTAAATAATATTGTTAAAATATTTGTTTTGGTTTTAAAAATTTTAAATAGGTCTAAGTAAAGTGTAAAAAATTTTTACATAATTTGATTATATGAAACATTAAATAATTATTCAAAGGAAAATTGTCAGTAATGAAACTTAAAGGTCAGATAATTTTAGTGAATACTAGTAATTTTGATTTTAAAGAAATTCAAATTTTCCTTTTTTTTATTTTGTTTCGAGTGAACAATAAAGAACAATAAAGTGTTTTATAAAAACTTTTAAATAAATTCTACGAATGAAAGTAAATTTTAAGTTGGAATTTTTTTATTCTATAAATAAATAAATTTAAATAAATTAGCAACAATAATTCGTCATGTTGAATCTGAAATTACAATTAAGTTTTCGCTTGCTTTGTTATGTGCCTGTAACCCGTTCGTCTTTCACATTCTTTTTTATTAGCTTCAATTTTATAAGTTTGCTGTGCAAAATCACATTTACACAATGAAAAAGTTGTTAATTGTGACAATGAGATAATAAAAAAAGTGACAATGAAAGCTCATTCTGAAATTTTGATTTGAAAATTTGAATTTCAATCCAAAAAAAGCAAAAAATCCTTCTTTGCAAATTGAATTTTCTCATTGAGCTGAATTTGGCTGTCATGATTAGTTTTTCTTGTGTAAAACTTAATTAAAATCTCTGTCAAAAATTAGGGTTTTTTTCTGTCAAATATTGATAAAATTTTGTCCTGAGAAATTTTCATTTTTGCAATTTTGATTTCTTTGAAAATTTCCTTTTGATAAAAATTGTAATAAATAAAGGGTCTAAATACGTCTTTTTAAAAAAATAATTTCAAATTTATAATGTTAAAAATTTGATAATTTAAAATTTGAACTAATTTTTGACACTTGAGAATAAAAATCTTATTTATAGAAAAAAATTTTCTCATTGTGATTTTTTATTAAAAAATTAATCCTTAAGTTTCTACAGACATACACTTATTGCATTAAAAAAGAAATAAATTTCGTTACGATAATCAAATAATTAATGATAGTTGTAAAATAATTCCTTATAAATAAAAAATAAATAGAAAAAAAAATCACAGATTAAAAACAAAAAGTAATAAGTGATGGAGAATTAGGTAATAAATTAGGTGGAAAAAGTAAGAGAAAAAAATGTCTAATAAATAAATGGCGAATGTTTCAGGTGACATGTACTCCAGACAAACAACAGGATCAGGAGCTCCTGGATCAAGTAGCAGTTCTGCTAAGACTCCGGACTACAGTGGGTACTCCGGTTATGGAAGTTATGCGGAAACAAGTTATCCTCAACGCTCTTATCAAGGCGGAGAAAGCAACCAAGGTGGGTATGCCGCCAGCGCTCCTAAACCCGGCCAACAAGGCTTTGATTTCAAAGAGTGGCCCACCTCATGACCATTTTAATTTGTTCGCGACAGAGTGATGCGCTAAAAAATCGACTTGACCATTGCTCGTGCGATTAGATTCAATTGCCACATGATGAAAAATTTGACAACAAAAAAATTGCCACATGCAGAAAAAAACAATTCGATCAAATAAAAGCTCTTGATGTTAATTTGATTTTTTACCAAAACACCAATATAATAAATTCCGATGAATTCAATTGAGAGCGAAAAAAGTAGATTTTTTTTTAAAAACCTTCATGTCGCAATTGTCTATCCACGATGCATGGTTTAAGAACAAGAAGTAAAATTGAAAGAAAAAAGAAAATTTAAAAGCGAAGGAAAAATAGATAAGTTGTAACGAGCGAGCGTAAATCGTCGAGATGTCACTGAAGCGGCAATTAATGAGGTGAACGAATAATTTTTTTTTATTTATTTTATTTTATTATTTTTTTTTGAAGAAACGAACAAAGGCACAAATTTTTCTGTTCCTTCACCTCCACACCGCAGACGTGTGCTGTGGTAGGATATTAAGAATTTCTCTGTAATAAGTAATAAAAAAAAGCAAGCTGAAGGTCGCATCATCGAAACAACTTTCCCTCTACAATCAAGATTATTATTATTAATATATTATTTTAGATAGATAAAAAATTGCAAGTAACGATTAATAAAAAAAAAGAAACTGATTAAAAATAAGTTTTACCTTTAAACTATAGATAGTTTAACGGTTAGAAAAATCGATTTATTAATAATATTATTATTGTTGTGTATGTGTGTCCCGTGACTTTGACAGCAGGACGCAGGTTCCTCCGTGATTTTTTTTTTTTAATATTTGTATTTTACTTCGTGGCACTTTTAATGTCCTTTTTTGATTTTTTTTTCTTAATAAGGTAATTTTTCCCCTCTATTGCAATTTTTTCAACGGTTGGGCGTCCTGATTTTTTTAAGGGAGTCTGACAATTAATAGTTTATTTTTCTTGGTGAATTATTGTATAATTCGTCGTTCCAATAATTTTTTCATTGGGACTATATAGTTTTCGAGAACTGATGTTTATATTTTACTTTAAAAATGAAATGAAATTTATATTAGATTAGAAAGTAAATTAAGACGACGATTTGCTATTGTTATTAATTTATATACCTCGACTATTGCTAAATTTACTATATAGTGATACTGCTACCGTTACAACAACAACAACAACACCATCACCACCACACACTTTTTCACAAGATTGTTACTATTGTAGTTTAATTATTATTACTTCCACAAATAAATTGTAAGATTTACCTTACAAACGAATTTAGATTGCTAGATTGAATTATTATTCAGGATAATATTACATGTGATGTATTTGTAATTCGATGATGGTAGAGGAAAAGGAAATGTTGAGTTTCGAGTGCGATTGTTTTTCGTGTTTTCACGGGGGGTACACATCTGAAAAGTCTACCTGATTAAATGTATGGCTTAATTATATTTACTCTATAGGAATTTACTGTAGACCTTAATGAAGGAAAAAAAATGAAATTTTTTAAGAGAGCGCTCTCTCCTACGCTCATAATATACGTTTATTACTGATCGAGCCGCGTTTACGCGCTCCTTTAATTTTTAATAATTACTTGATCATACAATTTTAAAATGTTTGATCGAATAGCTTTACTCTTTTCTCTTTTTTTTTTAAACACACCTCAGATTGGAGGACTGATCTGGAGTCTTCTTTTTTGAAATGCATTTCAAAACTCTTTATATTAAAGAGATTTAATCAGATTTTAGATAGAATTTTTTTCTTTCTATTTCTTTATTTTTGTGAAAAGTTTTTACTATTAAAAAGTATTTATATTATTTAGAAGACAAAAAATAGTGTTTAGTACCACAGGCATGTAAGTTAGAATTAAAAAAAAGTATTTCAGATTTTTATCTAGTTAATAAATAATAGATTTCAGATCTGGCCTTTGACATCAGAGGATGATAAACATAAACGCGGCTTGTGAACAAAAAAAAATTCTGGGATCAATATAAAATAATTTTTTCGGGGAGCTCAATCAAATCGCCAATTTAATTTTTCGCGAGACATGTAACATAACGAACACAACACATCAACACAGTTAAGATTATTATCAATTATAAGCTGCGTCGAATAGAATTTTTTTGTCAGACGCATTAATTAAAAAAAAAGGATATCCAGGTTAGATGTACGATGTACGATTTACGATTATCATTACGATATTATTGTTCTTACTAAATCTTCGAATAAAATAAAAAACTATTTAAAAAAAAGGAAAGGAGTCTAAACATTCGAATTAAAAATAGGCACGTAAAATAAATTTAATATCTAATTATAAAGAAACATTCTCTCAAAGAAAATAAATCATTGTAAATAGAATCGTTTTAGGTCGCGAGGAAAACAAAGATTATTAATTATTATGACGCGTCATTATTAAAAAAAAAAAATATGTCGATTGATAAGTAAAATATAATTATGGTGACCAAATGACCAGAAAAATACCGAATAGGAAGGAACTATTTAAAATATAATTATTAATTGACGAGTACTGATTCTAATGAATAGTATATTTATATTTAATGAGATATTATTAATATTTTTTCAATACAAAGATAAAAGAAAGAAAAATGACTTATTACAAATAATATGTAAGCGCAGTTAGGAAACTTGATTTTTTCATTCTAATCGTTGTTATAAATAATAACTGTCCGGGGGCGGTTGGGATGTGTTTCAGTCAGGAAACGTCTCGGCCCCCCCTTTACTCTCAGGGTTGTTGCTAATTTTTAAATCTCTTCCCATTTTTTCGCTTTAAGTCATAGTTTTTTATTTTTAGCGTATTTTGTACGATTATCACTGAAATTCAATATCTCACGTCACTTTTTTTTTAAATTTGATATTTATTATCGAGGAGAGATAATTAGATGAGTTTTTGTTTCTGAAATATTTAAGTAATTACTCGGCCATTTTTTTTAGTTAGAAATCCGCGTTAACTAATGTTTAGGGATTTTTTAAACAATTGTAAAAAGGAACATAAAAAAAACCTAGAATTAAAGAACAGATGAGTAAAAGTTAAGGATAATTTAAAAAAAAAGAAAGATCATGAAACTTAGTTTGTCGAATTTTTTATCTTAATTAGTTGATACGTACATAAATGCAATCGTAATATAGTAACAACGCGAAAGAGTTTTATATGAAACGATATCTATTTAAATGGAGTTAATATACATATATTAAATTTTGGGGACTATGGTTGACCCGCCCAACAAAGACTGGTTATGTAACTAATTGCTAAAATTTAAAATATTTTTTACGCGTACTTTTATAGCGTCGTCCAATCTGTTTTTTTTTTCATTATTATAATATTAATATACTAGACACAAGTTTTTCGCCTACATTAGTGTAATTATTGCAATTATATTGCTGACTTTTATTATTATTATTATTGTTGTTTGTAGCACTCGTTTAACACCAAAAGCCGTTAGGTCCAATTTTGCCCGTTTCTTTTTCTTTTTCTAGTATAAAATATCAATGTAGAAATATGTGTAGAATGCCTAGTAATACACTGCCACTGATTCAAGTTTTTTCCCCCTTTTTAAGTTTAAATAATTCATTCCGTTATTTTTTAAGAATTTTTTTTTTTTTTTGATAAGAGAAAAAAGTTCGCTTTGAAAAATTAGATTATAAGAACTAAATTTTCTAATTTTTTTTTCGACTTTTATGGAAAGGAACGGACAAGACAAGTTTTAAAATTTACACGAAACAATTTACACAAATGAAAAAAAATGGAATGATTGGCAAAAAATCAGATTGAGTATTGGGAATTTTTTTTTCGATTCTTTTTCTGAAAAAGAAAATTGGATCTTTTTTTTAAAAAAAAAGAATTTGATTTTTGTGTTTTAAAAAACAAAAGAAAACTGCATGGACGAGTTATTTATTATAAATGGCATCTAATATGTAAGATCATAAAATAAAAAGTGATTGATCGGCTCCCAAGATGCTTTAGCTCGAAAGATAAGGTAATAAACGTTACATCGGTAAAGATAATAATAATAAAAAAAATTATTACTGTAATAATTGTCCTGTATACTTGTAACTTTTAGATTTGTATTGGTAAGATCGTACCCCCCTTTTTTTTGATGAAGCAAATAGACTAGGGAGTAGAAAATGAAGAAGAAGAAAAAATGATAGTAGATTTGTGCATCAGCGGTAATGACGCAAATCAATATATTTAAGAACCAATTTACGCTCGCTCAGTTCCTAATCAATTGTCTTCATGTCTCGAAAAAATAATGTTGAATATTCGTTCTCTTGACTTGTTATTTTTGAATTTTTATTGTTTAAAAATGGGAAAAATGAATGAAGGAAATGAAAAGAAAAAGAAAAAAAGAAAAAATAAAAAAAAGGAATTGTTGAGAGAAAAGAGTCATTTAAGTGACTCGAGAAAAATTACAAGTCAGTTGAACTTTTATTCACTATTTATATGAGAAAATCAAGTCGAAGTGCATTAGCTCTTTGAAAAAATAAAAAAAAATGATGAAAAAAAAATGCTAGCATGGAAAGGGAGAGGAATAATAATTACGTGTGAAATTTATATTAAAAAAAAACAAAAAAAAAAACAATGTCACAATGACGTTATATACACGTTATTTAAAAAAATTATGAATGAAAATTATTATTATAAACGTATACATAAACACTTAACACAACATTCTATTCATCGTTACATACTACTCAAAAACCTGTCTTAACCATAATTCAGGATTAAATACGAAATTTCAAAATCGTATATTTAATAAAGTATAATTTTTATTCTTTTTGATTTTGAATTTTTTGATGTTTTTAATTTACAAAAGAGATTTCGTATTGAATGATTCCTATAAAAGAAAAAAAAACTGTCGTTGAAAAGAGATTTTTTTTTACTTCTCTTTTCACGACACTATGATAACTATCCTAAACTATTTTCCTTTCGTTTTTTGTTTGTTTTAAATACGAGAGTGATATTATTTCTATTTTTTTTCCCTTAAAAATATTTAGGTGGCGGGAATAGGAACTTCTTTTTTATTGAATATAAAAATACGAAAAATATGTCCGTATGGGGAATAGTAAAAATTCTGCAGTGAAAATTAGATTTTAAAGGGAAAGATGTATTTTTTAAACGATTTCTCGCATATTATAATAATGATTATGATATGAATTTTTCGATTTATATGGTAAAGAAATATAGTTGATAAATTACTGGATTGGAAAAAAATGACTACGTAATAAAAAAAAGGTATATGTATGTTTGTGTATATATATATGTTTTATTATTGTGTATTTATATATTATGTGACGTTGCGCGCTCTCCACTATATACAATAAAGAAGAAAAAAAAATTTAGGTTAAGATTGTTGTGAAAATAGGTAAAAAGCATTAATTTTTAGTGCACACTGACGATATTTAAATGTTTTATGTCTACAATATTCAATAAGAAAAATTACATTCGGTTTTACAAAATATAAACAATGGTTATTATTATTTTTGAAAATACTTTCCAAATTCGATTATTTTAGTATTTTAAGAAAAAAATTTTCGAAATAATTCAATTGTTTAAAAAAAAAAAAATTTGAAATTCTTTTACAAACATTCAATTAGTTTCATAAATAATAAAATTATTATTATTATTATTATTATTATTATAATTATTATAATTATTACTATTTTAAAAACAATTTTTATAAATTTTTCCGCAAAATATCAATTATTTAAAAATATTTTTATTAAATTCTTCGCGAGAATTGAATTAAATTAAATAAATTTCTTGAAAAATTCAATTATTCTGAAATATGTTTAAAATTTTTACGATTTCTCTAAAATTTGCTTCAAAAATTAAATTATTTTTAAAAATAATAAAACTCATCTCTGAAATTCAATTATTTTTAATGCAAAATTAAATATTAAATATCTTGGAACAAATTCAATTATTTTTTAAATTTTAATAAAATTTGCTTCAAAAATTCAATTATTTTTATGAATAATAAAATTTATCAATGAATTTCAATTTTTTTTATGAATAATAAAATTTATCGATGAATTTCAATTATTTTAAATGAAAAATTAAATAAATTTCACGAAAAATTAAAATACAATCCTTTCAAGGAATTTAATTATTTAAAAAGATGTTAATATAAATTGTTTATTAGAGTTTAATAATTCTTTAGAAAAATTGTAATGTTATTTTTTATAACATTTCAATTTTTAAATAATTTGATAAAGATTTTTACAAAAATTAAATTTTACAGGAAATATTCAATTATTCAATAAATTATTCATTTTTTTTTAAATAAATAATGGAATTTTCTAAAAAAAATTTGATTTAAAATTGAATTTCACTTAAAATTTAAGTTAACAATTGAGCATTAAAATTTTCAATTTTTAGAAATAATTCAATTATTTTTAAAGATTTTCATAAAATTCGCTGCAAGAATTGAATTATTTTCAAAAATAATTATAAAACTCATTCAAGATTTTAAATTGTAAAAAAATGAAAATTATTCTTTTTTGTTTTTAAATAATTAGATTTCTCGTAGAATTTGAGAATGAAAATTGATTTTAAATTGAAAAACTTCTTTGCACACGAATTCAACTGTTTTTTATTTAAAAAAATAAAATCTATTCCTCTGTGGAATTTAATTATTTTTAAAAGTTTTAATAAAATTCCTTGCAAGAATTCCATTATTTTCAAAAATAATAAAACTCATTCATGATTTAAAATTATTGAATGAAAACGAATTTTTCTCTTTAAATGATTGCAATTCTTGTTAAATTTTAGAATGAAAATTGATTTTAAATTAAATTCCAGTTATATTTTTTAATAATAATTGAATGTTAGAAGCGTTACATAAGTCTGAATTTTTAGAAATAGTTAAATTGGAAAGAAGATTTTACATTTAAATAATTTTAAATATTTATTTGAAAATTTTATTCTATTTTTAAATTTAATTTTATTTGAGAAATATAAAAAATTTCGAAAGAAGTTGTCAAATTTAATTTTTCGATGATAACTTTTTTTAAAGCTAATTTTTCAGTCTTCAATCTATTTTTTGCTACTTTTTTAAAGTTAATTTTCGTGTAGGAAACCTGAAAAATGTAAAAAACGATTATTAAGCTAAATCAAGTGGAGAAAACACCATTTTACCTCTTGATAACTTTTTTTCTACTCTGAGAGTCACAAATATATTTATATTTACAAATTCACAAATAAATATATATATACAAACATTCGGATACATTTTTGAAAACATTTGTCTATTACTACTAAATAATAATATAAAGTGGTAAACCTAGCAGTAACAGAAGAGAAGAACCAATAATTACGATATATAAATGATAAAAATATTTAAAGTGCTACAAACTCCTGTTATCAGATCAGTAATGCTAATAGTCATTTTATTACCACTATCATCACTATTAAGATATTAACTATGACTTTAATCGACGACATCATTCACATACAAAAGAAGAAGAAAAAAGTAAATAAATAAATAATTAATAAATAAATAAATAATAATTACTATTCCAGTAAATAATAATAATAATAATAATAATAATAATATAATATTGATAATATTACCACTGATTACTGATGTAATTGTAACACTTTTACATACATATATATTATAAATATAAATATAAATAATTATAAAATATTATTGACACTCCGATAATAATAGGGAGTTTGAGGTTCAAATCATCAGAGTACCACAAAAAACGAACCGTTGTATGGACTGCAGTTAATATTAAATATACTATATACGTTTTCAGTAATTCTTATATACTTTTTACGTTTGTGCCTCTGGTTTCGAGAATAATAATGTTGTCGTCATATTTACCCTGTAAAATTATCCTTTCTTAGTGTCTAGTTAATATATAGCGTTTGAGCAAATAATCATTGCCGTGTAGGGTCTTTAATTTTTATCAAGTTTATGTTTTTATTCAGGAAAAAAATTTTTTTTGGTGATAGTGTGTGACTTTTTATGATTTTCAAGGTTATTCTTTTGGAAAATACGAAAACGAGTTGGTATTTGGAGAAAATATTAAAAGCTGCGGAAAAATACCCTTTTTTCCTCCTTTCCCTATTTAAATGCTTTGAATTAATAATAAAAAAAAAAAAAAAATACCTAAAAATCATACATTTTCTCCCCTTTTTCCCTTATTTAAAAAAAAAAAAACTTTCAAACATTTCTTGATAGAAAATTTACTTTTTGTAAAATTAGAAAAAATTGTTTTTTTAAACCCAAAAATCGTTTTATATAATTTCGCAGAGTTTGTAAATTTTTCCTTGTGAGGCAATTGTATGGTAACTTTTAATACATTTTTGGGCTAAGACCCAAATTTTTTTGGAATTTCGTCTAATTTTACTATTTCCAGAATCAATTTTCGAAAATTAGCTCCTGTTTTTACTATTTTGAAATGGTAAGTCCAAATTTCGGAAAGAAATACTTTTTTCTTTTCAAATATATTTTAAAAAATTTCTTAACTGAAAAGCAAAAAAAAAATGAACATTTTGTGCTAAAATTTAATTTTTAATTGAAAAATCATTTTTTGAGATAATTAGAAATAAAATTTTAATTAAAACTTTGAGTTCACTCTTGAAAACATTCATATGAATTTCGTTTGTGAGAGAATTTTCATGCCCTCTAGGCGGTAATTTAATCAACTATTTTGGCGCGAAATTTAAAAAACTTCATATTTTGTTTCAAATATCTATTGAAATTATTGGTTAAAATGCAATTTATTTGATTGAAGTAAATAATTATTAGATAAAATAATTAATTAATAATTATATTAGATAATTTTTAACATTTTAAACAATAAATAATCAAAATTATTTTAAAAATTCCAATTTCTTTTTAAATACCATCTCTTTCATATTTTAAACAAGAAAAATTAACACTCGAAATCTAACGGTCACACGCTGTTGAAATATAAATTTTTATAGTTCTCTTCGAGAGGGATTTTTACAAGAGTAAATTTTCAACGTTACATTAAATTAAATTTTATTATTATAAGAAAAACTAATTTTTTCTTAATTTTTCATTTAACACACATACACTTGAATCAAAATTAAGAAATCAATTATACAAATTTTTATATAAATAGGCTTTTGTCACATTTTCAAGTTCCATCGCTCAATATATAATTATATTAATGTAAAGAAAAAAAAACCATTAGTGAGTAAAAAATAAAAGAAGAAAAAATTGCCTTAAGTCGTGTTTAGCGAAATAGATATTATATAACAAATAAATTCGAGTCATTAAGAAAAGTTGTTAGTAAATTTTTCCACTTTTATATTTAATTAAGAAAAAAAACACTCTTTTAAGAATTATCGGAAACAAATTGAGCACATAATTGATCCGCTAAATTCGTTTCAAATTAAAAAAACAAAAAGATAGTGTATATTCTGTTTCTTTATTTTATAAGACATTCGAGTTAATGAGAAATGAAAAGGAGAATTTAAATCGAGTTCTTTGAAAAATTTTTTTTCTTTTAAATGTACATTTAGTAGTTGCGCGTTGTAAAATAATTTGCGAGTCAATTCTCGACTGCTCTTTAATAAGTCTATTTTAAACTTAAGTTTTTTTCTCTGTATCAGAAAAGTTGCAAGGGAAATTTTCCTTTTTTTTAGAAATTAAAGCATTTTTAATATTACCTCAAAAGCGAAAGTTTGTTAGTAGTTTTAATGAAAGGATATAATTTAGTTTTTTTGTATATTCTGTATGATTTTTTTCTTCACCTTCTCCCATTTTCGTGTGATATAGAGGTATTTTTCTTATTCTCTTTTTTTTTGGGTAAAAAATAGTTTTTTAAATAATTTTTTTAAAAATAGTTTCTTTAAATAATTCATGGAAAAATAATTTTGCCTGGAACAGCGATATGTTTATCTAGAATAGCGAAAGTATTGAATTTTATTATTTGTGGGGAAATTTTGATGAAGAAATTTATTAAAATTATTGAAAATAATTCAATTGTTTATAAGAAAATTAAAGCTTTTTCGTGTAAATTTTTGTTTTAATTGTATTAAAAATAAATTAATTCATTAAAAATTGGAATCAAAATTTTTACAAATAATTGAATTCTTTCGACGAATTTTATAAAATTTTCTGAAAAATAATGTTAAAATTGTTCTTAAAATAATAGAATTTCATAAAAAAATTTTATTGAAATTGTATTAAAAATAATTAAATTTTTTTGAAGAATTTGATTATTTATGAAAATAATTGAATTCTTTCAATGAATTGTATCAAATTTTTTTATATAACTGGATTCTTAAAAGGAATAATAATTTTTTTTAATAATTGAATTTCTCTGTAAAATTTTATTATTTATGAAAAAATTGATGTTTGTCAAAAAATTGAATTAAACAAATTCCAATTTTTTTTTTTGAGAAAGTTTAAATTTTATGACGGGAATTTAATTAAAATTGTACTAAAAATAATATAATTTCTCTAAAGAGTTTTATGAAAAATTTTTAAATCATACAATTTTTTTCAAGGAATTTTATTAAAATTTTTATTTTTATTGAATTGAATTTCATAAAGGAAAAAATATTTAAAACTTCTCTTTCAAAATAATTTAATTTCTCTAATGAATTTGATTCTTTATAAGAATAATTTAATTTGTTTAAAGAATTATTTTAAAAATGATGAAAATTATCGAATTTCTTCGAAGAATTTTATTAACATTTATGAAAATAATAATTAATAACAAAAGTTATAAGTGAAACATGTAAAAATTTCGCTAATATAGTGAAATTTGTTTTCTGTTTCAGGTAAAAATTTTTTTCCTGTATTTTTTAAAATAGTTATTAAATAATTTGTTTTTAAATAGTTTCTTTAAATAATTTTTTAAAATAGTTTCTTTAAATAGTTTTTTCTGGTAAAAATAGTTAATAAAATACGAACTGTTCTGTAATTTAGAAAATAAATGAATTATATTTAATAATTAACGATAAAATAATTGTACTGTTAAACTAGGAAAAAAAGTGGTGGGGGAAAAAGTGAGAAGGAGAGATTTAAAGAGTGAGAGCAGTAATATTCAATAATTTAATATCAGGATAAGAATGAACTATCAAGAATTTTGAGTAGCTTTTCAAATTTAGAATCAGAATTGTTGTCAACTACGCTTTGTTAGATTTTACGTGTACTGTATATGTTAATTAATAACGAACCTGTAATTTTAAAATTTCAAACATTCTGATTCTAAAGTGGACATTGCTCAGTTTGTATTTTATATATTCTAAAAAAAAAGTATTAGGAAAAACATATACATATAAATAAAATCAATTTTCTTGATTTTAACTCATAAGTTTTGTTTTAATGATAAAATATATTTCATTTATAGATAAAAATTACTATAATTATTAAGATTTTCGCTTTACTTTAAAAAAAATGAATTGACTGAAAAATCGTGCAGTTAAGAAAAACAAAAATTTGTATATCGGCATTTTTGATATTTGCTCAACGCATTATAGAGAGAGGATTTTTTTTTGTCTCCTAATAATCGTAGTCGCAGGAAACTCGGTTTTAAAATGAAACATCGTTATTAATGATATTAAATAAGACGAGCCTTAATATTTGAAATAATAAAAAAAAAATAAACTCGCAATTTTTTTCGTCAAATAAGTCAAGTCTCTAAATAAGTCAGTTGGGACCCGAAAAAAAAGATAAGTTTCAAAATAAGTAACTAGTTAGTTGATATAATCTGTAAAGAATTATTCTAAGACAGCAGGGTTAGCTAGAGATTAATTAGCGAACAGAGGGTGAACCACAACAAAGCCTTAATCGATAATTTATTCTCGGGGTTAAGATCTTACAGTTAAGTAGTCACGAAAGTCGAGGCTGGTGAAATGATATTGATATTGAAGAAAAAGTGAATAAAAAGAAGAAGAAGAAGAATAAGAAAATATTAGATTACAAGTTAACGAGATTGTTAATTAAGAATCACAGAAAAGAAAAAATTATTGTTAATTGTGTATATCCATTAATATTTGACCAGTTTATAAAAAAAAAGATTGTATCTCGCGTCAGCTTAAATAATAATAATAATTTAATTAACTAAAGAAATGAATCAAGTAAATTAAAAAGTGACGTTAAAAATAAAGAAAAAAAAATCGATATTAGCTAACTTATATCATACCCGTTGCATTTAAATAAAGAAAATATTCTTGCGGGTAAATATGACTATGACATTTAACTATTCGTAATATACACATCCTTGCGGATAATAATAAAATAATAAAAGTAGATTTATGATATATAATGTGAAGTCGTAGATTTATGAGAGGTTTGTGACTTACACTTGGTCCACACATTTTTTAAACCAAAAAAAAAAGAAAGAAGAAGAAGATGAAAAAAATACCCAATAAAAATTCCTTTTTGAATAATAAAATCGAAGCGACTTGACATATAAAACAAAAAAGGTTCCTCAATATTTAAATATTGAATAATTAAGAAAATAAAAAAATAAAGAAACAAGGCAAAATAAGTAGAAAATAAATTTAAAAAAAGTAAGGAGACAAAAAAAACGAATAAAGAAACAAGGTAACAATAGAGAAATAAAAAATTAAGAAACAAACAATAAGGAAATAAAAAATTAAGAAACAAACAATATGGAAATAAAAAATTAAGAAACAAACAATAAGGAAATAAAAAATTAAGAAACAAACATAAGGAAATAAAAAATAAAGAAATAAACAAAAAGTAAAGATAGAAAGAATAAGAAAATAAAGAATAATAAAGAAGTAAACAAAAAATTAAGAAACAAAATAATGAATTAAAAAAGAATACAGAAATAAAAAATAAAGAAACAAAGAATAATGAAGCAAAAAGAGTATAAAAGCAAAAAATTAGGAAACAAGAGATAAATAGACAAGAAGTAAAGAATAAATTAAGGAAAATTTAATAAGAGGAATAAATAAAACAAGAATAAATAAATGATTAAGAGCCGAAAGTTTGATATGGTTGAGGAATAAATTTAAATTGACAATTTAGAAGCATTTCAGATTAGTGAATAAATGTTTTTTCTTGCTATCTTTATTTTAAATTGTCAAAATGGGAATGGAATCAAAAGTGTCGGTTTCGAGGCGGGTCGTCGTCATCATCATCATCACAAAGCCAATAAAACACTTCTCTTTAATTTGCATTTGAGCGGCTGGATTCCATAAGGGCACGTAAATTTTTCTCGGCCGAAATCGAAGTCCCCTGGACACTCAAAATTCAACTTCTGAATTTAAATGTTTAAAATATATATCCTTATAGGAAATTTCATTGCGCATCTTTTTTTCTTTTAAATTTTTATTGTA
This sequence comes from Leptopilina drosophilae, assembly GCA_032873175.1. Classification (NCBI taxonomy): domain Eukaryota; kingdom Metazoa; phylum Arthropoda; class Insecta; order Hymenoptera; family Figitidae; genus Leptopilina; species Leptopilina drosophilae. The sequence continues at coordinate 73,855,844 of CM065478.1, forward strand.
TCTGTTACCGTTTTCAAAATATAAGGAAAAAACTGTTTTTTTAAAGAGTGAAATTTTTATTGTTTTTTTCACTTCAACTCGCGATTACTCAGTCAATTTTACGAATTTTTTAATGAAACAAAAATAAAAATACGCGTTGTTTTATCCTACGAGTGACTAAAAAAGAAAAATGTTGTTTTAATTATAAATAAAAAAGTTATTAATTTTTTATTAAGATATTGCAAAATTCGTAAACTGAAATTTTCACTAAGCGGGGAAGTTGAGCAAATTTTGAGCAACAAAAAACTTCCAGCGAGAAAGTTGTTCATTTAGGTCTAAAAAAGTTTTTCCCGAAAGTTACAGTTCAATTAAACAATTAGTTAACAAATGGCGAATGTTAAAAGTCGTTGGCGGCTGAACGCCCAGCGTGCGTATCTCACCCGTATTATGTATACACAGAATAAAACTCTCCAGCTTACTATTAAGTGAGATACGCGCGCTGGGCGTTCAGTCGCCAACGACTTTTAACATTCGCCATTTGTTAACTAATTGTTTAATTGAACTGTAACTTTCGGGAAAAACTTTTTTAGACCTAAATGTATAACTTTCTCGCTGGAAGTTTTTTGTTGCTCAAAATTTGCTCAACTTCCCCGCTTAGTGAAAATTTCAGTTTACGAATTTTGCAATATCTTAATAAAAAATTAATAACTTTTTTATTTATAATTAAAACAACATTTTTCTTTTTTAGTCACTCGTAGGATAAAACAACGCGTATTTTTATTTTTGTTTCATTAAAAAATTCGTAAAATTGACTGAGTAATCGCGAGTTGAAGTGAAAAAAACAATAAAAATTTCACTCTTTAAAAAAACAGTTTTTTCCTTATATTTTGAAAACGGTAACAGATACAATAAAAATTTAAAAGAAAAAAAGATGCGCAATGAAATTTCCTATAAGGATATATATTTTAAACATTTAAATTCAGAAGTTGAATTTTGAGTGTCCAGGGGACTTCGATTTCGGCCGAGAAAAATTTACGTGCCCTTATGGAATCCAGCCGCTCATTTTCAAATTTTATCGAATGTAATTTTCAATGACAGGGCAAAAATAATAAGCACTTTGTTGCAAAATGTTAACACAATTATAAAATATGTCTGCATGCGCATTAGACAATTTATTGTGAATTTTCTCTCATCAATTTCGTGTAATACGTGATTTTATAAAAAAAGGTCCTTCGATTAAAAATATTACATCGCGCATAATTCGCTGGCTAAAACATTCAAAATACTAATTTTGTAAAACATTTTCTCTGTGAAATTCATCATCTGTGAAATTTGGAAATTGTAATTATTGAAAAATTAAATTAAAAGATAAATTTAATTAAGGGAGATAAAATTAATTAAGGGAGAAAAATTTAATTAAAATAATTGAAATTTCAATTAGAAATAATTAAAATTCAATTAGAATATTAAATTAATGAAAAGACGAGAAATTAACTTGAAACAGAAAAATTTAATTGAAATTTCATTAGAAAAGTAAATTAAAGAAAAGACAAAAAGATTAAATTAGAAAAATTGAATTGAAATTGAAAGCATAATATTGAAATTCAGAAATTAAAATTAAAATACAAAACAATTAAATGTATTTGCTTTTAGACTTAGATTAAAAAAATCGAAAATTTAAATTTGAATTTCAATTTTCGAAAAGTTTTTTAAATATTCGAATCCAGAGGAGAATAGTAAATTTTTATTACATTTTACAAAACTTTTTACACCTGTTGGATATTTATATCGATTTAGGAAATTTAGATTCGAGTGGTTTGAAGAATAGTTTCGAGAAATGTAAATTTTCAACGCGAAATGCAAAATTATTCAAAGTATCTTTAAAACCATTCAATAGATAGTGCTGAAAATTTGAAACATTTTGCGAAACTCAGCACAAATCACTTTGAATTTTATCGTCAGGGAATTTCGTCGAAAGAATACTGTTAAAAGAATATCAAAAATTTCCAAAAATATAGAGAAAATTCTTGTTTTTTTTATGCTTAAAACAAAATTTCAGTACATAAATTATTTTTAATACTGAAATATTTGAAAATCAGAAAACAAGTTAAAATTTTCTGGAAATAAGAAAAAGGAAAAGTTTTTCGTGGCAAACACTAGAAAATATCTAAAAGTAGAAAAAGTTTTACAACATTAAAAAATTACACATTTAAAAAGCATTTTTTATCGAAGGACCAAATATAAAAAATTCACATTTTTTAAAATACAAAAATGCTAACAACAAACTAATAATATTCACAAACATAGTTTATAAAAATTTTGATAAAAATAATTTGGGGATACTAAAGAGAAAATAAAATTAAAAAAAACTTTCTTTTTATTTATTTTTTGGTATTGTTAATCGTACTTTCTATCAGGGCTTACCTATAAATAGAACATGTGCTTTTCTCTCGTGTCAACGTCACATTTGGAAATATTGTCCTTGCACTTAGGTTTAGAAAATAAATAAATAAACAAAAAACTAATAAAGATAAAAAAATGGAGACTGTAAAATGCAAGTGTCAAACTACTGCTATAATTATCACTTACGACTACCATTATTACTATCTAGTTCAATTAAAACGAGAATTTTATTGTTATTAAATAATTAATACCGCTAATGACACCGTTACTATTTTTCACGATAAACAAAAAATAATACTACAGCTCCTCGAGGCTAATTTTTAAGTTTTTTTTCGTATAAGAAGAAAGAAACGTAGTATTAAATATTATTCGAAAACCTAATTAAATAAATAGTGTCGAGATTAAAACTGGCTGGACAATTTTTTAAAGAGTGAGTTTTAGCTGTAAAAAAATGAATAATTAATTGTACTTGGACTCGTTCCTTATAAATATAATTATAAATTAAAAAACTCGGAAATGTTTCATTATTAAAAAAAACAAGTTATATCAAGTAAAGTTCGAGTCATTTTTTTTAAACAAAAAAAAAAAAAAAATAGTTCCCAAAGGGTCTAATTCTCTGAGAAAATTTGACATTTTCGGGGGGGAAAAACAGAAAACACTCAGAGAAATGTTTTTAATATTTAAAAGAGGTTGGGAGAAAAATTAATGTTTAATCGTTTTTTGGTAAATTTTTATACCATAGTTCCAGATGGGTAAAATTTTTGTTCAATTGTTCGAAGTAGACATTGGGATTAAAATTTATTTTAACGGGAAAAAAAATTACTTCGTGATTCGATAAAATGGAAAAGTATTAGACATAGAGGTGAAAAAAATAGAGAAAGCGGAGTTGAAAGAGCGTCAGGCGGATAGAAAGAGCGCGTAACGGCCCCTCTAGCGGCGCATGCGCGACAGTCACGAGAAATTTCTGCGCTTGCGCAACTCACTTTCGCGCATGCGTCACAAGAGAGAGAGACAGAAGTCTTTTTTCTCTATTTTTCTCTTTCTATGACAATAAGTCAGGGTATTTTTGCATTAAATAAGATCATGACGATTTGCTAATTAAAAAAAAAAATGAAGGGGTCTGAACGTGACGAGTGATAGGAATGCGCGAATGTGAATTCGACAATGTTATACAAATAAATCGACTAATTAAATAAAGAGATAAGTTTTGTACAAATGTATTATAAATATTGAATTACTGGTTATCTCAAACGATACCTCAAACAAAGATAAAAAAAAACTAAAACTAAATAATGCAAATAAAATTATTCACTCGACTCGTTTTTAATTATCCTAAAAGCGGAAGTATATCTTGTTCCTTATTATAGTCGACGGAGAAAATATAGAATGAGACAGAGTGCTAAAACAAAGTATAGGATTAAAAAAAAACAAATATCGCGTTAATTGACATTTAAAGTACGGATTTATCGACTAATTAATTAAAATGTAATTTGAATTAAGGCAGTTGTAGACAAGTATTAATATAGTAAAAGGAGATATTTTTTACATAAAAAAAGCGACAAATGCCAACTATTGTGTTCTTGTTAAAATATGAAAGAATCGGAGTGAATGAATATGATGAAAACGAGAGAAAGAGAAAAAACGGAATCATTTTTGCAAAAATAGGAAAAGTAATCGTAATGGTGAAAATATCGACGGACATTAAAACATAAAAAAAAATCTTTAAGAAAAAATATGTAGAATTAACCGCTGATTGCCAAGTGTTTTTTAAGGTCGACAAAAAAAAAGAAAACAATATTTCCAAATGGACGTGTAAACTGCCTTCTTAATATATCCTTCAATAAGAAAAGAAAATAAATTACTTTTTAAAAAATTGGAATTATTTCGTAAAAAGACAAAAACTGGGAGGATGGCAGAGAAGAGAGAAAAACTCTTAATGATAGTTGTTAATTATCGGTCGTTGACTAATTTTTAGCGATGTTGCGTTTTTTAAATAAAACTTAAAAATAGAAAAAAGGAGAGACAAGAAGAATGAGTGAAAGCGCGAATGACAAAAAATCTTTAAAAAAAATCCTTGAGAAAATTTTAAGGATTTCCGATTTAATTATAGTAAGAAAAACGATTTTTATGAATAAATTTTATATCTATCTGTATATTATAATACAAAAAGAAAAGGAAAGCAAAACCTTAAATTATAATTTCTATAACAATAAGTTATATACATAAAAAAAAGAAGATTTAAGTACATAAATAATAATTTGTACAGAGAAAGAAAAATTTTCCAAAAAAAAAGAAAAAATAATTATTAGAAATTAAGTGTTTTTATCATTTACTTTTAAACGAATAGAGAAATAATTTATTAGAGTTATAAATATTTAGAAAACTGATAGGACGAGATTCGCGAATTTCACTTTTTATTTGTCGGTTTTTACAAAAAAAAAAAAAATAAAATATTCCAAGTACTCCTGTATCCCCTCCCCTCGTTCCACAAAAAAACACAATCAGAAACATTTTACTATTACTGCTACTATACTATTATTATTATTAAACAAACATATATATATAATATATTAATAATACTTAACGGTGTTTCTAGTGGATTAATTGAATTATTGATACTTAAGATATAATATTAATATTAATGATATATTAATGATATATTATTATATATACATATAATTATATAATGAACATAAGTTGATATGATAACTAGTACGATTATGATATATATAAAAAAAATATATATATATACCTATTATAGAGAAAAGTGGATCATTCATAAAGTATACCTGGTGATTAAATAGGAAATTATATGGAAATTATATCTTCTTGTTAATTTCTGTCAAATTCCCACCTTTAGATTTATTTAAAATGCTAAGTTTTTAGTTATTAATTTAGAATTTTTATTTCATCTTCAGTTGGTATAGTTATTTTTTTGCTATTCCGTTGACATATGGGTCGATTTAAACTGTTTAATTACTATTTTTGTAAATATACTTTCACTTATTTTCTTATAGAAAAGTTAGTAATTAATTTCTTAAAACGTGATTTTAATTATGAATTTTGTAGTGAAAGAAATAATCATAAAACTCGGGAAAAATTGATAAAGGGTAATAAGATCGAAAAGGGAAGTAAATCAAAAATTAAAATCCGTTTATATTAATTATCAAGCTCTAAATTTGATTATAAATAATAGAACTACGAATATTGACGAATATTTTGTGATTTAATATGGAGACGAATTTCTCCACTTGAGAACGTCAAGGTCACCGCTAGATGGCAGGAGAAATTCCAAGAAGGGACTTTCCTTCTTGGAATTTTTCTTGCCATCTGGTGGCGACCTTGACGTTCTCAAGTAGAGAAATTCGACCATTTAACTTTTAAATTGAAAAATTATGGTTTTTTCTCAAAAACTTTTCTATAATTAAAAAAATGCTTTTCGGGAAAATAACATAAATTGTGTTCAAAAATGAAAAATTTCCTTACTAATCAAATTTGAATAAATGGAATTAATTTTTATTTTAGGTCAAAATTGAACCATTATGTTATGACGGAAGACATAAACTTTAGTCAAAAGTAGAAATAATTTCTTTTCTTTTAAAAAATTATTTTACTTATAAAATAGAAATAAAATTATTTTACTTATAAAATAGAAATAAAATTATTTTACTTATACAATAGAAATAGAATTAATGTACATAAAAAGTAGTAATAAAATAGATGTTTAAAACACTGCACAATTGAATTATAAATGAAAAAAAGTTATAATTGGCAAATTGATTCTTTTTTTTCAGTTATATTATAAAAAACGACTTCTTTTTAAATTCCTCAGCAGTTTTTACTTCTCAAGTATTCTAAATATAAAAAAAATGTTCTTTGGACATAATTTTTTTTTATCTTTTTAACATATTTTTTTTTATTTTACACTAAACTAAAGAAAATTGGCAAAATCTACCGAATCAGATAGTAAATATTTTATTTGAATTTTATATATGAAGCATTCCATGTGAATTCTATTTTTATCTCACATTTTACATACTATGCTAAAATGTGTGATCATTTCAGTTGATGTCACACTGTGAAAGTACTTGTAAAATTCATCATAAAATATTTTCTTCCGTGTAAATTTTTCAAGTACTAATTTTTTTTTTCGTTTCGTTTATATATTTGGAAAGTAGAAAATATTGTAACAAAAAATTATGGAGTATACATGAAGGTGGCCCACTACTTCGAGTTCAAAAACAATTTTTATGTTTTTTTTTTTAAAAAGAGAAAAAAAAATGAAAAAAACGCAGCTTCGTTAATGGTGCAGTGTTTTATGCGCGACCCAGAGAATAACGTATCTGGTAGAATCATTTGTATTTTCTTTTTTTACAACTGCTTTTAGTTCTGCTATAAGATACGATATTCAAATAAAATCAAAAAGGACTTTGAAATTTCGAAATGAATTTTTTTTCTTTTACTGAAATTAGGATTTTACGAATTTGGAAATTTATATGGATGAAATTGGGGAGAAATTCAAAAAGCAAATGTTACTAATTTTCTAAAAACAAAAGAACAAGAATCACATGTCACGTTTTTTACATTTTGTCAATTTTGTTAATATTTAACCTCGATTGACACTAATTTTTTTGTATTAAATAAATTTTTCAAACTATTTCTAGTTGAAATTTTAGTTTTTCATTGTTTTTTAATTTACATTTGAATTAATTATCAATTTAGAACTTGGATAATAAATCTTATTTGTTTTCTAAATTTTAATTAGTAAAAATGTTTATTAACTTCAGGCAAATAAATTTACTAATTTACTTATTCATTAATTTTACTTAGTGATTGAATTTAGCTGTTTGATTAGTAAATTTTACTAATAAATATTAATTTACACTAATTTAATATTACTAAAACTTAATTTATGCTTTTAATTTAATCTATGTATTTTTTTGTTTATTTTTATTTTAGGAACAATTTTAGAAAACCTGAGAAACAATTTTTTTTGTTTGAAATTATTTGCATTATTCTAAATTTTTTGTATTTTTAGTTTTGTATTTTTTTAATGCTTATGTATTTTTTTAAATTTACATATATAGTAGGAACAATTTTGTAAAACTGGATAATCTATTTTTTTACTTTAAATTATTTAAACTAATGTTTTTTTACACTTTTTTTAATTTATGCATTTTTGTTTATTTATATTTTAGAAAAATTTTTACAAAACTTTTTTTTTTAAACTTAATTTTTTTTTGTTTATTTCCAATTTTTTGCTGATAAAAAGATATCAGTTCTTATTTAATAATTTTTCTACTTTTAAAATTTTGTTTGATGAAGAAAAGATTGAATTTAATGAAAATCATTCGAAGACCTAGCAAATGGCTAGGAACTGGCATTCTTTCGTCTAGCAACCGGAGCGATTCTGGCACTCTACCGACTGAAAACGAAATAAAGTATATTATTATTATTAATTAAGATATTAATTAATAAAAGTAGGCGTAGAATATGGTAATTTTTATTCTTTTTTTTGTAATTAACTTTATTTTTTTATATAGGATATTTTTTTTGCAAATTCACTTTTAAAAATAAATTTAGAAAATCTTACTACTATTTTTTTTAATAATCTGATAAATTTTGCTTCTTGAAGTAAAATTATTAATTCCTTCTTCAATGTATGATAAAATAAAGTTGACAAGACACTAGAAATTAATTTATGAATGGAAATTAACTTAGAATATGGTTATATTTTTACTAATTTGTCAATTTTCGGTTCTTATTATTAATCATTTTTTTTTAAATATACTCTTTAAAAATAATTACCAGGAAAATTTTTTAAAACGTGATATAGACTTTCATATTTTTATTGTTATAAAATTTAATTAATTTATTAATTTATATTATAAAAGTATACTGAAAAAGCAAAAATTATTATCAGATTGTGAAGAGAAAAATTGTGATAAGATTTTTAAATATGAATTTGTAAAAAAAAATTTCTATATGTAGACATAAAATTAATTACAAAGGAAGTAACAATTACCATATCCTAAGCTTATTTTTGTTAATTAATATCTTAATGATGATGATAATAATAATATACATTATTATTTGCAGTGTTAGCAGTGTGTATATTTGAAGGCGGAGGAAAGCCAGTTTCCAAACGTCCGCACAAGACCAAGAATAAATTCAAGTCATCTTCCAGTAAAATGTCAGTACAGTCATTCCGACCTCCGCAGTGGGAAGATAACTTTGGGGAAGATTGGACCAAATTTTGTATTATAATGTTTTTTGCCTACTTATTAAGATTTTATCTAAATATGTAACAATCTAAAACATGACATATTGTAAAAATAATTTAAATTAGACGAGGTAAACAAAATACATTTTTTTAGAAAATAATTCACCTTTTCATCTATTTCAAAGAAAAAAAATTACTGTGATTCTTGTGAAAAACAATTTAAAAAATGAGTTGGAAACTTTTTTGTTTCAAATATCCTTTTTGATTTTTTAAAGTACTTTTTAAGTTAGATTTTAAGAATATTAGTTATTAAGTAATATATATATGATTTAATTCTGCGCTTATAGCAATTTGAACCTTTATACTTGATATCCTTATCCTTTCAACTTTTCTTTTTCCCACAGAAGTTGTTGCAATTCCAAAATTGAAACCTGTTGAACCTGAAAATCCAATATTCCTTTCCAATGGTGATGCGGCTCCTGGTCCCCAACGATTTTCCTTAACTCAACACACGAATTTTCATCCCTATCGACGCTAAGTGTTGAAAACAAAAAAAAATGAGAAAAACACTATTCCTAGCGTGAAAGAAGAAAGAAATGAACAAGCGGACCCTTTAAAAATAAATCCTTTAATTATCCAATAATTAATTTAAATAGTAAAATATAGATTGTTACTTAATAGTCGCCTTAGACTAAGTACTTATAAGATTAGTAAATATAAAATTATTCAGTACTTATAAGATTAGCTATAACATTAAAATAATTATGATTTTAATATTGAAATTATTAATATTATTAACTATTAATTATTAATTATTAATTTACAAACTAAGTTTTATTGTTTCCCTCATGAATTATTATAAATTTAAGATTAGATATATATGGAATATCTAGAAAATAGTGCATTCTTCGATTTTGTTATCTTTGCAACGTGTAATTGTCAATAATTTTTAATTAGTAAATCCTTTTTAAAAATCGTATTTTTATTCTTATATTTTAAAAAATAATTTAAGAATTTTCGTTTTGGTTGTCCGAGAAATTGAGTTTGGAAAATAGATGAAAATAATTTAGTCACTACTTCAGGGATCACAGACATTTGCCCTTTCTTTCAGATACGATTCATTTTCTGCTAAAATTTAATATTTCAAAAATAATTTGATTTCACAATGGTGGTAATTAATTTACAATCTTTGGTTATTGATGGAGAAATTAACTCTAGGACTCTAGAAAATTTAGAGATCATAATAATGTATGACAAATTAAAAACTCAAATTCTGTTTATTTTAATTGTCAAACTTATTAAATTTGATTTGAAATCTTCTTTTATAGAAGTTGATTATAAACAATTGTAGAATTACAAAAATTAACGAATATTTTGAGGTTCATTAAGGGAGACGCTATTCTCCACCTGCGAACGCCAAGGTCAACACCAGATGGCAATAAAAATTCCAAGAAGGAACTATCCTTCTTGGAATTTTTATTGCCCTCTGGTGGTGACCTTGGCGTTCGCAGGTGGAGAAATTTAATCATTTAACTTTTAATTTAAAATTTAACTTTTAAATTTAAATGTCAATTCATTTTATTGAAAAATAATTAAACAATTAAAAAAAAGATGTGATCCCTGCTGTGATTTTTTCAATGAAGTTAAAATTAACGTTTACAATGTTCAATTATCAAAATTCAGGTCTCGGATATTATAATTTTTTTATATTTTCTTTTATTAAATTATTATTAATAAAACGATTAAAATTACTTATTTCGAATTTTTTAATTTTAATTATCAATAAGAAATTAGCATAAATAGACTATAAAGAGTGGTATAAATTAAGAATTAATACTAATATACTCTAAGTATAGTATTATGTTAAATTATTATTATTATTATTAAGCATTAATTTGTAAGTAAAATTAAGTATAATTGCTGATTTTCTTAAGCCACATCGATTTCGCCAAAGGAATCAAGAGTCACTTTTGTCCAGAGCTTCTAAGAAATGGGACGTTTCTTCTCTCTCAAAAAAAAACTTCAACACAGAAAAAGTAGAAAACAAAAAGATAATAATTATTATTATCCAATATTTTTCAATACATATCCAATTCCTTGGTATCCTTGTTTCCTAGTAACTTTTTTCCAATTCCGGGCTTGCTACTTAATTTTTATTACTACGTTATTTAATGAAATCTCAACAGGACCTGTTTTAACGACACCTCATCAATCAACAATGAAATCAGATGTTCCCGCAGGAAACGGTGATGCACACTCTGGATTTGGGCCCAAACGGGGTCAGCTGACAACGGGGTCCAATTATCATCCTTATCGAAGATAAAAAAATTTTATTCCTTTCACTTTATATTTTTCTTTTTTTCTTACTTTTTCATTATTTTCTCGCTCTGAAGTTAGCGTCGACGCTTAGCGTTCAAGTTTTTTTTTGTTTTATTTACTTTCTAACTCTGAATAAGTAACAATGACTAATTTAAATTCAATTAAAATTGAATTAAATGCTTTTTCTTTTTGCTTTTGAATTATTAAATAGCAAATAGTCTTAGTAGTAAATATTAATTTTTAGTAATTTATTAGTCAAATTTTTTAATTTATCTACTATTCAGAATTTGTAAATTTGACTAATTCATATTTGGAGAGTATGCTAATATATTAATTATTTTTAATTAACTAATAGTCAAATATACTAATTCAGAAGAGCAAATTTTACTAATGAATAGTGATTTCTACAAATTTACAAGTAAATTTTTCTAATTCTACTAATTTAAAAATAAACCATTTCATTAACTAAAGTTTACTAAAAAAATTACTAGAAATTACAGTTCATTAGTAAAATTAAAATTAGTATATTTTACTATTAAATTACTCTCTAAATATGAATTAGTAAAAATATTTACCAATTTGAATTAGTGACTGACTTTTTGCTTTTGAATTTGTAATTTTTACTAATAAATAGTCATTTCTACTAATTTATTAGTAATGTTTACTAATTCAAAAGCAAAAAGTCAGTCACTAATTCAAATTAGTAAACATTTTTACTAATTTAAATTTAGAGAATAGTAGAAATAACCATTTATTAGTCAAATTTGCTAATTCAAAATAATAAATTTTGAATTTAGTAGAATTAGTAAATTTTACTATTAATTAATAGAAATTACTATTTATTAATTATTAGTCACCAATTACTTATTCAAAATAGTAAATTTTGAAATTAGTAGAATTGGTAAATTTTACTATTAATTAGTAGAAATGTTAAATGGTAAATGTTAATGGCAAATTTGACTAATAATTAATAAATTTGACTAATAATTAATAAATGTTAATTAATATTTATTAATTATTAGTCAAATTTACCATTTCAAAAGCAAAAAGTAATTTTAAAAAAATTGCTTCCATTTTAAACGAATTCAAATTAGTAAACTTTTTTGACAAATTCAAACATAAAGAGTAGGGAGTTAAAAATTTTAAACAATATTCTTTTTTCTAACTTTAAAGAGTTAAAACTTAAAAAAAATTTATTTAAAGTTTGATAAGATTTTTTTTTCGTTTAGGCGAGAAAATGTTTTTCATCGCTTAGCATCGACGTCAACTTCAAAGAACCTTCATTATGATATATAGGTTAATTATAACACGATGCTTCCGTGACAAAATATTATTGTGTTTTTCTTTTTTTTACTATTTTATGGATCATTTTGAAAGAACAAAGTTTTTCTTTTTGAGAAAGAAATAAAAAAAAAAATAGTTGGAACTAATGTTTAATTTAAAAGTGGAAAAAAATAAAGTAAATTGAAAATTTTTTTCTTGTAAGATTAGAAATTTAATTTTCAATATTTTACTAGAACTAAAGTTGAATTTGAATTAAAAATTAGAATTTTCTGCATATTTGAAATATTTGGTCATGTTTAGATTGTGTTTTTACAGGAAATCGATTTTTATTCACAGAAAATTGCAATTTTTGATGTAAATTGCAAAAAGTGTTGACAATTAAATTTCCAAAATTCTACGAAAATGGTATTAAAATTGAATTTATTTTCTTCTTTCAAAAATGCACGAAATTTTGGGAGTAGAGTAACTTTTGTATTTGACTGTTCGTCGGATTCTTCTTTAAAATGTTTCATCTAAAAGGAATGTTGATCTTGAGAAAAATAATTAATTGACATTTAAATAATTAAAATTTTATTATTAATAGCATTTTGTAAATAATAATTAGTATTTTCCAAAAAAATTAAGTTTTTTAAAAAAAATAAGTCTTCTACAAATAAAGTTCTCTAAAAAAAGTGAATAGTACTTTCTAGTAGATTAAAATATCAATTTTCAAAAAATTTTAACAGTGTATATTTTCAGTATATGCAAATTCTATAAAAATTTTGTAGTTTTCAAATTCTTTCTTGAAAATTGATATTTGTTCGTATAGAGAATAAGTTTAATAATAAAATTTTAATTTCTTAAATATTCATTGTTTATTTCTTTGAAATACTATTTTTAAAAAAGTATTTCATATAAATACTGCAAACAAATTCTTTTAAAAAATTCTTTTAAATATTTTTTTTAATTTCCTCTAAAAAATTCTATAAAAAAATTCTTTAAAAAAATGATCTTCATTCCTTTTGGATAAAAAAAAGGAGAAAAAAAATCTTCCTGTTAGTTTTTGAAAAAGATTAACGATTGTTGATTATTATTTTATTATTAGATTGTTATTTATAAAAAAGCATATTTTCCATTCTTTAAGATACGTTATTGTATTTTTTTTTATATATATATATATAAAAAGAAAATCAAAACGATCCATAGATTTGTACAATAATATGACTATATACTTACCATTTTTTCAAATGTAAAATGATAAAAAATGATTGTATTTTTATTTCTTGAAAACAAAAAAGAATATTTTAAAAATTCAGAAGAGAAATAAATTATAATTACAGAAAATATTCAGTAAAGAAGTAAATTTATTTTACGACGTTACACCAAAAGCACGAATATTTACAATTTTGGACCATTTTTATTTCGAAAAAAGACATTGAGTTCAAAAATTCTTTTCATTAATATAACTATATAGCTGTGTTCTTTGTTAATAATTTCATTTTTAGATTACTTACTTTTTTTTGAACATTGATTGTTACAGTTTATTCACAATTTTTTCAGAAACAATCGGGCTAAAAAGCGATATTTTTTTTTACTGGCACAGAGTTTCATATATATTATATATATATACTTTCTAGAAATATGTCATGAATTTTTCAAGCAGCTTTATACAGTTTTTTGTTTTAATATATTATTTGTTTTCAATGCACATTGAGAATTGAACCGTTGCCATAAAAAAAATGTTTTTTTCCTTGTATATCAATATTGTAATAGAAAATAAAACTTTCCTGTTTTTCAAACAAAGAGTATTTTAATATTAATATTTATCATTATGTTTTTGGGACAAAAATGTAATAAAATATTAATTAATTAATAAATTCTATTTTGATAAATTTATTGTCCCAGAAAAATATTAATTTCTTTTTTTTGCAACAATTATTTGTATAATTTTATTTTCGAATTCGAAATATATACGATATTTGTTGGACATCAAAGAAAAAGGTATATTGGTAATTGTGAGCTCTCACCCAATTTCAACATACCTTTATACATATATGTATACAATTTTTTTTTTGAATATTCTGCGTAAATATTCACTTTTGTGAAATTTTATCCTTTAGTTATCTGAATTTTATTTCAAATATTCTCTTGTTTTTTCATCATTTTTTTTTTTTTGTTTCGATGAAAAATAAAGAGAAATATAAAAAAAAGGAAACGAGACTCAACTTTTTTGAACAATCAATGTATCTTTTTCAATTGAAATTCAGTATTTACGTTATTGTACATCTATGACAATGTTGTTTGCTCGATTTTGACTTTTCCTCGAATGCTTTGTCCTGATGTTTGCGAATGGATTCTGAAAAAATATAATGGAAATTTTTTCCTTGCATTTATTTAACTACGCTGCGCGGAGATGGGTTTTATTTAATTTCTTTTTAAACTTTTAATTGAAAATTTTTAATAAATTCAGTTTGTATCAAAAATAAAAAAAAATTGAATTGATTAAAGAAGTGAATTATATTTTTTGAAGGAACAAATTTTTAATTACCAAAAAGAAAAAAAATTGAAGAAGAATAAAAATTAAATCATTTAATTCAATTCAATTCAATTCAATTTAATTTAATTTAATTTAATTTAATTTAATTTAATTTAATTTAATTTAATTTAAGATATAAGAAATTTCAAAAATGGAAAGAATTTCAAATATTAAATAAATTTTGTATTGGAATTTGAAATTGTTTTTTTTGTTCTTTAGTTTAATTGAAAGTGTTAATTAAATGGAATTTACCAGCTGCCGTCTTCCTGCCAATTGCACATAGAGCTTCGTGTAGTTCTTTCATGATATTGACCTCGGGATGAAGACCGGAAACCCAGATTAACAGCATCCGGTATCCATGCTCCTTGTAACTCGAAGGACCTACGAGCGCATCTTTATCGTCCATTTCAAAAGGCTGCTCCTCTCATTCTTTACAGGAACATCACGAGGTGCAAATCACGAAGTGCTAAGCTAACTAACTCCAAAGTAATTCGCTTCTCTCGTTTTCGATATTTATTATAATCGCGTGATTTCAAATCAATTTTCAAAAAATTTTCATTTTATTCATTTTTAAATTTCTAATACAAAAAAAAAATTACGAAAATTTATTTATTTCGTTTATTACATTAAATTAATACATTTTTTCTCGTAATTAACAAATTTGACAAAGTTTTGCCATAAGTCAGGGAATTAAGGGATTTTTATTAAAAGTACTGGAAAAAAATTAAATTTTTTAAATTCATAAAAAAATTCCAAATTTTTGTCTATTTTTTGTTTGTCACATTAAATTGTGGAATTATCATGAATTCTAATATGGAACCATCAATTTTTTCTACTATTGACAATAATTTCTTTTTAATACCTTAATTCTCGAAAAAGTACGATAAAATGTTTTACTTAGAAATTATTTACTAAATAATTGTAATTAATTCAATTTTAAAAAAGTTACGTTTCAAATTTTCATAAATGAGTGAAATTCAAAAGCTTTTAATTTTTCATATTTTAAAATTTCAATTTTGAATGAATTTCATTGAAAATTTTCAACGAACTTTGATTTTTCAGAAAGTTTAATAATTAAAATTCTAAAATTAAAGTAAATTTTTTCAAGAAATATTCAATTATTTATTGAAAATAATTAATTCATATATTATAGTAAAAAAAAGTAAAAATAATTTAATTTTGTAGAAAGTTGTCAATGATTATGTACTTCAATTATTTTCAAAAATAATAATATTCCCAGTAATTGAATTGTTTCAAAAATAAATTATTTAAATTCTCGTCAAAATTTCAATTACCTTTGAAAATACAAAAATTCTTGTCAAAACTTCAATTATTTTCAAAAAATTTCCCAAAATTCTTGGCGAAATTTCAATTGTTTTCAAAAGTTTTCAAAAAAATTCAATTATTTAAGAAAAAATTTTAATAAAATTCTACGCAAATATTTAGTTATTTTTATCAATAATAAAAATTTCGCAGGAATTCTATGATTTATATTTTTTTCATAAATTTCTAAGCAATAACTCTATTATTTTCATAAATAATATTTTTACAAGAATTCAATTATTTTCATAAAGAATAAATTTAATCCCAGAATATCAATAATTTTTAATACAATTTTTAAAAAATTTCTCGAAAAATGTAATTATTTAAAAAAATTTTACTCAAACTCGTCAAAGGAATACAATTATTTAACCCTTTGCCGTTCTTGTGTTACGAAATGTCGTTTAGAGTCTTTTCTGGGGGAACAACCAATGAGAAAAGGCGGTATGCTTGTGTTGATAAATTAGTTATGTGTGAGAATGTAAGTGTTCTGAATTTGCAGGAACGTACCTAATTAAAAAATGAATCCATTTATATTTTAAAATAAATTATATTTCAAAATAATATTTAATACCTAAAAATCTGTTTTTTTGTATAAAGTGGAAGTGTATTTGCAATTTATTACTTTTTAAACATAGCTATATTTGATTATTAAAGACTTTTATCAAATCTACATAACCAATGTAAACATAACCTCAATATCAAACTAATTTCCGGCCCTGATATTATCCACGTGATTCCACTGTCAAACTTATTTTTTCTGAGGTGGGGAAAGCTTATGTACGGCAAAGGGTTAATAAAAAATTGTTACTAAAATTCTTTATGATAATTCAATTTTAAGAAATATTCTAATATTCAAAAAAATAATTTATCTTTGTATTTAAAAATACAATTTTTTTAAAATTTTGATCAAATTCTTTAAGTGAATTTAATTTTAAAAATTATTTAATTATTTAATAAATTATTTATTTTTGTATCGAAAGAATTCAATTTTTTACCAAATAATTACACTTTTCACGAGAATTCAATTATTTTTAGAAATAATAAATTTTTTCTCGGAGCAATTCAATTAGAAATTTTTTCTCTATAATTTATTTATTTTCATCAATAATAAGTTTCATCGTAAAATTTCAATTTTTTTTTGTACAATTTCAATCATATTTCTCGAAAAATATAATTATATTTGAAAATTTTATTAAAATTCGACAAAAAAATTCAAATATTTAAAAATTTTCTGATAACATTCTTTATGAAAATGCAATTTTAAGAAACATTCAATTATTGAATTAATTATTTTTTTTGTATCCAAAGAATGGAATTCTCGAAGAATTTTTTAATAAATATTGATTTACAAATTTTCAGGTAAAATTGTAGATAATAATTAAATATTAAAAAATTAGAAGTAAATTTTTTAAAATTATTAAAAATAATTCATTTAAAAATTTTTTAAAATGAATAATTAATTGAATTGAAATGTTTTAAATCGGTATCTTTGTGTTTTATAATTTTTTAATAATTTTATTTAAAAATAGAATATTTTTGCAGAATATCAATTTTACACAAAAATATTAATTTTTATTAATTTATTATTTATTCGTAAATAAATTAAATAAGAGCATTTTTTGGAGCATTAGGTAATAATAATTATTGAAATCATGAAATACGAGAGAATCGAACAACATTCAAAAACAAAAATCGAAACAAAATAAACAGTTTACAACTGGACTTTATTTTTTAAATATCAAACTGACAATTTAGTAGATGCTTTTTTTAAAAAATCTTTTATAAACTTCTATTTATTATCTACAGAACAAAATACTACTTTTTAGATATTTTTTTAGTTATTTATTATTATTTTAAGATTGACAGTTTGTTATTAAAAAAAAGAGGAGGAAGAAATTACCCAGTGTGTAAACTTGTAAGCAGTTGAAAGATTGAAAGGCAAGAAGATTTTGTGCTATAGAGTATTTGTTCACCTGTGTATTGATGTTCTATTGCATCGATTTGATCGTGATTAAAAGCCCAGTGGAGGGCTAATTTTTTCCAATCTCCGGAATCTAATTGTTTATGGGCCAATTTCCAAAGAGCCGATCGCACATGATCAGGTAGACTGCCATTATTATTGGACATACTTCCCCTTGTATCTTCTCTCCAACGTCTTCTCGCAGGTGTCAATTCCTTGTCGGAATTTGTGTCCTCCTGTATATAAGAGATAATTGTTTTTTTCTAATTTTGATTAAAATTTTTACTTATTTTATTTTTAAGAATGTACAAATTTTATTTCTAATCAATTATTAATAAATTAATTACTAAAAATAGTAAAAATTAATAACTATTTTTGTAATAAGATTACTTTCACTTATTTCGTTAGAAAAGTCACGAATTAATATTTTAAAACGTGACTTAAGTTATCGATTTTTTAGAATCGAAAGAATGAAAAAGAAATTAAAGAATTAATTATAATATAAAAATTGAAGAGAATAAAAATATCCGAAAAGGAAAGGAAAAATTGAAATACGTTTTTATTAATTATCGAACACTTTAAATTTGATGAAAAACAATTATAGAACTACAAATATTAACGAATTTCTTGAGATTCAATATGGAGACGCTATTCTTCACCTGAGAACGCGAAGGTCACCGCTAGATGGCAGGAGAAATTCCAAGAAGAAACTATCCTTCTTGGAATTTCTCTTGCCATCTGTTGGCGACCTTGACGTTCTCAAGTGGAGAAAATAAACAACCATTTTTTCCCTCGAAAACTTTTTTACAATTTCAAAAAAATATTACTTTGAGATTATTTACTTTGACAACTATATACAAATTATCGTTTTCTGGAATCAAATAAATTTTCTATTACCGTAAATTAAAAAAATTTCGAAAGAAAGAAAATCATTAAAAAGAACATTTAATTTAATTCTTCACAATTTATAATGTCATCGACCAAGAAAATTAAATATTTTCGTCGGCGCTTTTAATTTAAAATTAATTATACAACAAAATACAGGTATAAATAAAAGCGAAAGAAAAAAGAAATATTCTTCACTTTATTATATAAATAATTCATTACTTTCAAATCTAATATGTAAAAATCTTTAAATTAAGCATTTCCGGAATTCAATTTAAACGATTTATAATTTTCTATTTTAGGAATGAGAAAAAAAGAAAAAAAAATAATTTTAAATATTGAGTAAAGTTATTTCATAGCAGACTTTTCTCACATTATATTTTTGTGTTTAAAAATGATACGGTTGAGAACTTTTAATGTCTCGACGATTGGTGTGACGTCAACGACACACGGCATTTTAGAAATAACTTTTATTACTGGCACATAATATCAACTAATTTACTTGTTGAAATAAAAATAGACTGACTGAAAGGAAAATGAACGGAAAATTATAGTTTCACATGTTTCGAATCGATACAATTAGTAAAATTAGGTAATCAATTAAATTATCAAATAAAGTTTATGTACATTTTTAGAAAATTATAAATAGAGTATAAATTATTAATTAGCAAATTATAAATAGAGTATAAAATATTAATTAGCAAGTTATAAATAGAGTATATTAATTAACAAGTTATAAATGCATTGAATTATTAAATAATATTAATAATTAAATGTTAATTAGCAAATTCTGAATAAAGTATACATTATTAAGTAACAAAATTATAAATTAATTAGCAATTATAAAATTCTTTTCTGAATTGCAATTGTTTTCAAAAATGTTAATAAAATTCTTGGTAAAATTTTAATTATTTTTTTCAATTTTCCTGGATTTAATTCAATACAATGATTTTTAATATCTATTATTTTTTAAGAAAAGTTTATAAAATAATAATTTAATTATTTTCATAATAGAATAAAATTTTTACAGGGATTTAATTATTTTTATAATTCAATTCTCAGAAACGTTCGTTTATTCAATAAATTAGTCATTTTTTTATCTAGAAAATTTAATTTTTTTACAAATAATAACATTTTTTTACAAAAATTCAATTATTTATTTAAACAAATTTTAATAAAATTCTTTGCAAGAATTCAATCATTTGCAATACAAATATACAATTTTAATTAAATTTCTTAAAAAATGTAATTATTTAAAAAAAAATTCATCAAAATTTGACAAAAAATTCAAATATAATTAAAATTTTGTTGCTAAAATTCTTAGCAATAATTCGAATATTTTCTTAAATAATAAAACTTATGTCTGACTTTCGATTATTTAAACAAAATTTAATTAAATTCTTCACAAGAAATAAATTTTTTTTTGTAAATAGTAACATTTTTGTCAGGAATTGAATTATTTTTTTAAATTTTTGATACAATTCTTTTAACTAATTTAATTTCAAGAAACATTTAATTATTCAATAAACTGAATCATAATTGTAGAATTTTCTAATAAAAATTTGCATTAGGAATTAAAATTAGCTAAAATTAATTGCAAACTGTACGCAATTAATTGCATTGAATGTAATTATATTCAACGTAATTAATTTTCTTTCAATACATATACTAAATTAAACATAATTAATCACATTTTGAATAAAATTAATTATGGCGAACATAATTCATAAATTCCATACAATTAATTACATTAGCTATAACATTAGCTAAATATAATAATATATAATTACAATATAATTTAATTATTAAATTAAATATCATTAATTATATATGATCCCCAAGTTTGGAACGTTCAATATTTTTTATTGAAGATATTTTAATAAATTACTAATCATAATAAAATTTATAAACTAAAATTTAACGTTTACAGACTCAGTAATTAATGTTTTGGATAGTGAAGCAAAAGAATTACAATAAAAATTTAATTTTTAGAAGAAATAAATAAATTTCGTTCATTTGAACGTTCAGAACTTTAGGATTCTAATTATATCTGAATATAATAAAGTACACAAAAATTCAATTATTCAGAAGAATTCTACAGAAAATCACTATTTTTCTAAATTTATTCAGGAAATCAGTAAAAAGTCAGAGAATTTCATTAAAAGTGAGGGAACGATATTTTTATTACAAAATTCTTTTTATCAATTCAATTATTTTCACAAATAAGACTCATAGCAGAATTTTAATTATTTTTAATACAATTTTAATATCGAATTCATCGAAAAATTGTTCTTAAACAATTTTATGAATAATTTTTAAAAGAAGTCAATTATTTAAAAATGTTTTGATAAAATTTTTCATGAGAATTCAATTTTAATTTTTAAAAATTTTTTTTAATTTTATTTTTTAATACAATTTTAATATCGAATTCATCGAAAAATTGTTCTTAAACAATTTTATGAAAAATTGTTAAAAGAAGTCAATTATTTAAAAATGTTTTGATAAAATTCTTCATGAGAATTCAATTTGAAGCATTGTAATTATTCAACAAATTGTTTATTTTTGCTATTAAATTATTGAATTCGCTAATAAAAAATTATTTAAAAAAAAATTAAATTTAATTAATTTAATTTATTATGAATTAATTAATTAATTTTTTATTATTAATTTTTAATTTATTTATTTAATTTAATTTAATTTAATTTTTTAATTAAAATTTTTAATTTATTTTTTTATTTATATATATATATATATATATATATATATATATATATATATATATTTTTTTTTTATGAATTCTACTTATATTTTTAGATAATAATGAATATTAAAACCACTATAGCATGAATTATGAGAAATAAATAAATAATTAAATTTTAAAAAGATTTCAAATAAAATTCTTTGAAAATTTGTATTTTTTACACTTATGACTAACAATTCTGTTGAATTAATTATTTCAAAAAAGTATAATTGGATTTTTTTCTGAAATTATTTAAAGTGTTTTATTTCTTAATGCGAATTCAATTGAAGAATTTCTGAATAATTTAAATTTTGTAAAATTGATTTGTAAAAAAAAAGATTTTAAGATTCTCAAAGATCTTTTTTCGAAAATTATAAAAAATATTTGATTCCTGTGGGAAAATAATAGTGATTAAATATTTATTTAGAAAACAAGTTATTGATGTTTTCGACTAATTTTACAATTAAAGAAATTCGTTAATAAATATAATAGAACATTTTTTGGAGAATTTACTAATTTTTAGAGTGAATCAGAATATTTTTTAGGGTCAGTGGAAGGAGTCAAAATTTTGTCAAGCAAATAAGTTTTTCATATTAAAAAAACAACATTTTGTAGGATTTATTAATTACTAATTATCTTAACTTTTTGTCACAAAATGCTACTTTTTTAGAAACAAAGGAAATAATATATAATATTATAACATTGATAATTTTTTTAGATTTATAAAAATATTTTTGAATTATTTGAGAAATAAAAATAATACCTATTATTAAATTAAAAAAATAGTAAAAAAATAATGAAGTATAATATTATATTATCTATCAGAATTTATCAAAAAAACAAAAGCATACACAATACTCTCTAAATCTGAATTAGTAGTTTTCTACTAATGAAATAGTGCGGATTCGTTCACCAATTTAATTAGTAACTGTTTTACTTATTTTTAGTAGTTTTTCACTAATTTTTAGTAGAAAATTTACTAATTTGAAATAGTAAAGAATACGTTCTACTAATTGATTAGTAATTTTCTACTAGTAATTAGTAAAAAACTACTAAAAATTAGTAAATAGTGTTACTAATTCAAATTGATAAATGAATCCGCACTGATTCAGATTTAGAGAGTAGTTTTTCAAGTGTAGAATTTACGAAGATGATTATAAATAATTAATTAATTAATTATTATTATTATTAGTATTTATTAGAAATGTTACCGGAGTTGGATAATCCAATCTTGCTGTCTTGATGATCATATCGACGATTGCTGTGAAGCTACCTCGAGCAGCAATGTAAAGAGGTGTTTTTCCACTCTGCAAGATATTTAGTTCAATAGACGCGATAAATTCCAGCATTCGCAGGAGTTAATAGAAATCAATGAAGTATGTGTGTATATACCAGCACGATTTTTGATTTATCGATTCGCATTTATAACTCAAGTTACATAATTCAGCCATCGGGATTAATATCATTCGAATAATGACATTTTAAGGGCCAAAGGGAATTCTTCGCGGCGCTTTTAATAATTCAAAATTTCGTTTATTAAAAAATACCAATACCTATATGAAAAAATATTTTTCCCTTATTGACGAAAATTTACTGAAAGCTTAATGACTTTCGATAAATTTTTACACGTTTTCATTAAAAACAAATTTGCCAAAAATGTTTTATTACATAAAATTAAAAGCAAAATTAATAACAATTCAATAAAATTAAAATCAAAACGAATTTTTTAACAAAAGTAGCAAACAAATGTTATTTTATTTAAAAACGAAAATATCAAGAATAATTATTAACTTTTTCCTTTTTTTTGCGCAGACCACCAATTTTCGAAGAACATTTTCGAAATTATTCAAAATAATTAATTTAGAGAAAAATTTTTATTTAAAAAATTGGGGAAAATAATTCCGCTTCGAAAGTGTTAGTAAAAAGGTTGTACAACATTTTTTTATTTAAACAAATTTTTTCCTAATGTTGTCAAACTTTTTCGAAATTATTCAAAATTTATCCATTATTTTCCATTTGGAGAAAATTTTAATTAAAAAGATTCTGGAAAATAATTGTGTTTTGAAAAAGTGTAGTAAAAAATTGTAAATTGTTTATTATCATTTTATGCATTTTTTGTACAATTTTAAAATGCTCGGGAAAAATGGACGATTTAAAAAAATTCTGATACTTAAAAAATCGATTCGACACAACGATTGGAATTTTTCTTATTCCCAGTAGAATATTTTCAAGTTCTGTGAAATATTTTTCAAATGCAGATTATATTTGCATATATTTTTAAATTCGTGAATTCCTTTCTATCGCTTACAATTTTTGCAACGAATAATCCACGACGAAAGAAGGAAAAAAAGGGAAAAATTTGAAAAATATTTTGCAATCTTCAATAGAGCAGGTGTATATACGAATATCGAGCTGGAAGATTAATGTTCCGTGTTGGATTTGTATAGTATGTGTGTAGGTGTACGCTCTCCGTGATAAATGTATATGTATACCTATATCTTGAAAAATTATACGAATTTCTATTCTTCCAGAAAAGCAGTAAAGAATGCAAATTCTCGGGGATGATTTTTTTCTGAATTTAAAGATTGATTACTTCACTCGAAAAAAAATTTATTTGATTCAAATTACCGATTATTTGACTATTATCAAATAAATATTTACTTGAATCAAATAATTTTTATTTGAATTAAATAAATTGTGTTTGAATCGAATATTTCATTATTTGAAGCAAATATTATTTAATTGATTCAAATATTATTTAATTGATTCAAATAAAAATTATTTGATTCAAGTAAATATTTGTTTGATAATAGTCAAATAAACGGTTATTTGAATCAAATAAATTTTTTTTTCAGTGTATGAAATCTAGGAATATGAATGTATAAATGTAGAAAAGGTGTAAAAGAGGAAAAATTGTTACTTTACCTTCTCTCGTTGCTGAATATTTGCACCTGCTTTTAATAAGAGTTTACAGATTTCCGTGTGTCCCATTTCGGCTGCTATGTGTATTGGAGATTGTAATCTCTGAAATAAATTCGTAAACACATGGCAAAAGTTGTAAATATGAGAAATTTTCTTTTTCTTTTGCTTTTTTTGCAATGTGATAAATTTTTTGAAAATCGAAAATTATGTGATCGCTAATGTTATATATATATATATTACACGATTGGTTTAATGTTGTGCGAATAATGGAATATCGATATTTACAATCTTCGGGACAAATTGAAGTGTTATTGCACTTCGCTGACTTTTCTCATTTTCCTTTTTATACTGGAAAATATCTTTCGAATTAAAATAAATTTTTTTCTTCTCTACACACTTTAAAGAGAATTTTTATTTGACATCATTTCTGGTGTAAATGCAAAAAAGTTTTTAATTTGTTTTATCTGAGAGAAATTTTCTTCTTGAATGTTAATTCACACGAGATAAATATAATACGAAGAATAGTTTGCTGAAAAATTAAGTTTACAAATATTTTTAAAAATTCTGTGAGAAATAATTATAGTTTTCAAGAATTTTATGAAAAGTTGTAAAATAATTTAATATTACATTCAATTTTTCTTAAATAATTGAATTTTATAGCAATTTTTGTAAATAATTAAATTTTTAATAATTTTTATGAAATGACTGTAGTTTTATTAAAATTTTGTAAAATAATAATTAAATTTTTAAAGTTTTACTCAAATTTTTAAAAATAATAGAATTTTAATGAAATTTTGGAAAATAATTGAATTTTTTATGAATTTTATTGAGATCTTTGAAAATAAATTAAATTTTTAAAAATTTTTATTAAAACGTTTAAAAATAATTGAATTTTATTGCAATTTTTGTAAATAATTTTATTTTTAATAATTTTTTTTAATTTTTATGAAATTACTTTACTTTTATTGAAATTTTGTAAAATAATAATTGAATTTCTTAAGTTTTTACTGAAATTTTTAAAAATCATAGAATTTTAATGAAATTTTGGAAAATAATTAAATTTTTCATGAATTTTATTGAGATTTTCGAGAATAAATAAAATTAAAAAAAATTTTTTTTTAAACTTTTCAAATAATTGAATTTTATTGACATTTTAGAAAATACATATAGTTTATAAGAAATTTATTAACAGTTTTAAAAATAATTTAATTTTCAAAGAAGTTTTTAAAATTTGGAAATAATTGAATTTATATAAAATTCTTGAGTTTTTAAAGATTTTTTGTGAAATTTTTGAAAATATTGTAGCTTTTTATATTTCGTTTATGTTTCTTATAAATTTTATTAAAAATTTTGAAAAAAATTGAATTTTATTAAAACTTCAGAAAATAATTGAATTTTATTAAAATTTTATTAAAACTTCAGAAAATAATTGAATTTTATTAAAATTTTAGAAAATACTTGTAGTTTATAAGAATTTTATTTAAAATTTTTTAAAATAATTGAATTGTTAAAGAAGTTTTTTAAAATTTTGTATAATAATTGCATTTCTAATGGATTTTATTAAAATTTTTGAAAATAATCAAACTTTTATGAAATTCTTGATTTTTTAAAGATTTTTGTGAAATAAAAAACTAAACTTAACTTAAGTTTCTTATGAATATTATTAAATTTTTTGAAAATAATTGAATTTTATAGAAAGTTTTAAAAAATAATTGAATTTTATTGCAATTTTCGAAAATACTTACATTTTTTAAGAATTTTTATGAAATTTTTGAAAATATTTTATTTCTAAAGAGTTTCATTAAAATTGTTAAAAATGATTGAATTTTGTAGAAATTTTGTTTAAATTTGCAAATAATTGAATTTTTTAGTTATTTTTTTTGAAATTCTTAAATAATTGAATTTTTAAAGAATTTTATAAAAATTCTTGAAATTATTTGCTACACATTTAAACAAATTATTATTTCGAATTGGAAATATTATTCAATAAAAATTATAAATTTGGGCACACAATACACAAATTTCTTTCATAGAACCAAAAATCATTTATTTGAAACGAAAAAATATTTTTTTGTCTCAAAAACTTTTTGAATTGATTATTTTGCTACTTTTTATTTTTAGTTTAGTAATTTAATATAAATATTTGAATAATTTTCCAATAAAAATCGGATTTCTTATTAATTAACGAATTTATTATTAATATTTAAAAATTTTCCAATAAAAATTGAATTTTTTTTTAATTTATTAATTTTATTTCCTTTAATTAGTTTAATTGCAGAGATCACAGTTAATTTTTACTAACTTTGGATAAAATTTACAAATAGATTTAGCAAACTCAACATAAAAATTCTAAATATCAAAATTCACTACTTTTGAAAGAAAAAATCTCATTTTTAAAGTTAATTTTATTGCTTCTAAAGTAAATTTTTCTAATTTAAAAAAAATTCTCTGAAAAAGTAATTAAAGTTATTCTGGTAACAACAAGTTCGAATTGTAAATTTTACTGTTTATCAAGGAAATTTTACCAAGTGAAAAGTAAATTTTTACTGCAATTTACTTCATTTGTAGTGAAAATCATGAAACTTTCAAACAACAAAAGTATAATTAATTGAGTGTAATTTATTTGAGTCAAATAATAAACACTATTTGATTGAAACAAATATTGAATTTTAATTGCTAATAGCCAAGTAATCTATTATCTAAATGAAATAAAATTTTTCGTTGTTCATATCTGCAGAAATGATGTAAAAAAGAATTTATTCTTACCGAATTAAGACTGTTTAATTCAGCGCCTTTATTAATAAGAATTTCGACGGTGTCAACTTGATTGCTTTCGCATGCCAAATGTAGTGGTGTATTACCATTCTGTGAATTAATGGATTCGTTAATTAAGGCGCTTATATATTTTCGTTGCCTTTCAAACTCATTGGTACGTATTTTTTTAGAGTGAATGATTCTTTTTTTATTTTTTTTTGAAGCTTAAAAAATTAAAATAAAAAAAAGAAAATACATATATATATACCTTGCACTGCTTGTTGAGCAAACCTCCGTGTTGAATAATCGATTCGAGTATTCCCTTGACTCCTTGACTAGCAGCTACGTGAAGCGGAGTAACTCCCCTCTTTATAAAAAAAAAAATGCTTTCATGAGTAAATTTTAATGATATTAATTTTTCAAAAATAGAACTCAAATGATGTTTTGAAATACTAATTTTTTCCTCTTTCAAAATTTTTCTTCTTCTTCTTCTTCTTCTTCTTTTTCTTTCAAAATTATTTTCATTCACTTTCCTTTCGGGTTCTATTCTAAATTAAAAGTTTTGAAGAAGAAATTTTTTTTCTTTCCGGTAGGAAGAAACTTTTTGAATACGAAATTATTTTTAATTTCTCCTTTTTTCGTGAAAATGGAAATTTTTAAAATATTTTTTTCATTATTCGTAAGATTTTTTACCGCTCTTTTTTGAATTTGTAAGAAAAAGGTTTACTAACTTGAATTAGTGACTGACTTTCTGCTTTTGAATTAATAAATTTTACTAGTAAATATTTTTTACTAATTTCTTTATAAAATTTACAATTTAATTGTCTTTTTGTTTTTAAATGACTTTTTTTTTAAATTTGCTATTAATATTTGTATACTTTTTCTAACGTGACATTCAAAACTACTTTTTTTTTAAATTTGCACTATTCGCTAATAGTTTACATGAAAAAAATTATTTTAAAAAATTCTACTAAAATTCTATGAAATTATTTAATTATTTTCCAAAAATTTTCGAACATAAATTATTTTTAATATTTCTTTCAAGCGTTCAATGATTTTATTGAATTTTTTTATAAAATTTTTAGCCGTAGATTTCAATTATATTTACGGTGTGATACAATTTTTCACAAAAAATTCAATTATTTAAGAAATTTGGAAAAAAATCTCTTACAAGAATTCAATTTTTTTAAAAATCTTAATCATATTCTTTAAAAAGAAATTAATTATTTTTTTAAATAATAATATTTTTCAGGACAATTCAATTATTTTTAAAAATTCACAAGTATTCAATTATTTAATTATTTTCATAAATAATTAAATCATTCTTATAAATTTAACTATTTTTCCAAGCAATAACATTTTTTACAAAAATTTAATTATTAATAAAAGTTTTAAATAAAATTTTTCACAAGAATTCAATTTTTTTTAAAATAATAAAATTGTTCAGGCGAATTGAATTATTTAAAAGAATTTTAAAATTCCTAAAAAGAATTTAATTATTCTTTAAAATCTTAATTAAATTCTTTAGAAAAATTTAATTTTACACCTAGAGAAATTGTATATTTGTCTCAGAATCAAATAGACTTTTTACTTGTTTCAAATCAATTTTATTTGGTTTTAATAAAATTTTATCTAACTCAAATATATTTTTTATTTATGTCGAATAAAAATTTTATTTAAAACAAATAAAAAGTTTAGTTGGTTCTGAGACAAATATACGTTTATTTAAGTCAAATAAAATATATTTGGTTTAAATAATATTTTTCTCTGGGTGTAAGAAACATATTCAATTATTCAAAAAATTATTTGTTTTTGCTTTTTAAATAATTGAATATAAAAACCTTTAAAG
The DNA here is from genome assembly GCA_032873175.1 of Leptopilina drosophilae. Taxonomy (NCBI): domain Eukaryota; kingdom Metazoa; phylum Arthropoda; class Insecta; order Hymenoptera; family Figitidae; genus Leptopilina; species Leptopilina drosophilae. The sequence continues at coordinate 73,885,000 of CM065478.1, forward strand.
TACTAATTTTTGAGAAATATATAAATTTTAAAATAAAAATTGAAATTCTTGAAAATTTTAATTGTTGTAAAACTGTAATAACAATTAAATTTTTACTTAAAAAAATATATTAAAAAAAATCTTTCATAAAAATTATTAAAGTTATTAATATTTTTACTTCTTGTTAGAGTTTTTAGCAACAAAAAAATAATTGAATTTTATAAGAATTACAGTTGTATAACTTTTAGAAATAGTGAAGAATGGAAAAGATTTTGCATTGAAATCATTCAAAATATTTTGATTTTTCTGTGAATAATGAATATCTATTTAAATATTTATTTCCTAAAAAAACTATTCAAGTTTCCAATGTAATTTGATTTGAAAATTAGGAAAAAAATTGTCTTTTGAAAAGTTTCAATTAGAATTTTTGAAAAATAGTTAAATTCCTGTAAATAATTAAAAATTGAAATTAAAAATTTTATATTTTAATGAATTTTATTTTTTTACGTTTATAAACTAGTTTTCGGCAAAATTATATTTTTTCAAGAATTTTGAATTACAGTTTAAAACATAATTATGTTACAATTATTTTTTTATTATAAACTTTATATTTGTAGCGTTTTTCAAAAATTTAGAAAAAAGTATATAAAAATTCAAGTCATATCTATAGAAATAAAAAATAAAAGTTTGAAAATTCGACTATTTCAAGTGTATACAGTTTTGAAAAATTAATGAAATAAAGTTTTCAAGAAATCCGCGCCGCTGAATCGCGACTTAGGAAAATTAAAGACATAAATTTTTAAGAGGATTTTTCTAGAACTTATTTCACGGCGGCACACATATAAAGATTTTTTTCTGTTTTTTTTTTTTGTTTTTTTGAAAGAATAGGAAATGAATTTGGAAAGTTTTCAAAAGTGTTGAAAAAAATACGCGAAGTTTGTAACAAAAAAAAAGAAAGATAAAGTAAAGGTTGAGTTTTTTTGATTGCTCACCTCGTCAGTGAGTTCAGTGTTTGCGCCAACTTTTAAAAGAAGTTGAGCTATCTCTGTATCTCTGTTTCTCGTAGTCACGTGCAATGGTGTGTTTCCTTCATTATCTTGAGCATCCACGTAAGCTCCAAGTCCTATCAATACTTCCACTGCTTCGAAATGGCCCCCTGAGCACGCACAGTGCAAAGCCGTTTGTCCATTCTAATCAAAAATTTACAAAAAATAAAAAATTAATCCAATTTTCCGTTCTTTTTTTACTTTTCGTAAAATTCAATTTTCATAAAAATTTTTGAAACTTAAATAACAATTAATCAATTAACAATTAATTAATTTTTTTTTTATTTGTATTTCGATAAAAATTTCGATTATTATTTTTTAATGTAGAAACAAAATTTATTGAAGAGGAAACTTTACACTTGGATAAAATGTAATTACAAATATAATAATTAATTATATTATTATGTATAATATTTGTATAATATTTGTAAATTATTTATAAATTATTTGTATAATTACAAATGAATGTAAAAAAAAATTTTTAAATAATGATATTTAATTAATAGATAATTAATTCTGAAACTATTTAAAGTGTTTATTTTTTAATATACGTATTCAATTGAAGAATTTCCGAATAATTTAATTTTCGTAAAATTGATTAGTAAACGACTCAATTTTAAAATTCTCGAAGAACTTTTTTCAAAAAGTATTAAAAATAATTGATTCCTGTGGGAAAATAATAATAAAATCTAAAAAAAATAATAATTAATTAATAAAAATTGATAAAACTTATTTACAATACAATATTAAATAAAATATGAATAAAATATCTTGTAGTAAATAATGAAGCAATAGAAAAAGAAATAAAAATTGTCTACGAATATAGGCGAACGGGAGAAAAAGTTTCGAAGGGAATTTTTAAATAATGAAAAAATGTTCGAGGCGGATGTAAATGAAGTCATAGAGCGATTTTATTCGTGTAATAAAAACTCCCAAGATATCAGGAATGTCTTAATTAAGAAATACTTGTTTAAGACGATATATAATTATATTCCCCGAGTTCTGGAATGTTTCTTTTTTATTAACATTTTATAATAGGAATAATTATCGGTAAATATTTATTAATTCTCCGAAAGGGAGAAAATTTTTTATTTAATTGTTTATTTTGTAGCATTTATAGTTCTCGTTATTTATAGTTATTTATTTATATTATTTTTAGTTATTTATAGTTATTTATAGTAATAAATAAATATTATATTATTTATAGTTATTTGTAGTAATAAATAAATAATATTATATTATTTATAGTTATTTGTAGTAATAAATAAATAATATTATATTATTTATAGTTATTTGTAGTAATAAATAAATAATATTATTTATAGTTATTTACAGTAATAAATAAATAATATATTATTTATAGTTATTTATAGTAATGAATAAATATAGAAAATTGAAAAAAGAATATTGAACAAATAATGTGATTGTATAAATGAAAATGGTGTAATTTTGTAAAGCGTGTAAAAATAATATAACAATTTTGTTTTCACCTTGTCTTTAGTTTCCAATTTAATTCCAGGAATATTTGAGAGAGCTGTTATTGTTGATGGATGTCCAGCATTGGCCGCGTGATGAATTGCCGTTGCTCCTGTGCAATCAGTCGCGTCCCCATTTAATGACTCTAAAGCTTCGGCGAGATAGTTTACCACTTCTGCGCTGCCACCTCGAGCGCCACACATGAGGAGCGTGCATTCTTTCTGTGTATTCAACATTAAATTTTGTTTTATGTATTTTTATATTTATTTACTCATTTTATTTATGACTAACAATTCTGTAGAATTAATTCTTGAAAAAAAGTATAATTGAATTTTTTCTGAAATTATTTAAAGTGTTTATTTTTTAATGCGTATTCAATTGAAGAATTTCGGAATAATTTAAATTTTGTAAAATTGATTTGTAAAAAAAAGATGTTAAGATTCTCAAAGATCTTTTTTCGAAAATTATTAAAAATATTTGATTCCTGTGGGAAAATAATAGTGATTAAATATTTATTTAGAAAACAAGTTATTGATGTTTTCGAATAATTTTACAATTAAAGAAATTCGTTAATAAATATAATAGAACATTTTTTGGAGAATTTAGTAATTTTTAGAGTGAATCAGAATATTTTTTAGGGTCAGTGGAAGGAGTCAAAATTTTGTCAAGCAAATAAGTTTTTCATATTAAAAAAACAACATTTTGTAGGATTTATTAATTACTAATTATCTAAACTTTTTGTCACAAAATGCTACTTTCTTAGAAACAAAGGAAATAATATATAATATTATAACATTGATAATTTTTTTAGATTTATAAAAATATTTTTGAATTATTTGAGAAATAAAAATAAGACCTATTATTAAATTAAAAAAATAGTAAAAAAATAGTGAAGTATAATATTATTATCTATCAGAATTTATCAAAAAAACAAAAGCATACACAATACTCTCTAAATCTGAATTAGTAGTTTGTAACTATTTTTACTAGATTTTAGTAATTTTTTACTAATTTTTAGTAGAAAATTTACTAATTTAAAATAGTAAAAAATACGCTAAACTAATTGATTTAGTAATTTTCTACTAGCAATTAGTAAAAAACTACTAAAAATTAGTAAATAGTGTTACTAATTCAAATTGATAAACGAATCCGCACTATTTCAGATTTAGAGAGTAAATTTTCGTTTTGGTAAGAAAAATAGATTATCTTCTTTTATGAAAAAAAATTGAATCAAATTCTTCACAAGAAATAAATTATTTTTATAAATAATAAAATTGTCAGGAATTCAATTATTTTTTTAAATTCTCGATAAAATTCTTTCTACAAATTTCGTTCTAAGAAACATTCAATTATTCGATAAATTATTTATTTCTCTATTTAAATAATTAGGAATAAAAAATTAGCTGAAATTAATTGCATACTGTACGTAATTAATTACATTGAATGTAATTATATGCAACGTAATTAATTTTCTTCCAATACATTTACTAAATTAAATATAATTAATTACATTTTGAATAGAATTAATTATGGCGAACATAATTATTAAATTCCATACAATTAATTACATTAGCTGTCACATCAGCTAAATACGATAATATATAATTAAAATATAATTTATGTAATTATTGAATTAAATATCATTAATTATATCTGAACATAATAAACTACAAAAAAATTCAATTATTCAGAAGAATTCCGCACAAAATTACTATTTTTCCAAATTTATTCAGGAAATCAGGAAAAAGCCAGAGAATTTTGTCAAAAGTGCGGAAATAATGTTCAATTTGAAGAATTCATAGGAAAATTCGGACGTTATTCTTCAGCATTGAAAAGATTTTGTCTTTTTCAAAAAATAAAAATCAAGCCTATTTTTTCGTTTTAGTAGGAAAAATTAATTTCGTTAACAACTGAAATTTACAAAATTTATCGCTGCTTTGCTAACTTTGGGTAAAATTGAATATTTTTATCTTCAAAAAATGAAGTAATTAAGGTTTTTTGAAATTTTACTTCAGTTTCACTTTAAGAACGATTCAATCACTTTGTTACGACAAATTCCTGTTGCAAATAACATAAAAACTAAAAGAAATTTCAGATAAACAATTTTCACTGCTTTGCCAACTTTGCACAAAATTTCATTTTTAAACCTCGCCGGATAATAAATTGAATTTTGGAAAAATTATAATTAATTGCATAAATTCAATTATTTTCAAAAGTAATAAAATTCTTTGCACGAATTCAATTATGTTCAATAATTTCTTAATATTCTCGTCAAAATTTCAATTATTTTTAAAAATTTTCCATAATGAATTTCGTTAAAACTTGAAATTTACAGAATTTATCACTACTTTGCTAACTTTGAATAAAATTTGATATTTTTGCCTTCAAAAAAATGAATTATTTACAGTTTTTTTCAAGAATTTTTTAATATTCTCGAAAAAATTTCCATTATTTTAAAAAAAATTTCATTAATTTCGTATGAAATCGATTTATTTGCAAAATTTTTATAAATTTCTTCGCAAAAATTTAATTATTTTCAGAAATAATAAAATTCATTTAGGAATTCAATTATTTTCATAAATAATAAAACTCATCGCCGAGTTTCAATTATTTTTAATACAATTTTAATATCGAATTCATCGAAAAATTGTTCTTAAACAATTTTATGAAAAAGTCGTTAAAAAGAAATCAATTTTTTAAAAATGTTTTGATAAAATTCTTCATGAGAATTCAATTTTAATTTTTAAGCATTGTAATTATTCCTCAAATTGTTTATTTTTGCTATTAAATTATTGAATTCGCTAATTAGAAATTATTTAAAAATGAATTCCACTTAAACTTTGAGATAATAATGAATATTAAAACCATTATAGCATGAATTTTAAGAAATAATTAAATTTTAAAATGATTTCAAATCAAATTCTTTGAAAATTTGTATTTTTAATATTCGTATTCAATTGAACAATTTCGGAATAATTTAACTTTCGTAAAATTGATTAGTAAACAACTGGATTTTAAAATTCTCAAAGAACTTTCTGCAAAAAGTATTAAAAATAACTGATTTCTGTGGGAAAATAATAATAAAATTCCAAAAAAATAATAATAATTCATATTTATTTAGAAAACAATTTATTTATGTTTTCGAATAATTTTATAATTAAAGAAATTTGTAAGTAAATGTCTGAACGTTTTTTGGAGTTTCTAATCATTTTTAGAGTGAATCAAAATATTCTTCATGGTCAGGGTAGAAAGTGAAAATTTTGTCAATGACTCTCAGTAAAAATTTAAAATCCAGTGACTTAAGTTTTATGTGAGATAATATTATTTTACTACCAGAACCGAAGTTACACGACTTTAAAAAATCCATGTCTGACTAAAGCGGATTTATAATTTTATACTACTTTATTTTCAATAGAAAAAAATTCTGAATTCTCTCATCAGATAAAATTTTCTTATTCATTAAAATGTTTTACCTCACTGAAGGTGACTTTTTTTCTGCACTCGGAAAAATGTAAAATAGAAAAAGATTTTAAAAAAAAAAATATATATATATATATATATATATATATATATATATTAAAAAAAGAGATGTACAACAAAAGAATCTACCTTTGGATATAAATCATTAAAATTCCTTCTTTCGAAGAGAGAGAGCGAGAGAGAGAGAGAGAGAGAGAGAGAGAGAGAGAGAGAGAGAGAGAGAGAGCTAACTTGAATATGCATTTTGTTTCTGAGAAATATTAATCCACTTGAATTTTATTCATATGGAGTTGTTAGACTTTTGTCCAGTAATACTATATATATTCTTTGGGTTTAAAAATATTATTCCTCTTTTTCTTTTTTTTTTGGACTAAAATGAGATTTTCTTTCTTCAGGGAAATCAAGAATTTTTTTTTTGTTTTTTTTTGTGATGGAAAGGTGAGAAAGGGAGGTAAACATTTGAAGAAAATTCTATCTAAATGTTTCGCAGAGGAAACATTCGTTTGAAACAGTATTAGGCTCCCATGGAATATAAATGGAGACCTGGAATTTGGAAATTTCATTTAGAAGTCCATTGGACGTTAGTGCTTGTAACAAAAAGTGATCCAAGATACTGAAAATTTTATGATATTGTTGAACGAAAGTACTTGCTCTGACATAAAAGGAACTTACGATGAACTTTTACCAAAACCTCTTAGTTTTCTTTTTAATTAAAAAAAAATTTAGGGTAAAAATTGTTTTACATTAAATACTTAAACTTTTACCAAAAACTCTTAGTTATTTCAGGAAAGAATATTTAAGCGCATAAAATATTTTAGAGTGAATACTTAACTTTAACCAAAAAATCGTAGTTTTCTTTTTTGTTTAGAAAAAAATATTTTAGTGCAACAAATATTTTTCAGTGAATACTTAACTTTAACCAAAAAATCGTAGTTTTCTTTTTTGTTTAGAAAAAAATATTTTAGTGCAACAAATATTTTACAGTGAATACTTAACTTTAACCGAAAACTCTTATTTTTCATTTTAATTAGAAAAAAAAATTGTATATTTAAATTTTTTTACAGTCAACACTAAAATAAAAACTAAAAAGTTTGAAAAAAATTTCCAAAAATAAAACGACCTTAAAAATGTGAAAATAAACTTCTCTGAATATCTGATAATATAATTATCGTTTAAATTAATTGTATGTCATGCTTTTATCTGTTTTTGAAATCAGAAGATTTCGAAGTTGATAATTTTGATTAGCATAATAATTATATTGTTTAATAATAATGCTATCATTGTTTTAGTCGTTTATGTTTCGGAAATTTTTTTTTTTAGAAAATGGAAAAATGACTCTTATCAGATCGTTAATCTACAGTTATACATCGCTGAACATTCTCCTAGATATTCATATTATTATCGATTTTATTCTGACCAACGCTTGAATTCTAATTCTCCTTTACTTTTTTTTAAATTACTTTTAAAAATTTATACAATTGAGAATATAATATAGGATAGAAATTAAAATTTCATTATTCAGTATTTAATTAAATATTCTAATCTGTCCTAATAAATTTTGCAATAATTACTAATTAGTCGATTAAAGTAGACGAGGATATAGTGAAAATTTTATATTCCAATAATAATTGCTCTTTATAGTGATATAAATTTATAAAATATTCGTCGTAAATAAAAGATTAGCAAATTCTTCTCATTTAAAAACATATTTTTCTCATATTTTATATTAGAATTGTGGGAACGTGAATAAAATATTAATTTTCAAGAGAGTAATAAATATTTTATAGTAGGAGAATAAAAAAAAATAATAATAAATTTATTTTTCTTTAAGTTTGAAAATTTAATTAATAATTCACTGTAAAAAGTAAATCTCACTTTCAGCCCACTTTTGTCTAAAACCATTTACACTAGAATTATTTTCGACTCAAGGCAATGATTTCCAATATCTACTATTTTCAGTTTTTCCAAAAGAATTTAATTATTTGAACAAATTTTAATAAAACTTAAAAAAAACGTTAAATTTTTTCATTAAATAATAAAAATTATACAGTTATTTTCCATTATTTAGAAATTTTTAAATTTCTTTACAAGAATTTAATTATTTAGAAATTTTCAAATTTCTTCGCAATAATTCAATTATTTTCATAAATAAAAAAATTCATCGCAGAATTTCAATTATTTTAATACAATTTTAAGGAAATTTTTGAAAAAAATGTAATTGTTTTTAAAAATTTTATTAAAATTGGTCGAAAGAAATCAGTTATTCAATAAATTATTTATTTTTGTATTTAAAGAATTCAATTATTTTTTTAAAGTGAATTAATTAACTATTTAAGTAAATTCAATTCTCAAAAACATTCAATTATTCAATAAATTAGTTATTTTCATATTTAAAGTATTGAATAAATTTTCTAAATAATAAAATTATTCTTGAAAATTCAAGTATTTTAAAAAAAATTAAATGAAATTTGTCGCAGGAATTCAATTACTTTTAAAAGTAATAATTTTTTTCTCAGGAATTTAATTCTTTTTTAAAAATTTCATTTTTTATTCAATTATTTACTTTGGAATTTAAAGAATTCAATTATTATTCTTATTAATACAATTTTTCACGACGAATTCAATTTTTTTAAAAAAATTTATAACATTCTTCGCAAGAATTTAATTACTTTTAAAAGTAATAAATTTTTTCTCAGGAATTCAGATATTTAAAAAAAAATTTAATTAATTAAATAATAAAATAATAAAATAATAAAATAATTAAATAATCAAATAATTAAATAATTAAATAATTAAATAATTAAATAATTAAATAATTAAATAATTAAATAATTAAATAATTAAATAATTAAATAATTAAATAATCAATTAATAATAAATAATAATAAATAATAATAATAATAATAATAATAATAATAATAATAATAATAATAATAATAAATAAATTAATTAATTAATTTAATTTAATTTTCGTATTAATCAAATTTTTCTCGTCGAAGTCAATTATTTAAAAAAAAATTTATAAAATTTTTAGCAAGAATGTAATTATTTTTAAAAACTTTTATTAAAAATAGTTTAAGTGAATTCATTTGTAAGAAAAATTCAATTACTCAATAACTTCTTTTCTTTTATTTTTAAAGAATTCAATTATGTTTTCAAAGTAGTAATATTTTTTACAAAAATTTAATTAATTAAAAAAAAATGTTAATAAAATTTTATAGAAACATTTATGTTTACTATGTAAGTACGAATTTATCACTTGATCGAAAAAGTTATAATTGTTTTCTATATATAAAATTTAATTGTTTTTATAAAAAATAAAAATCATACCAAAATTCATTTATTTACAACTTTTTTAGAAATTTTTTCACAATAATTCAATTATTTTCATAGAAAATAGATTTTTTTTACAAAGATTCAATTATTTTTATAAATATGAAAACTCATTGCAGTATTCAATTATTTTTTATTCAATTTAAATCAAATTTCCCGAAAAATGTAAATAGCCTTAAAAATTTTATTAAACTTTGTTAAAAGAATTGCATTATTCGAAAATTTGTTGCTAAAATTCTTTAGAAAAATGCAATTTCAAAAAACACGTAATTTTTCAATAAACTATTTACTTTTGAATTCTAAGAGCTCAAATATTTTTTTGATTAATTAAAATTTAGAAGAAAATTCAATTTTTTACAAAAAGTCAATAATTTAAAAATTTTGAACAAAATTCCTCTTATGAATTCAATTATTTTTAAAAAATCATAAAATTGTTCTCATGAGAAAGTAATTAAATTAAAAATTTTTTTTAATTGAAAATTTTTATTGAAACATTTTTTGCTATAAAAAATAATGATTATAATATTTATTGAAAAATAAAAATATTGATGTTTTCGTATAATTTTATAATTAAATTTTAAAGAAATGTAGTAGATCTTTTTTTGAGTAACAAATCATTTTTAGAGTGTATCAAAATATTCTTTAGAGTCAGGGAAAATGTGAAAATTTTGTCTAAAAAGCAGTGAAAAGTTAGAGAGAAGTAAAACAAAATTTTCGAGGAAACGCTGATAATGAATTATAGTTGAAAATTACAAACCTTATTTACTGCCGTTACGTTTGCTCCAGCATTTATTAGCATTTTCACAGCTTCGCGATGGCCATGCCACGCAGCCATGTGTAGTGGTCGCATTCCATTCTGCACATTTTTTATTAAAAAAAAAATTTAATAATATTATATTTTCTTTTAAAAAAAATTATTTTTGAATTAAATTTATATTTTTAATTTTACATACTTTAGTGTATGAAATAATGATATAATAATCGTGCAATAATTAAATCAATATAATAATTTTTATAATAATTTTTAATACGTAATAAGTTTGTTTCAAAATCAATTACATTTAATTAATAATTAGTAACTTTAATAATTATAATAATTTATTAATAATATTATTTATTAATTTATTAATAATAATTTATTAATTTATTTATTTACTTAATAATTTTTAATTATGAGTAATTAAAAAAAAAACTTTTTAACATTCCGATTTTGTAGTGCATAAAAAAGGTCAATGCTCCTAAATACGTATAATTATAATTATAATTGTATAACGTTTTTGCAATTTCCATATTTAAAAATGAATTACCGCAAAGGAGGGAAATTTGATTATACAAAAATATTACCATTATGAGAAGACTCTTTAAATAATTTTCTTCTTTCATCTGGAGAAAGACGACGAATCAAAATCAAAAATTAGGAAATGTGCTCAGAGTGAATTTGAGCGTGAGAAATGAAGATACGGTCTCTCGAGTATGAAAAATGCATTTGCTTCAGTAAGCGATGTATTTAGCCAATAAATGCATTTTGCATAAAGAACGCTTTTAGCACAGGATCCATATTTAACATAAAAAGATGGATTTTAGTGTCTCGGATAAAATTCCCGTTATTCTAAATTGTATTTTAATATCCACTTTTTCGAGCTTGAAGCTTTTTCTCATTATTGTTGAATGGTTATTGATGGAAATATTTTATTTTATAAATAATACATAGATGATATACAAAATGTTTTTCTAATATTTCGTCAATAAAATTCTCTATTTTAATAGAAAACTATTCAAGTAGGTATTGGGAATTTTATTAATTTTTTCCTGTTTATCAAATATTGATTTCAATCTTTTTACAAACAGATATTTTTCTGCAGCTATATGAAATTGAGAAAAAGAATCGAAAAATTGCATCAACAACACTTTTTGATTCGTTTTTGTCTTAATTAAATATGTGCAGAAAAACAATAAATATAAATAAATTATATAATTATATTTATTTACGGTAGGTGGTCACTTTTTCTAAAAAAATGTTTTCTAATCCTTTCTATCTGAAAAAAGCAATTTCTAATGAAGTCTATTTTTAAAAAAGTATTTCTGACAATATTTTATTTTTATGTAATGTTTTTGTATGTTATGTTTTTGTAAAGTTATTGTTTCGTAAAATTATGATTTCTGAAATTTATTTTTCTGAAATTTGTAAAATTTGTCTAATTTTGACGAAAATTGGAAAATTGTTCAAAAATTTAAGATTTTGAAATAGAAACCATTTCTGAAACTTTCGGTTTCTCGATCGCAATTCTGTTCATAAAATTATGAGTTTCTTTTCGAAAAAGAAGAAAAGATTTTGCAAAATTTCTATTTCTAATAACAATTTTTTTCAAGAAAATTTTGTTCCTTCTTCGAAAATATGAAATATTTGCCTGATTTTTATACCAAACTTTATGAAAATCAATATTATGAAGCATTTTTTTTTAGAAAATTTTAAAAACCTTCAGTGTGAAAACCCACACAATTTACCTTCTGATAATAACGGTAGGTGGTCACTTTTTCTAAAAAATATTTTCTAATTCTTTTTGCATAAAAAAAGTCATTTCTAATGAAATCTAATTTAAAAAAAAAAGTTTTTCTAATGAGTTTTAATTTCTAAAAAAAGTTTTTCTAATGAGTTTCTAATGAGTTTAGGGCAAAAGTGCAACAAACAAAAATTTTGATATAAAAAATGAAAAATTTAAAAAAAGTTTTTTAAAAAGTTGTGATTTCTAATATTTATTTTCCTAAAATTTGTAAAAATCCATAATTTTTTATAAAAGTTACAAAATTGATGAAAAAAACTAAAATTAAAAAAAAATTATCATATTTTCTCTTTTTAACTCATAATTCTGTTTACATAATTAGTTACTTTTTGAAAAAGAAGAGAAATTTTTATAAAATAACTATTTGTTAACAAAAACTTTGTTCTTAAAAAAAATAATTCTCATCATTTTTAGAATTATAATTTGTTTAATTTCTAATAATTTTTTATTACAATTTTTCAACGAAATTTCGTGTATTTTTTTAAAAGAATTAACAAATTTTTGTAAACTTTATTTTTTAATCACGTACCTATTAATTGTTATTATAGAAATTAAATATAGTTAGGTAGAAGATTTTTTGAAATTTTTCTTTATTTAATTTTCCTTTCTTGAAAAGAAATTTTTAGAAAATAACCTTTATTAGAAGAAAGAGAATTAAAAAATCACCTTCATTAGAAAAAAGTTTTTTAGAAATTCACCTTTATTAGAAAAAATAATTTTAGAAAATAAAAAATTAGAAAATACGTTTTAGAAAAACTGTACCCCAATTTTTAACGAGATTATTTTAAAATTAGGTTGAAAAATTTGCATGATTTCTAATTTTTACTACAGTTTTTTAATGAATTAAGCACTTTCAGTATTAGGTATTTTTTTCAGAATTAATTTTTTTTAAAATCTAATCTTTCTATTTCTCATATGTCATTGCAGAAATTGAATATTATTGTAATAATTTTTTTTTGGAAAATTTTCATTATTAGAAAAAGGAATTTTTAGAAATTGACCTTTATTGGAAAAAAGAAAATTCGAAAACTATCTTCATTATTAAAAAAGTTTTTCAGAATTTCACCTTTATTGAAAAACGAAGTTTTAGAAAATTAAAAATTAGAAAATACGTTTTTAGCAAAACTGTACAATAACTTTTTTATATAATTGTATCAAGAAACAATTATGTAAAAGTTACTTTTATGTAAGCATAAAATAAGGAAATATTTTGTTTCCTTACACTTTATTATACAAACAGGAAAAAGAGAGGATTTAAATAACATCTTATGTAACAATAAATGTCTGACTTTATCTCAGCTACTCCACTGAAAAGTGATTTATAAATCTTTAGACTGACTAAAATTAATAATTATTTTATGTCAGTATTATTTTTATTATTATTATTATTATTATTTTTATTATTATTATTATTATTTAATATTACTAACAATATATTTATACTTTTAAGCAAATATTTACAAGAATGTATACTTTTAGTCAAACAGACAAGTAAATTATAAATCTTTAGGTTATCTAAAATTAATTATTGTTTATTTTTGTTATTACACCGGAAAAAAATTTATTTGATTCAAATAACCGATTATTTGACTATTATCAAATAAATATTTACTTGAATCAAATAATTTTTTTTTGAATCAATTAATTAGTATTTGCTTCAAATACTGAAATATTTGATTCAAATACAATTTATTTGATTCAAATAAAAATTATTTGATTCAAATAAAAATTATTTGATTCAAATAAAAATTATTTGATTCAAGTAAATATTTATTTGATTATAGACAAATAATCGGTTATTTGAATCAAATAAATTTTTTTTTCAGTGTATTATTATTATTATTGAATATTACTGAGAATAAATTTAAACTTTTAAGCAAATATTTACAAAAACATATACTTTAAGTCAGACAAGACAAAACTTATATGTCGTCTGACTAAAATTGACTTTTACTACTTGTGATAAATTTTTTTTAGTCTTCACGTATATTTATTAAGACTACAATTGACTTTTACTAATTCTTCTTTGCTTACAAAGTGAAAAATTTTTGTCTAATTAGAAAATTCGTTGACTACTGATCTGGTCTGACTGTAAAATTCCGTAACTACTAGTAGACGTGTTACAGTGACAGTCTACGTCTGACTTTAATTGACTCCTTCTACTTGTTTTATATTTATATGGATTTTAATCTCGTCTGACTAAAATCGGCTATTACTACTCGTGATAATTTTTTTTTTAATTCTCTTTACGAGCATTTAGTCTGCTTGCAATCGACTTTTACTACTTATTCTAGGTTTACAATGCAAAAAATACTGTCTGACTGAAAAATTTACCTATCTACTGATTTTGTCTGACTATGAGATGCAGTAACTACTAATTGACGTGTCACAGTGATGTTTAGTCTCTGTCTGATTGAAAATTGACTTCTACTACTACTTTTATATTTATAGGCAAGACTTTAAACCTTGCCTGTCTAAAAATGACTTTTACAACTTATGATAAATTTTTTTTTTTACTTTTACGAAAGTTTAGTCTAACGGCAATTGAATTTTACTACTTATTTTCTCTGCAGAAGACAAAAATATTATGTATGACTGAAAAATTCTTTGTCTTCTGAAATTGTCTGACAATAAAATTCCGTAACTACTAGTAGATGGGTTACAGTGTCAATTTAAACTTTGTCTGTGGAAAAATTGTCTTCTACTACTTTTTTTAAAACTGCACTGAAAAAAAAATTTATTTGATTCAAATAACCGATTATTTGTCTATAATCAAATAAATATTTACTTGAATCAAATAATTTTTATTTGAATCAATTTATTAATATTTGCTTCAAATACTGAAATATTTGATTTAAATACAGTTCATTTGATTCAAATAAAAATTATTTGATTCAAATAAAAATTATTTGATTTAAGTAAATATTTATTTGATAATAATCAAATAATCGATTATTTGAATCAAATAAATTTTCGTTTTCAGTGTATATTTACAAAAGTCATAAAATGTATTCACTAGTTTTTCAAAAATGGACAAAAACTCTATTGTACTAAAATTAGTTTTTACTGCTCGAGGAGAAGTTACAAAAATTTGTAACGTTATTCTGTATTCATAATAATTTAGTTAAACTCCGTCTAGATGAAATTAACTTTTACTACAATTATTATATACAATATTATACAACACGAGAATATTATACGGGAGTTCTAAAAACTTTTGCAATATACGAAAACTGTTTTTTTTACTTCTTCTATATTTGCGTTTCTATATATTAACATGAAATTTAATTAATTCGTTCATTTCATTATTCCAATTGTTTATTTTCCGAACAAAAACACACACAGAGTTTATTTAATTCCTTTTAATTATCTACTTTTAAATACTGTTTTTTAATTCTTTTTTTAATTGCTTTTAATGTTTTTTAATTGTTTTTATTGTTTTTAATATTTTTTTATTGTTTTTGATATTTTTAAAATTGTTTTTATTGTTTTTAATATTTTTTTATTGTTTTTGATATTTTTTAAATTGTTTTTATTGTTTTTAATATTTTTTTATTGTTCTTAATATTTTTTTCATTGTTTTTAATATTTTTTTTGTTTTTGATATTTTTAAAATTGTTTTTATTGTTTTTAACATTTTTTAATTGTTTTTATTGTTTTTAATATTTTTTTATTGTTTTTGATATTTTTTAAATTGTTTTTATTGTTTTTAATATTTTTTTATTGTTCTTAATATTTTTTTCATTGTTTTTAATATTTTTTTTGTTTTTGATATTTTTAAAATTGTTTTTATTGTTTTTAATATTTTTTTAATTGTTTTTAATATTTTTTTAATTGTTTTTAATATTTTTTTAATTGTTTTTAATATTTTTTTATTGTTTTTGATATTTTTTAAATTGTTTTTATTGTTTTTAATATTCTTTAATTGTTTTTAATATTTTTTTAATTGTTTTTAATATTTTTTTATTGTTTTTAATATTTTTTTTTTATTATTTTTTATTTTTCGTCTATTAATTGAAATAGATAAAAAAAATTTGCAAACAGAACATATGCGAGAAAGGATAGAAAACATACCTTATCTATAACTTCAATATCACATTTATACTGCATGAGCATTTCGATAATATCCGTGTTTCCTTTCGACGCTGCCAAATGAATGGGAGCACGACCATACTGTATAAAAAAATACATATACGTATATTTTTTGGGTTAATTGATTTTCTCAGTACGGGAATAAAACGTGCTGTGAATTTCGAGGGAAATGAATTGTGTTTGCACAATGCAGTGGAACAAAACGTGAACAACAAAAAAGTATGCACATGTTCTGCATGTGTGTCTGTGTATGTCCATGCACATTGAGATGGGAATATCCATCATTCTTCCTTTTTTCTATTATTTAAATTTTTTCCCGAGATTTATTTACATTTTTTTAAAATGTAAAATAAATAAGGAAATAAATTATAAATAAATTTATAATGTAGGTTGAAAAAGCAGGAATCACAGTTATAGTTCGCTTTTGTAGATATAATTTTCTTTTTTTTAACTTTTTTTCTTTTTTGTGTTTTTAAATTTAAAAAAATTACTGAATTCATACAATTTGCTTCCCTTATTTTTTAAAAAAGGGTACAAATTTTTTATTTCTTTGTTAAAAAAACGGTTTTTACACTGAAAAAAAAATTTATTTGATTCAAATAACCGATTATTTGACTATTATCAAATAAATATTTACTCAAATCAAATAATTTTTATTTGAATCAATTAAATAATATTTCCTTCAAATACTGAAATATATGATTCAAATACAGTTTATATAATTCAAATAAAAATTATTTGATTTAAATAAATATTTATTTGATAATAGTCAAATAATCGGTTATTTAAATCAAATACATTTTTTTTTCAGTGCATTTAAGTTAAAAAAATAAGTTTGACTGTTCTTGAATAATAATAATTATAATAATAATAATAATAATAATAATAATAATAATAATAATAATAATCTCTTCATGTATTTAATTATTTTTATAAATAATGAAACTCATGGTAATTATTTTGAAAAGTTTGATTCTAATCCGCAAAAAGAATTGAATTTTTTACAAATTTTTTAATAACATTCTTTACGTAAATCTAATTCTAGGAAACGTTCAATTTTTTTAAATAACATATTTTTGTATTTTTAAAGAATTCAATTATTATTCTAAATAATACAATTTTTCAAGAGAATTCAATATTTAAAAAAAAGTTCAATCAAATTCTTTGCAATGAAATCAATTATTTTTCATAAATATTAACATTTTTCTCAAGAATTCAACATTTGAAAACAGTTCAATCAAATTCTTTGCAAAAAATCAATTATTTTTAAATATAATAACATTTTCCTTTGAAATTCAATTATTTTTCCAAATAACAACACTTTTCACCAGAATTCGATTACAGAAAAAAAAATTTGAATAAAAATTTCTCGCAAAAATTTAATTATTTTTAAAAATAATATCATTTTCCTTAGGAATTTAATTATTTTTAAAAATAATATCATTTTCCTTAGGAATTCAATAATTTTTCCAAATAACAACATTTTTCACCAGAATTCGATTATTAAAAAAAATAGAATAAAAATTCTTCCCAAAAATTCAATTATTTTTATAAATGAGAAATTTTTTTCTCAGGCATTTAATTATTTCGAAATTTTTTAGAAATTTCATTAGCAATAGTTCAATTATTTTTATCAATAATAATAAAAATAATAGTAATAATAATATTTCTATAAATTTACTTATTTTCATGAATCTCAAAATATATCATTATTATTACAAATTTTTATTAAAAATCGTTAAAAAAATTCAGTAATATAATTTACCAAATAATAAAATTTTTCACGAGAAGTCAATTATTTATAAAAATTCCAATTAAATTCTTCACTAGATTGGGATTATTTTTAAAGGAATGGAAATTTTCTCAAAAGTTCAAAATATTTCTTGAAAGTTCTATAAAATACTTTATGTGCACTCATTCTAAAAAGCATTTAATTATTTAATAGATGATTAATTTTTGTATTTGAAGAATCAAATCTCGTTGAATTTTCTAATAAAAATTTATTTAAAACAGAATTTTGTAACAATTCTAGTCAATAATTTAATATTAGAATCATATTCACTTTTTCAAAGTATGAATTTTTAAGAGTAATTATATTATGAAAAAATTTCAAAAATTAAAATGTTTACAAATTTGATTTTATTATTTTCTTAACTAAAACCTCAGTAGAAAATTTTTTTGTAATACAATAACAAATTTTAAAACAATTTTTAAAATACAATAAAAAAATACTCAAAAATGATCCAATTTCAAAAGGTTTTGAATTTGAAATTGTTTGAAAATCTTAAATCCTATGGACAAATAATATGACGAAATGATGACGAAATATTTATTTTAAACAAAATTGTTTATGTTTTTGAATAATTCAGCCTTGAAAAAAATTTGCAAATAGATGAATTCAAATATTTTTGTTTAATAGCTAATGATTTCTAGAGTGAATCAGAGAAAAAGGAAATTTTTTTTTTAAATCAGGGAAAAGTGCTGGGAAAAGCAAAAATTAATTTTTTGTGTCAGCACTGAATTAATTTTCATAATGTTAAGTTTTGTATAAGAATTAGTCAAATTTTTTTTCGAATATGGCCCAATTAGTTATTAAAAATTTTTTTCAAGTAAATTTTTCAAATTTACATGAAAAATAATTGTTTCGAAATAAAGTAAAATTCTGTAAATAAATTTTATTAGTAAACTTTAATATATTTATGTTTGAAGGAAATTTGATCAAGTTCAAAGCAAAATTTACGAATATTTACTGCAATTTAGTTCGAATAGAGTAAAATTCATGGAATTTTTAAAAAAAAGTAGCCTTGTACACTGAAAAAAAAATTTATTTGATTCAAATAATCGATTATTTGACTATTATCAAATAAATATTTACTTGAATTAAATAATTTTTATTTGAATCAATTAAATAATATTTGAATCAATTAAATAATATTTGAATCAATTAAATAATATTTGATTCAAATACAATTTATTTGATTCAAGTAAATATTTATTTGATAATAGTCAAATAATCGGTTATTTGAATCAAATAAATTTTTTTCCGGTATACTACCAATTTTAATTGAGAACTTTTAAAAAATTCTAAAGGAACACAGTTTTTCTGTTTTTTTCAATGTTTTTAATTTTACTATTTTTAATTAAAAAAAAATTTCATAATGTTAAGTTTTGTATAAAAATTAGTCAAATCTAAAGCTAATAAAAAAATCGAGAAAACAAATCGAAAATATTGCGATGGAATTTTTTCGATTCGCTTTTTGTCCTCAAAAAATGTGTAACAGAAATTGATAAGAAATATCAAAAATTGAATTCCAAGTAAAATTTCCCAATGTTATTAAAAATTTCTTTTTTTAAAAAAAATGTCATGGTCGATTGGGTATGAAATAATTGAAATTTTTACTTTACAGACATGTAATGGTATAAAGAAGATGGTTAAACTTTGATGTAAACAAGCAATTTTTTTTTCTTTTTTTTTAATGAGAAGTATAAGTGTGGGAATATTGATGAGTTGGGGAATTTTTAAAGCTCTGTTAAGAGTTGAGACTTCATCACTTAAACACAGCAAATTGTGAGTGATTATGCATGCGACCCGCAAAAAATGGAATATGTAAAAGGATTGTGACTTACATTGTTTCTGGTATCTACGTCGACAGTCTCTTTGAGCACTTTGCGAACGGAGTCCGCTTCATTTTTTATCACAGCCTCATATAGTAGATATTCATTTTTTAATTCTGGACAAAGAATATTAATCCTCCTGTTCAATACTATGCATTGTCATGGTTATATGGATTTAATACAAAAACTATTATTCGATTTCGCCAAAAAAAAAAAAAAAAAAATGAGAAAGAAAGAAAGAATATAATGTATCAATAATTATATTCTCTAAAAGATAATTTCAATTCAATAAAAATTTACATTTCTGGTGAATTTTTTATCAAAATTAGAAATTTTTTGGTTTCTGTCTATTTTTTTTTACTTTTTTTAATTGGTTGCCATTTTTTTCTCGCCGCAAAGAAATTTTCTTTAAGTGAAAAACTTTAATTGTTTCGATAAATTTCTAGGGAGAAAAAAAATTTTAATTAATTTTAGTTTTTCTACTTCTATTCTTATTTCTATTTTTCATTAGGTTGGAATTTTTTTCTCGCCACAAGTAAATTTTCTTAAAGAGAAAAATTTATTTTGTTAAATTTGGGACAAAATTTCATTTATACAATACACAAAAGTGGATTTTTTCTCGTGAAATTTTCGTTTCATACTTTTTTTGTTCTATAAAAGCGGTAAAAATAAAAAAAAAGTTTAAAAAGTCCTTGAAATAAAATTTACGAACGGTTTTAAAAATGCAATTTTTTAAATTTTAGTAAAGTGAAATTATTATTGCCATATAGAGTAGGTATTATTTTTATTTGATATATTAATTCTTTCCCATGACAATTCGTATTCTACAATATATATGTTTATGTTTCCTCTTTTCCCAGCTGTCGCAGAATATGGAGCAAATTTAATCGACTTCACAAAATAGATTGAATTAATTCTCCGTGTTTGTTCTTCTCAAGAATTCAATTATTTCTACATAAATAATAAAATAATAAAATAATAATATTCAACTATTCAGCAAATCATTAATTTTTGTATTTTAAGAAATAAATTATTTTCCTAAATAAATAATTTTATGAATATTTCAATTTCTATAAAAAAATTAAATAGTTATATAAATATTTATGTAAAAACTATTTTACTTCATTTTACAATCATTTTATACTTTACTTTATTTTTTAATTATTGAAAAATTAGAAATAAATAAGAATTAGAAGTAAATAGAAATTTTTTCTATTTATAAGAAAACAATTTTCCCAACAAAAGAAATTAATTCACATAATTACAATTTTCTATTGTCAATAGAAGTAATCAGTCTTCAAATGATTATCAGATACAATCTGTCTTAAAGATTGATTACATATTGAGAAAAAAATTGAAAAGAAAAATAAATATCGAACTTAGTTTTTTGTAACACAATTGAATTATAACCTCCTGACAAGTTGGGGAGATATTGAAATTGATTTGGAAGTAAAAATAAATTTCTATACGAAAGAAGAGCAACGATTTGTCGGGTCAGTTAAATTTATAAATTACAAAAGATGAGAGACAAGATTTGATAATCAATTATTTACTCACTTCTATCAGTCTTGAGTTTCAGTTCTTCGTCCTCAATGGATTCCCTGATATTTAATGCAGGAGGGACTTTATTTTTTCTTAATTTCGTTAATTTTTTAATACTCATTTTTCTTCTTTTTCTCGAAAAATTTATCATAAAAGAAAAATTAGTAGGAAAAGAGAGAAAGAGGAGAGAAAAAAATTGACGAAAATCACATTATCTTTTTTGGAAAATTTCTTTCATCGGGAACTTCTGCATATTTCTTACCTGAAAACAAAGAAAGGAAAAATTATTTTAAAAATTATTAAAAAGATTAAATTTATAAATAAATATAAATGAATATTAAATTTAATAATTACAATTGTTTCGTGAAAAATTCTGGGAAAAATTGTAATAATTATTAAATTATTCAAAAAAAGGTGTATGGGAAATTAATATTTATAATAATTGTACAATTTTATAAAAGATTGTTTTAAACATCAAAATAGGGAAATTTTATAATATTTTTTACTCTAAATGTCAATTCAAGAATATTCGAAATAAAAATGCTTTATTATGAAAATCTTTAGCTAATTATCTATTTCCATTGCGAACTGGAATTGGAACTAATAATAAAATTAAAATTCTTTCGTTTATATTCATTAAATTAATTACTGCTGTTTGACATAATTATTATTTTTAAACACTATTCCAAATAAATATTGAATGTTATTCCAAATATTATTCTAAATAATAAATATTTAGTCAACAGATAATAATTTTTGTCAGCCTTTTTTTCTTTCATGTTGCAATTGTTTTTAATTCTTTACAAAAAAATTCGCTGCAAAAAAAATTTTTCGTTTCAAGTACAAAGAATAAAAAACAAAAAAAAATGTTTTGTTTCATAAAAAGAAATATTATTCTCCTGATACGAATAGTTTTTAACAATACTTATTTGTTCATATTTTACAATAACTTTATTAAATATATACAGAGCACTCAAATCTTTTTCACTTTAATGCCACACTCGAAAAATTGTCTTTGTCACGAGAGAAATAAAAAGTAACGCAACAGTTATAGTCATACAGTCAATTCTACATTTTTTTTTTTATTTTTATTCAAGAAGATTAACAATACCGTCTGCTGCCTTCATTCGAACAGAAAAAAAATAGTGAAAAAAGAGCGACGTTTTTTTTCAATAAAGATATATAAACGATTGCATCGATTTAAATTCTCTCGAGTTTCTATCTGGAACGTATATTTACTTATACTCGTACACAAATATACAAGAGCTTTCATACGTATGTTAAACATTTAAATTTTCAATGAAATAATGGAATACAAAATTATTAAAAAACAAAATGCAAGAAAGAAATACAAAATTTTTTAATTTCATTCAAAATAAATAAATATACAAATGCTAAAGTAAAGGAAATTTAATGTGAAATGAAAAAAAAACGGCGAAGGATAAAATAAAAAAAAATGTTCGTTCACTTTATTCTGTTTTTAAATACATTTTTTTATTTGGAAGGAATATTTCCAATGTTTTCAGAAATAAAAAAAATTTTGATGGAAATTTTTTGTTGCAAATTCTACTAAATATAAAACTAAAAATACACTAAGATATTTTGAAAATAAATAGTAATTATTTATAAGTAAAATAATAATAATTGTTATTAGTATAATAAAAAATAGTAATTAGTAACTAGTAAAAAAAATTTGTTAATAAAGAAATATTTTTTCGTATAGAAGAATTTTGTGGAAAAAATAATTAATCTAGTAAAAGAATGTTTAATTGATAGTTATTTAATGAATGAAAGGAAATGTAACAAAAAAACCCTTTTTTCGACAATAAAAAGTGTAAAACTTGTAATTGGATTTTTTTTTTTTATTTTTTTTTTATAAATAGGATCGTAAAAATAATGAAGTGTTCGATATTTGGAATTAATTGTAAATTACACAGAGAGGAAAGAAATGCGACACGAGGCAATCAGTTATAATGTCATTAACATCGACAAATGGAGCACATTACTTGTTCGGCGATGTAACCAATGCCACGAAGAAACTTAATCAAGTTGCTTGGAAATAAACTTTTGCGTTTGTTTTTGCCAAAGAGAAATCGCTTAAAGGAGAGACGGGGTTTATTAGACTAAAAAGACTTTGAAATGCAAAAAGTCCCTTCAAAACCATAACTATGAAGAAACATTTAAATTCCCCTTTTTGAATCGACTTATTAAACCTTCTGAGAAACTTGACATTATTACTTTTTCAAAGTATAAAATGACGATTAAATGGGAAGTGCAGTTAAAAGGACGACATCAAACGTTTGTTAAATTTTCTATTTTAATGGTCATTATTCACTTCTTAAATACAAAAATAAAAAAATAAAAAACAAATTAAAAAAAAATAAAAAAAATAACTGATAAAAAAATTTTTTAAAAATAACTAATTAAAAAAAATATCTAATTGTAATAAGCAATTTCTCAACTTACTTCTTCCTGCCGAAAATTTTCTTTATGAAATATTTTTCAAATAAATTACCTGTTTGGAAAAAAACAAAAAAAAGTATTTAAAACATCAATAAATTATTTATTTATTGCTGTTTTATTTTTATTATTTTTCAATTTTTGTTGTATTTATTCTTTAGTATATTATTTCTTTTTCTATTATTTTTTGTATTTTTTCCTATTATTTATGTATTTTTTTTGTATTATTAAACCATTTTTTAAATATTTTTTCATTTTATTATTTTTATTCTTTCTTTCATTAAATTCATTTTATGTGGGAGTAGTTCACAACGTTTATTGTCAGCGATCGGATGAAAAAAATACTTTTTACTCCATAAAAACATTTACTTTCTCTAAAAAATTTTTTATTTTTTACATTTTTTGACACAAAAAAAATATCTAATTGCAATAAGCAATTTCTCGACTCACTTCTTCCTGCCGAAAATTTTCTTTATTTAAAATTTTTACATAAATTACCTGTTTGGCAAAAAAATAAAAAAAAGTATTTAAAACATCAAATACCTTTTTTCGATAATTTTGCAAACTTTTTGCTATTTACTTTAATTAAAATTTCAAACAATTTTTCAAACAAGTATCGAAATTTAATTATTTCTAAACACTGCAAGTGCAATTTTTACAAAAATTTATTTTTTACAATTTTCGAATATAAAATTATTCGATAAACTAATAATTTTGAAAAAACAGTAATTTTGTAACTTTTTTATAATATAAATATTATTATACTTTTCCATGGATTGAAAAGGTTGAATAAATTGAAAATAAAATTTTCCTCTTTATACGAGTTTTTTTTTTGCGATTGTGAAAAAAGTCAAAGATTCGCAAAAAGTAAATTAGAAACGTCAATTTTGAACTAAATGTCAATAACAGAATTTCTTTCTTTGTTTATAGATAACATTTTTATTTATTATAAAAAAATATTCTTTGCTTTTATCGTTTTTTTTTCTTCTAACCGTAGAAGAGCACTATAAATCCCATTACATTTTTAATTAAGACTAAAAGAAGAAAAATGAATTTTTTATTTAAGAAAAAACCTTTATTACGGTTTTTTTCATTTCATAATTCATAAAATTTATGTCTCTTCTTTGACATAAATTTTTTTTTAATTTTATTAATATTTGTTTTTCATTTTATTATTTATTTATTGTTGTTTTATTTCTATTATTTTTTAATTTTTGTTATATTTATTCTTTAGTTAGTATATTATTTCTTTTTCTATTATTTTTTGTATTTTTTTATAATTTTTTTAATTTTTAAAATTTTTTTGTTTTTTTTTAATTATTTTTTTTAATTTATCATTTTTATTCTTTCTTTTATTACATTCATTTCGTGTGGGTGTAATTCACAACGTTTATTGTCAGCGATCGGATGAAAAAAATACTTTTTACTCCATAAAAACATTTACTTTCTTTAAAAAAATTTTAATTTTTTGACAAAAAAAAATTACTTGCAAAAAATTTTTTTTAATAAAAATTTAAAGAAGAAATAATTTTTCTTCTAAATTATTGATTAAAAATGTTTTGAACTTTGCCTCATTTTTATTTTATTAAATTTATTATTTATTTATTATTTATTATTTATTATTTTTTATTTATTTATTATTTAATTATTGATTAAAAATATTTGAACTTTGCCTTATTTTTATTTTATTACTTTTATTATTTTTCGTTTTATGAAATTTTTTTTATTATTATTATTTTTTTATTATTATTATTGTTTATTTTCGTTGTATTAAATTTTTATTTTTGAATTTTGATTCTAAATGTTTTTATGCATTTTTTCGCAGTGCAATGAAAAGTAGCGAAGCAAAAATTGTGTATATAATTAATTTAAATTTATAAAAATTAAAAATTAGCTACTGTTGCACGTGGGAGTCGTGTTTTATACGTGATGCAACCCAGGAGAGTAAGGCGATATAACACATAGGTTCTCTCTGGGTCGAAGGCTTGTGTATATTCTGTACACTAGATTTACATTATGAATTCCACTCAACACCAAAAGTTCCTTGATCTATTCTGTCATCGCTTTATGGTATATAAATTTATTAACATTCACGTCCTCTGCACCGGCGATAAAATGGCGTAAAAATTATTCTTTTAATCAAATTTTATATTGAAAACTCCCGTTTCAATATGAATGCAAAAATGATAAATATAATGCACTTTTAAGTAATAATAAGTTTCAGAAATTATAAAATTTAGTGACGAAAAGGAAAAGAAAGTATAATTCAATTTTTATATTTGCTTTTTGTGTTACATCAACTGGCTTTAAAATTAATAACATAAACAGAAAATTTAATTTTCATCAAAGAGTCTAATAAAAAAAAATAATTGTATTCAGGTATTTACTACAAAACAATAATTTATCTATTTTTATTTCAAAGAAATTGATGGAAAAATTATTAGTTAAAAAAATAGATTTTCCCACCAATTTATTAATTTTTATTTATTCCATAGAGCTAATTAATTAATAAGAATAGATAGAAAATAAATGAATGGAAAAATTACATCATCAAAATTATTTGATAATTAAGAATTAAAAATAGTTTAAATATAATTTGGTAAAAAAAATAATTAGTCAAAATTGATTGATAATTAAAAATTAAGAATAAAAATTAAGAATTAGTTTAAAATAGTCAAGACCTAAATACTTGAACATGAGAATTGTTAAAAAAATAAATTAGTTTAAAAATTATAAATCAAAATTATTTAATGATTAAAAATTGAAAATAGTTTAAAAACCATTGGATGAAAGGATTAATCGAAAATTGTTTTTGACAATTCAAAATTAAAAACACTTTAGAAATAGATTGATGGAAAAATGTATTATTAGTTAAAATTATTAATTAAAAATATTTACTGAAAATGTTTACTGAAAATGTTTATTGAAAATGGTTAAAAGAAATTCTTGAACAAATATTAGTTAAAAATAAAATCGACCAATAATTAAAAACAAAAATACTTCAAAGAATAAATTGTCAAAAAAGTTTTTAGTCGCTTTTAAAAAATTGTTGAAATCAATATCAAGAAAACGAATGACGTAAAATAAATTTTAAATAAATAAATTAAAATACAATCTCGAAAAGTGAAATTATCGATTTGGTTTAATTTAAATTTGAACAAATATAGTTTTCAATTAGCGAAACAATATATACGTTTTACCTATATAAATTCAGTTGAAAATGATGAGTGTGTTTTTATTTTTATTTTTTTTGTTTTAAAGAGATTGACAGAATATATATATATATATATATATATATATATATATATATATATATATATATATATGAATATAGGGATTGCATCCGAGAGAAATTTTCATCAAAAATTACTGTGTAACCCCCTAAAGGCAAAAATGCAAAAAGCTAATCCTTAACTTTTTTTCTGCGCTGTCTGTAAAAAATTTGAGGGTTGAAATTTTTGCATTTTATTTCCACACAACACACACACACACATGAGTAATTTTTAATATAAAAAGATTTCCCTCCTTTTGAAGTTTTTATAAAAAAAATTTCATAACTAAAATTTGATATTTCTGTTTCTATAAAATAAATATAAATAAATAAATAAATTTAGAGGTATTTCAATTATTGCGCTTTAGATTCTCAAATGCGGGAATATATAAATCAGAGGGATTATACGATTGACAGTTGATGTTTGAATTAATATAAAATTATAAATAATATAAATCATATATACGGAGCAAATCAATATGTGGAAAATGTTATCTAATTCGTGGATGATTGGTATACAGTTTTCCCAATTGATTTTTCCCAATGACTATTTTTCCCAAAAAGTGACATTCCCAAGGAGTAGTAATTCCCAAACAAAAAATTTCCAAAAATTTTACATTTTCGTTTTGTGCATTAAAATTATTAACTAGCAATTAATATCGAAAAATGAATTTGGAAGAAATAAATATTTAGAATTTATAATTAAGTTAATTACTAGTTATTAATTGATTATTAATAATTACTTATATTTAAAATTATAAATATTTATAAATTATAATTAATATAATTAAATGAATTGTTAATTAATTATTTCTAATTAATACTATTCAAAATAATAAATATTTACGAACCTTTCTTTCCTATTGCAGTAACTTTTAAAAATATTTATAAAATAAGAGTAAAAAAAATATCGTTCATTCCAATTATTGTTCTGAACATATTGTCCCCTGAAAAGTTTATTCAGCTTTTATATATATATATATATATATATATATATATATATATATATATATATTCTATATATTTTTTTTATATTTCAATATTATTAAAAAGTGTACGTAATAAAATGAAAAATTTATTTCGTCAAAAATGTTATAAAATTAGTTTTTTCTTTCAATTTTCAAACAATATTTTTGCAATGAAATTTAAATTTGAACAAAATTGTGTATAAAAACATTAAAAACATTAAAAACATTTCCATTTATTTACGTATTGGTGATGTTCACTCGGCGTTTATAATCAACGGATTGGAAAAAATATTTCTCCACTCAAATTCGTTTTCATAAATTTATGTCCACATATAAATTAATGGATTGAAAAAAAAATTTTTTGACACTGATGTTAAAAATAATTAATAAGTAACAAATAATAATTTTTTTTATTTTTAAGGGTTGCGGTAAAAATAACTGAAGATATAAATAAATAATAATAATAAAAGTAATGATAATAAAATTAATAATAATAAAAATAATAATAGTAATAAAAGTAATGATAATTTTAATAATAATGAAAATAATAATAATGAAAATAATAATAATAATAATAATAATAATAATAATAATTGTAACAGTAATAATAATAGTAGTAGTAATAATAATAAAAAACAATCGTAATAAATAAGAATAAACAATAGTAAAAAATAACATTAAACAATAAATGAAAAAACCGAAACTTCGAAGTAAAACTTTCATGAGAATCAAATACAGACTTTTTTAGGGCAAAGATCTCCCTCTCTCTCTCATTTTTCTGCACCTTCTTAAAAAAAAGATGAAGAGAGCGTTTTTTTTATAGAAAATGCCTGTCTTTTGTTTTTATAGCAGATCCTTCCTTCACGTTTACATAATTTATCTTTTTTTTTCTTTTTTTTTGGCGAAAAAGATATATTTCTACGAAACGTGCCCTGAAAATGGTATTAAGGGGTTGAAATTGGAATCCTTGGTGTGTATATATATATAATCAAGCATGTCAAATAAAAATATATACTCAATTTGCCATCTCTTGTTACTTAGTATTTTGCTTTTTGAGAAACTTTTCATTTTTACATTATACTCTTGTTGTACATACATTTATTATTGAACTGAGAATATTTTTATTCACTGTCGATCATTTATTATTCAATCATTTTAAATGGACAATTTAAAAATACGACGAACTTTCGATTTATATTTCTTCACTGCTTTGATTATTTATTCAAAATAAAAATTTGAAAAAAGCAGACCGTATACTTGATACATTTATATTTATTCACTTCTGATATTATTTATTTAATTTTTTTTTTCGTTATTTTAATAAAAAAAAAATTTTAAATATTGTACGTGAATTTCGATATGATGGAAAATAATGATCAATATGGAAATTTAATACTAATTCTACATTTATAAGGATATGATAGTTTATATACACATTTTCAACTTTATATTTGATAAAATATTTTTATTTTATTTTTGTTCTATTTAATTAGTTTGTCTTTTTTTATTTTGTTTTTAAATTTTGTCGTTTTTTTATTCATTTTGTTTTTAAATTTTGTCATGTTTTTATTCATTTTGTTTTTAAATTTTGTCGTTTTTTATTTATTTTGTTTTTAAATTTTGTCGTTTTTTATTCATTTTGTTTTTAAACTTAGTCTTTTAGTTATTTATTTTGTTTTTAAATTTTGTCGTTTTTCATTCATTTTGTTTTTAAATTTTGTCGTTTTTTATTTAATTTGTTTTTAAATTTTGTCTTTTATTTATTTATTTTGTTATTCAAATTTTTTTTTTATTTATTTTGATTTCAAACTTTGTCTTTTTTTCTAAATTTATTTTGTTCCTAAACTTTGGAGTTATGTTTTTTTTGTTTTCAATTAGGAAATTACATATTTACATAAGGGACGCGAGAGGCAAACGTGATTATGGTCTTCGTATCATATTTACATTACAGGAAATTTCCCAAATGTTTATGAAATTAGTGACTATTAACATATGATGGCAAACACCGCAAGTAGTTATAACTTTGATATTAGTCTAACTCACACTTCAGATTTTGACACTAAATACCTTGTTCCACTTCGAATCTAATAAGCAGTTACTCCACCTATTCATCAGACGTAATAATTAAACAACTTTCCCCTGTAATTTGCAATCACGTATTGTGTCAAAATAATCAATTATTGTCAAAATGTTTTCCTAACGTGTCTCCAGAATTAACAATAATAATGATAAAATATTATCGTAGTAATAATAGTAAAAATAATAATTTTAAAAAAATACTTGCATTGGTTACGACGTTGAAGTTCACAAGGTTTATCAACGAAAAAAATTGTTCACTTAATAAATTAAAAAAAATAAAGCAGCAATATTGTTGTAAAAATATTTAGAAAAAACAGATTGATGTTTATGTAAAGATAATAATTGTTATATGAATAAATATAAAATTAAAAATAATTTTGAAATAAATGAAACAAATTTTTTTCTTTGATCAACATTGTGGACTTCAACTTCGTCATTGGTTCACAGAATTTTATTTCAAATTTTTAAAAATGATAAATAATAATTGTAATAATAATAATTTAAGAAAATAATTGCATTGTTTCGAAGAATTTTGTTTTAAATTTTTTAAAATGATAAATAATAATAATTGTTATTAATTAGTTAATTACTTAAAAAGTGCAAAGTCAGGATACAAAAATTTAATTTTCCTGTTCCTTGATTTCTCATAAAAAAATTTGACTTTTTCCCTGATGCTAAAAAATATTCTGCGATTTACTCAAAAAATTATTACACATTAAAAAAATATTCTTTTACTTTTACTTAAAAAAATATTTCTTTTTTTTTTTAGAGTAAAAATAAATTTTTTTTATCATGTAAAAATATTTTTTTTAATGTGTAAAAATATTTTTTTTAATTAAGTTTCAAATTTTTTTCCCAACATTATAAAGTATCCAATTATCACAGAATATTTTTTTATTTACTTAAATGCAAGAAAGAATTCCTTTTTTCCCCCAAACTGTCGTTGTCTTTGTTTTCGTTTGAACAATGTTTTTCAATTTTTTTTTATCTCATCTTTTTATTATCCGTCTCAGATGTCACCTGCAGAAGCAGTATCAGTCTCTCAAAGGAGAACAGTGCTCGTCTCGAATTTCTAAAGTCAGACTACTCTCAAAGGGAACTATTTTATGATCTTTTCTACAAAAAAAAAAAAAAAGAAAACAGTAAAGCGCGCGCCTCTCAAGAAAACGTTAAAAAAAAGAAAGAGGGAAAAAAATTTACTTGAATAAATCTGATATTTTTTCACAAGCATTTCTTTAATAAACTGCGCACATAATTTTCAGAGAGGGGGAGAAAAAGAAAAGTTAAAAAGTTGTTTTATTAAATTCTTAGTCAAAAAGAATTACGTGCGGAATTAAAAGTGAAATAATATGCGGAAATATTAATACATGTTAAAATTGTAAGAAAATTTCTCTTTAGATAAAACGTGGGAAGTATAGTTGCTTTTGTTTAAGGGAGTAGTACGTTAAAAATCAACAAAGGAGTTTTTTCTCTTGAAAAGGAGGAGAAGAAAAGAATATTCATAACTATAGATATATATATATAGTTTACTATTACGCTTGTAACCCTAAAGCTATATATCGAATTTATGTTGATAAGGCAAATTGGGTTTTGCCGAACAAAACACTGGTCTCACAATATAAATGCAATATTGATAATATAGATTCGATATTTACTTCTTTTTTTTTTTTTTTTTTGATTCTCATAATATATTTTCATAATTTTTTGCTCCAATAAGTCATTTTAATTCAATTTATATTTTTCTTATCAGTCCAATTTTTTCCAGTGAATAATTTTACTCCTAAAATAAAATAGTTATTAAATTTAAAATAGGGTAATTTTCTAAATTAAATAATTTTTTTCTACTCTTAAAATTAAATATTTATTAAATTAAAAATAGTGTAATTTTCTAAATTAAATAATTAATTTCTACTCTTAAAATTAAATATTTATTAAATTAAAAATAGTGTAATTTTCTAAATTAAATAATTAATTTCTACTCTTAAAATTAAATATTTATTAAATTAAAAATAGTGTAATTTCTAAATTAGATAACTAATTTCTACTTCTACAAGAACTATTAAGAATTTATTAATAAAAATAATTGATTTTTAGAAAAATTTCAGTTACAAATAAAAAATAATAATTCAATTTTCAAGAATTACAGTTCTAAATATTATAAATTTATAAATTTTAATTAAATATAAGTTTCACATTTGAAGCTTTTTAAAATTTAAGTTTCCCTCGATTACTTAAAAAAATTTCGATAAAATTTAAAAATTATTGGTAATTATTTTTAATTGTTGATATTAGAGTTCAAAAAAAGTTTATTTTAAAAATTTTCAATTACTTTATTAAAAATATTTAATATTGTCCTTAAGAAACAAAATTTGAAGATTCGAAAAATAAAAAAATTGTAATTTAATTTTAATTTTAATTTTAAGACATAAAATGTATTTTTAAATAAAAAAAAGACTCGAAGAATAATAAAGATAATTTAAATTTATTAAAATAACTAAATTTTAGACAAATTTTAGCTATAATTTAAGGAAAATAATTAAATTTTGATGAATTACGCTACTTAATTTTATAAATTTATGTTTCACATTTGAAGCCTTTTAAAATTTAATTTCTCTCAATTATTTAAAAAAATTTCCATAAAATTACAAAAATATTCCTAATTATTTTTAATTGTTCATTAGAGTTCAAAAAAGATTATTTTAAAAATTTTCAATTATTTTATTAAAAATATTCAATTGTCTTTAACAAAAAAAAATTTGAAGATTCAAAAAATAAAAAATTTGTAATTTAACTTTAATTTTAATTTCAAGACTAAAAATGTATGTTTAATCAAAAAAGACTCAAAGAATAATAAAGATAATATAAAATTTATTAAAATAACTGATTTTTAAGAAAAATGTTAGTCACAAATTATAGAAAATAATTAAATTTTGAATAATTACACTTCTCAATTTCATAAATTTTCGAGTTTTAAATTTATTTTTCACATTTAAAGCCTTTTAAAATTAAATTTCTTTCAATTATTTAAAAAAATTTCCATAAAGTTACGAAAATATTGACATATTTTTAATTTTTTATTAGAGTTTCAAAAGCATATTTTAAAAGTTTTCAATTATTTGATTAAAAATATTTCAAAATTATTCAATATATAATATTCAACACAAATCATTGAAATGATTCGAATAAAAGGAATAATTTAGAAAACAAATGAATATTAAA
This sequence comes from Leptopilina drosophilae, assembly GCA_032873175.1. Classification (NCBI taxonomy): domain Eukaryota; kingdom Metazoa; phylum Arthropoda; class Insecta; order Hymenoptera; family Figitidae; genus Leptopilina; species Leptopilina drosophilae. The sequence goes on from CM065478.1 coordinate 73,918,121, forward strand.
ATTAATAATCCTTGAGAAAATTTAAAACAAAATTTATCAAATTTTCGGTTTCATTAAAAATTTAATATTTCCGTTATTTTTAATTTAAATGTTAAAACGAAAAATATGTGAACAATACTTACTCTTTAAAATTATATGAATTATAAAAATTGGTTAAAAGCGAATATAAAAATTTAATATAATTAATTTCATTTGATACAGAAACCCTTTTTGCCTAGAGGAAATTAAAAGCAAAAGGAGAAAAAAGAAAATTCTACATTGAACATAATGGAACAAAAAATACTTTTAATTATTTCAGTTATATCAACAAAAGTTTAAAATAAAAAAATTATTTTTTATTTTACCAGTTATATATAAATGTACGAGAAAACTGAAAAATAAAAACGTTATAAAAATACATATTCTCGTTTGACCGTAAATATAAATTTTTATATTACACACGTCTAATATATATATAAAGAGACTTTGATTACCTCTTTGAGGTAAGAGAAAAAATAATAACGAGTTTTCAAAGTTATTTTCTCTCTCTCTCTCTCTCTCTCTCTCTCTAATAATATGTGTTTGAAAAATAAAAATTCTTTTTATAATATTAAATTCAATGATATATATAAAATATTGAATGGAAAATAAAGTATATGAGTTATATTTTTATAAAAATGTCCCACTTGGACTTGATCATCCAAGCTCTCTATAGAGAAGAAAATTTGAAAGTAGATTTTGTTCTCTTTTTTAATATTTTATCGTTTTAAGTAGTTGTACGGAAAAAGAATCTTGAAAGGCTCTTGAATGATGAAAAATCTCGGCTTTTTAGAAAAAACATGGACATGTTAAGCGTCTTGGAAAAACCATCTCTACTACAACTACTTTGAAAAATATTTAATAATGTGTCGTTGGATTAAATTTTTTTTTAATAAAAAGGTTGCGAGGCAAATTTTTTTTTTCATTCTTCAACTTTTCGTATAATTAGAAAATAATTCAAATACAAAAAAAATGTTGAGCGAGTAAAATATTTCAGTTTGTGTTAAAAACAGTTTTTATTTTTAATAAATAAATAAAATAATATTTTTTAAACAAATAAATAAAAAAATAATATTTTTTAAACTAATAAATAAATTTAAAAAAATGCTTTTTAAACAAATAAATATGTAAACTGTGTGAAAAATATAGTTTCGCACTTAAATCAAATAAATTCTACTTTTATTGAAATAAAAAATTTCTCTATGTGCTTCTTAATTAACTTCTTTTAATTACCAAAAATTAACAGCTTCGTGAAATTCCACCCTTATTTTCCGGTTAGGATTATCTTGCATATTTAGTGGTATAATTTTTCATTGAAATAATTTTTTCCTTTTGCTACTTTATTAAAAGAAGAAAGTTCATATTAGAGAATTGTTTCGAATAATTGGGAACTTTAAGTTTAAAAAAAAAACAAAATTCGTAATCAAAATTATTAAACAAAAATGTATTTTTTAAATAATTAACTAATTAATTCTTGCAATTAATATTTTTCAAAAATTCTTCGAAATAATTCAATAGATTTATCTAAAATAACAAAAATCTTTGTCTAAATTCAAATATTTCAAAAGTAATAAAATTTTCCGTAAAAATTCAATTATTTTCGCAGATACTTTATTAAAATAGTTTGTAAAAAATTCAATTGTTTTGAATATTTAAAAAAAAATTTCTATAAAATTCAATTATTTTTTAAAATTTTAATAAAATTTCTCATTGGAATTCAAATTATTATTTTCATAGGTAATATAAAACTCTTCGATAAAATTCAACCTTTTTTTAAAAGATTATTTTTAAAAATCTGAATAAATTTTTGTGAAAGAATGCAATTATTTTCAAAAATCTTTCTAAAATTCTTCGTTGCAATTCAAGTTTTTAAAATAAAATTTCAATAACCTTTTTTTTGTAACAATTCAATTCTTTTAAATGAAATTTTAATTCAATGTCTCCAAACAATTTTGATTATTTAAAAAAATTGTAGTAAGATTCTTAGTGGCAATTCAAGTTTTTAAAATGAAATTTCAATAAATTTTTTTGTAACAATTCAATTCTTTTAAATGTAATTTTAATTCAATGTCTCCAAACAATTTTGATTATTTAAAAAAAATTGTAATAAAAATTTAGGAAAGAATTCAATTATTTTCAAATATTTTTAGAAACAATTTTTTCGAAAGAAAAAATTATATTTATAAATAATTAAAATTCATTGTAACACGCTTCAATGTTCAATAATTTCAAATATTTTTAAATAAATTCTTCGAAAGAATTCAAATTAAATATACAATTTGAAAATTAAAAAAATCTGTTAATAAAATTTACTTATTTTTTAAAATTGTGATAAACTCTTTAGATGAATTTAATTATTTTTAAATATTATAAAAAAAATTCTTCAACAGAATTCAATTATCTTCAGAAGTAATAAAATTCATTGTAAAACTTCAATATTCAATATTTTTAAATATTTTTTTTTAAAAATCCATTGAGAGAGTAGAATTAATTTTATTAATAAAAAATTCATATTAACAATTTAATTCTTTTCTTGTATTAGAAAGTTCCTGAAGTTGGCATCGATGCTCAGCATCGAAAACTATTTTTTATTATTTTTAGTGATAAATTTTTAACTAATTTTTACTTCATTCATTCACCCAGGAAGTAAAAAACTTTTTAATAGTATTATTTCAACTTTAAATCTTGGGAAAAAACAAGAAATTTCTTTTTCTTTCAAACATTTTTATAAAATTCTCTAGGTATAATAATTTAATTATTTGGAAAAATTATATTAAAATTCTATTTAATTTTTTATTTAACAATAAAAATTACATTTTCGATAATAATTCTAAATAAATAATTTAATCTTCAAAGCACTTTTTGAAATTAATTTTTTTTAAATTAAAACTTCATTAATTTAATAAATTAAAACGTTCATAAAGAAAATTACCAAAATAATGAGAAAACAGGGAAGTAAACAAAAACAGACAACTTTATGCTGCGAATGTCAGAAACTTGTAATAAATTAAAAATAATTAGTTAATTTATTAATATTAATAATTTAATATTCAAGATTACTACCCAATAAGTGGATAAAAAATTCCACTTTCTATAATAATAACTCTCTTGCACAAAATTTTTTCCAAAATTATAATAATTTACGAGAGAATATATTTGAAACCATATTCGCAAGAAATTGAAGTTGCGAATGAATATAACGGGATTGAAATGGAACAATTCAGTAAAATCACTCTTGGAATATTATACAATACATATATCTACAATATGCTCGACCTCGGTTCTTATACCAAATTGCGAAATTATTCTCTCGGCTTAAAAAATTTAATTAAAGTCATTTTCGCCTTGACTTTGTATTGTCACATCCAATTTGTCATATATATATATATATAATAATTACTTTTGCTCTTTCCAAGTGCAAGATATTTTCAAAAAGAAAATTTATATAGTTGCATGGCACTGGAAGATTTATGAAAATTTTCCCAAAGTTACGACTCTATTCTAAATTTCTGACAAATATAACTAAAATATATACGTAAATTGTAAATCCAAAGTCCTTTGACTATGTACCAACTAAATTTCATGGGATTTCACACACAACGAAGTGAAATTGCTTCCGATTGATGTAACAAACAGTAATTATACATAGAATGAATTGGGTCATATTTGCTTTACTAGAAACGTCGACTGTGTAAAATTTAAATTTGTCCACAAAACGAAAAATGAGGAAATTCGGGATATTTTTTTTCTATTTTTTCATTTTATTTGCAAAGGGATGAAAATGATTTTATTTTCAAAATTAAATTTACTTTTTTTGCAGGGAAAAAATGATTTTAAGTGATCGACACTAAGAAAACGATTTAACGTGAAAAACAAACAAAATATAAAAAATATAAATGAAATAAGAAAAAATGTATTATTTATTAAAATAGAGTAAAAAAATAATAATAGCTAAAATAATACAAAAAAAAAAAATAGTAAAAATAAAAATTTAATTGTTTTGAAGAAAATTTAAATTCATACGTGAAAAATTTAATTAAAATTATACTGGAAATGATTGAATTGTTCACAGTTTTTTAAGAATAAAAAAATTTTATCAACAAATTTTGTTTATTTTATTTTCAACTTGTTTATTATGAACTAGAATTGAATTCTTTTGAGGAATAATTTTTAAATGTTTGAAAATAATAGAATTCTTTTTCAAAATTTTATTACATTTTTTTTAAATAGTCCAAATTAGATTCTCGTAGGCATTCAATTAAAAATTTATGGAGAAAAATTAAATTCTTATAGACAAATTTGATCAATATTATTCAAAATAATTAAATTCTTGTGAAAGTATTTTTAAATATTTCCATTTTTCCAAAGAATTTTCTAATTTAAGAAAATAATTGAATTCTTGCGACAAATTTTTTTACAAAATAATTTTTAAGTAATTGAATCCTTTTGGTAAATTTTACAACAAAATAATTGATTTTCGACAAAATTTTGAAATTAATTAAATGCAAAAGAAAGAATTTTATCAAAATTTTTTTCAAATTAAATGAATTTTTACCATGAATTAGATTAAAACTTTTGAAAATAATTAAATTCTATCAAGAAATTTAATTAAAAATGAATGTTTTTTAAAATATATGAATTACTTTTGACGAATATGAATAAAATTTTTGAGAATAATTTTATTAATAGTTTTTCGAAAATAATTAAATTCTGTCAAAGAATTAAAAAATGAATTGTGAATAATTAATTATTGAATTCTAATAAATAAATAATATGGATTTTTTAAAAATAATTGCATTCTTTATAAGAAGTTTAATAAATTTTTTTAGAATAATTGCAGTTTTTTGAGGAATTCAGTGAAAATTATACTAAAAATAATTTAAATCATGTGATGACTTTCGTTATTTACGAAAATAATTAAATTTTTTCCAGGATTTTTACTAAAATTTTTATAAATAATTGAATTCGTGATTAGAATTAAAAAAACAATTTCAATTTATTTAAATTAAATACTTTTTTAAAAAACAATTAAAAATTGTTGTAAAGAAGTTTATTAATTTTTTTTTTAATATTTAAAGTCTTATACTAAGAATTTTCTATTAAAATCTTTTCAAATAATGGATTATTTTAGAAAAGTTTTAAGAAAACTTTTAAATAATTGAATTCTTATAAAAATTTGTTTGTTTTATTATTTTTATTTTAATAATTTTTTCTTTTTATGAAAAAAATCGAATCGTTTCATAGATTTTTATTCAAATTTTTAAAAATGATTTTTTTATTTAAATTATCTGCTGATACAAAGTCGTGTAAATCTTAAAAGGAAAAGAGAAGGAGAATTATATTTAATTCGAAGATTTAAAAGGAAAAGAAAAAATAATTATATTTAATTCAAAGATATTGTTTCCTCAGTGTAGAATTAAGTTTAGAAACTGATTTTAATTTCGTAAGAATTACTTAAAACTTCTTGTTTTAAAATTATGTTTTTTTAGTCTTGATCAATATTTATTTATATATAGGTAATATTAAATATATAATATTTGGTTGGAAATAAAATGTACTTTGGATATTAAGAATTGTATAAAAACCCAAAAAAAGTAATACAACAGGTAAAAATATAAAAAAGAAAAATGAAATGAGCAAAAAAACATTAAATTGATAATTAACGAAAGATGTACAGCAGACTCTTCTTTTTTAAAGTTTATAAATAGAGATTTTCTAAAAATAGAATAATTTTATCCTCCACTTTGATCAAAGCTAGATTGAATGAAGGTGAACTTTACTTTTCCAACCACTAATGCAATGTTGGTACAGAACACACAACTACGTCTATACATTATACGTGTACGAAAGCAAAGCCAATGAAATCGAATAACGCTACACCTTTTTTTTAATTAATTCTGATTTTTTGGAAATTTCCTCAAAAAAAACAAACTTTCTTTACAAACAAAGTTGTAGAAAAAAAGTAGGTGCCTATAATTAAATTTTCTTTTTAGAAAAAGAAAATCATTATTATTATTATTATTATTGATTTCTTTTAATTATTTTTCGCAAACGGGAATTTTTTCCCTTCTTCTCCACATAATATTGCGAGAATAATATAGAATAAAAAAGAAAAGAAGAGAAAAAAAAGTCGGACATTTTAGTTTCACCTGTTCTATAACTTTATTTCTCATATGTGATTTTATTTATGGCCCATTTTTGTAGAAATCCGTGTGAGAATGTCGAACGAACCGTCCAACTGGAGGGACGTTATGTTACTTTTACCCTTTAGCCCGCGGCAATTTTCAGCATTCATGTACACGAGTAAATGTGTGTTTTGTGCTTGTGTGTATATCCAAGCTAAATAATTATTTCGCACAAAAACAAGATTTTAGCGCATTTTCCAATTTTTTAACTTCATTCACGTGCTCGTTAATAATTCACTGATAATTAGATATTAAAATAATTTCTTTATGAAAATAATTAATATTACTTTTTTTTTTAAATCTCTGAATTTGAATTCAGAGTTTTTCTAAAAATATCAAATTGAGACAAAAAAGGATCAAAACATTGTTTCGTAACTACTTTGATACGTTTTAATTACATTATTTATTTAATTATTATTTTATTATTGATACGTTTAAATTGCAAATTTTTAGAAAAAACTGTGAATTATTAAAAATTTTTACAGTTATTTAAATTAATGATTGACTTTTTGCATTTGAATTAGTAAATTTTACTAGGAAATTAGTATAGAAATTAATATTTAATTAGTAAAATTTACTAATTCTAGAAAAAAAACTCGCTAATTCAAATTACTGAAATTGTCATTAATTGAAATTAGAGTAAATATTTTTTTACAAATTAAAATTAGGAAACATTTTTACTAACTGAAATTGGTAAATATTCTTACTAATTCAAATTTGAAAACATTTTTAAGAATTTAATTTATTACAACATTTTTACAAATTCCATTTATTAAATATACACTAATTAAAATTACTAACTATTTAATTACTAATTTAAATTAGAAAATATTTGTTTCAATTAACTTTATTAAATTTTTTGCTAAATGGAATTAGTAATTATTTTTATTAATTTAAATTAGAAAACAGTTTTACTCACTGAAGTTAGTAAATATTCTTACTAATTGATATTTAAAAACATTTTTACTAATTGAAATTTGTAAATATTTATACTAATTGAAATATGTAAATATTTTTAATAATTTAATTTATTAAATTTTTAATAATTGAAATTACTAACTATTTAATTACTAACTATTTAATTACTAATTTAAATTAAAAAACATTTATTCTAATTAAATTTATAAAATTTTTGCTAAGTGAAATTAGTAATTAGTTTTTCTAATTTAAATTAAAAAAACATTTTTACTTATTGATATTTGAAAACATTTTTACTAATTGAAATTTGTAAATATTTATACTAATTGAAATATGTAAATATTTTTAATAATTTAATTTATTAAATTTTTACTAATTGAAATTACTAACTATTTAATTACTAATTTAAATTAGAAAATATTTGTTTCAATTAACTTTATTAAATTTTTTGCTAAATGGAATTAGTAATTATTTTTATTAATTTAAATTAGAAAACAGTTTTACTCACTGAAGTTAGTAAATATTCTTACTAATTGATATTTGAAAACATTTTTACTAATTGAAATTTGTAAATATTTATACTAATCGAAATATGTAAATATTTTTAATAATTTAATTTATTAAATTTTTAATAATTGAAATTACTAACTATTTAATTACTAACTATTTAATTACTAATTTAAATTAAAAAACATTTATTCTAATTAAATTTATAAAATTTTTGCTAAGTGAAATTAGTAATTAGTTTTACTAATTTAAATTAAAAAATCATTTTTACTTATTGATATTTGAAAACATTTTTACTAATTCAATTTATCAAATTTTCATTAATTGAAATTATAGTAAATATTTTATTACAAATTAAAATTAGAAAACATTTTTACTAACTGAAATTGGTAAATATTTTTACTAATTGAAATTTGTAAATATTTATACTAATTAAAATATGAAACCATTTTTAATAATGTAATTTATTAAATTTTTACTAATTAAAATTACTAACTATTTAATTACTAATGTAAAATGTAAATTACATTAGTAAATATTTTTACTAATTTAAATTAGACAACACTTTTAATAATTCAATTTATAAAATTTTATTAATAAACAATAATTTCTACTAATTTATTAGTAAAACTGACAAAATAAAATTGCAAAAAGTTAGTTACTAATAAATAGTCGTTTTTACTAATCTGATAGTACTAATAATTAGTCATTTTTATTAATTTGTAAGAAAAAGTTAATTTAATTTTTCTGAAAAAAATTTGTAGAAATTACTAATAATTAGTAAGAAATATATTAGTAGAAATTGTTAATAATTAGTAAAAAAATATATTAGTAGAAATTACTATTAATTAGTAAAAAAATAAATTAGTCCGAATTGCTATTAGCTACTAAAAAGGTAAATTAGTAGAAGTTACTATGAATAAGTAAAAAATAATGAAAATAAATACTAAATAAAAATTATAAAATTAATTTATTGAATTTCTAGAAATTACTAGATTTGATAGCGAAATTTACTACTTCAAAAGCAAACAAAAAGTCATCAGTTTAAATTAGTAAAAATTGTTACTAATTCAAATTTAGAGAATTAGTGCGTGATTTACATAATTAATAGAATTAGTCGAACAAATAAAAAACAGAATTTTATTAATTTAATAAACATTTTGAAGATAATTTGCAATAAAAAAATTTGATTGAGATTATACTGTAACGTACGTTAAAATGTAGGTACTTGAGGTTGAAAATGTCTGGTTTCGTTTGTTAGAAACTTGTGGCACTTGTGACAGGCGTGAAACCAACTTGAATGAGTTTGAGTATATTGCACAAGATTCCCTTTTGTTTACAAAGAGGATAGAAAATTTTTCACTAAAAGTAAATATTTAAATAAAACAATGAAAATAAGGAAAAAAAAATATTATTTCAAACTGATGTCTTTCACTCTACAATTGATTTTCATAATATTCACTTTTTTCCTTACAGAAACGAATAAATTTTTTGCAAAACCACTTTTTAATTACTTGTATTATATTTAAAAAATCTTCAATTATATGTTAAAAAAATTAAGCCTTTTTAAATAAAAATTATAAAAACTAATTTTTACTGTTAATTTAAAACAATCAATTTGAAACGAAACAAAAAATGTCGATCAAATCGAAAATTGATCCAAATTTTAGGCATCAATTTTCTGAACTTTACTATCAATTTGATTCTTTCAAGAAGTCTGTGTTAATAAAAATTTTAATATTCAAAAAAAAACTGTATTTTTAACGATATTTAACAGATATTTTTTTTATCAAATTTCCTACTGTAATATAAATCAGAAACAAAATTAAATCATCAGAATCCTTACAAATTTTTTTTTTCTTACAAAACGCAGAATTATTTTAACAAAATTTGACTTTGAGAAAGAAATAAATAAATTATAGACATACAGGAGAAAATATAAAATGTTTTGAAAAAATTTCGTTACTTGGCAAAATGCATATCTACTGTGTAAAATGAATATTAATTTCATGGTAATTTAAATTCTAATTACCAGCCAATTAGTTCCTTCTCCTAATGAAGCATGAGTTTTGTCTCAAAAATAACATTTGCGTTAACAAATTAATAGAAATATTATTTATACATGTTTTTGTTTGGAAAACTCAATTTGAGAATTCAATTTCACGATATTTTTTTATTTTCCGAATCTGTAAATGAAATCGCAGAAGCGAGCACGATTTCTATTGAGAAGGATTTAAAAATACAATTTTTGAAGTGATCCCCACAAGTATTACGAACGTTTTCAAATGAACAAAATATTTTTTTTTCCCCCTTGAAAAGTTGAAATAATTTCCAAAGACTGAAAGATTGGAACAAAAGTTATAGGCCAAAAATATAGAATAATAAAAAAATAGAATAAAATTGAAAATGTTTATAGGTAATGTTTAATTAAATAAATTTCACTGATTTGAACACTTGGAATTTTAAGGATCGTATTTTTAAATAAAAAGAAGAAATATTTTCAATAAAAAAAGAATGTTTCTAAATACAATAATTTGAACTATTATTTTAAATGCGAAAAGTTTTCGAATTTCAAATGAATCAATAGCCAATAGTCTGAGATTATCTAAATCCAGATTTTGCGAAATGCACCTAATACTCAACATCGTTAAAGATAAGATCAAAATAATAAACAGAAGATACCGCCAATTTCCTCCGACGTGATAACAAAGGAACAAATTTTCTCAATAATAACGCTGAAAATAAAAACAATTTTCCCCAATAAATTCACTTTCTTGGAATTAAAAACATTTGTTTCAATTATCTTTCGCCACTAATTTAAATTGTTTTCTAAAAAAAAATAGATTTAAAAAAAAAGAATTCAAAAATACTTACGAACGATGCTAATGATTATTAATGTTCTCGTTCGAAAGATGCACTGAATTTTTATTTTTTATGAGGAAATTTTTTTTTTACTTTCTTAATACAAATACTTGTTTATTAATGAAGAATTGAGACTCGACTTTTTTTTGGGGATGAAGTGTGAGATATGAACTGCTCGAAAAGCAGCGTGCTACTGACTAAAAAGCAAGAACAACCCTGACTAAAGCTAGAATTCACCCCATTGGTCGATATTTGCGCAGCCACGTGGTGAAATCACACACTATGACAAAATAACTATTTTCTTTTCGACGTTCTCCTTTTCTTTCTCTACTTCAAACATTCGACTTTTTGTATTTAAGGAAAAGAAATTTTTTATTTTCCAGGACCAATGTTTCTCTCCCTTCTCTTCCCACCCGCTCTCTCTCCTTCACTCTCTGTTTCTGTCTCTTTCCCTCAGGCTCTCTATTACAATGGTAGGGAATATTTCCTTCACATTACTGAAATATTGCATTGAAATATTAGGAACATTGAAAAAAATATTTTGTTGGAATATTTGGAATATTACAAAAATATTCCATTGGAATATTGGGAATATTAAAAAAATATTCCATTGGAATATTAAGACTATTAAAAAAATATTCCATTGAAATATGAAGAATATTAAAAAATATTCCATTGGAAAAATGGGAATATAAAAAAATTCCATTGGAATATTGGGAATATTAAAAAATATTCCATTGGAAATTGGGAATATTAAAAGAATATTTCATTGTAACATGGGAACTAGTCCTTTGAAATGTTTCATTGGAAAATTATGAATATTCCATTGGAACATTTGCAATATTCTAACCACAAACTCTATTAGAATATTGTTAATATTCTATTGGAATATTTTTAATATTCTATTGGAATATTTTTAATATTCTATTGGAATATTTTTAATATTCTATTGGAATATTGTCAATATTCTACTGGAAGATTACAAAAAATTCCAAAAGGAATATTTTTTTAGAAGATAACGAACATTCGAAAGGAATATTCCATTGAAAAATTAGGAATATTGACTAAAGAAATATTCCATTGAAATATAGTGAATATTTCTTTCGAATAATCTATTCGGACATTGAGAATAATCCTTGAAAATATTCCATTTGTATTTGAGAAATATTTAACTGTCCCACCTTTGGAATATATTATTGGAATAATGCAGAAATATTCAGCACTAAAAAAATATTCTGGGAATATTCTATTGAAATATTGTAAAAAGAATATTTTCTTAGTATTATTAGTATTATTTGGTAATAAATCAGAATAAATTTTCAAGCGAATTAAATAAACTACAATGGTATGAAGTGTTTTATTTACATTCCCGAAATATTCCACTAAACCATTGGAAATATTGAGGAAAAGTATTCTATTCTCATTTTAAAAATATTGTATAGATTAATATTGCAAAGTATGAAAAAATTTAATAATTCAAGTTCTTCAGGAATATAATTTAATTTTTTCGATGTATATTTAATTAATTATTAAAAATAAAGAATTTGGAAAAGAGTTGTAATTAAAAAAAAAACATTAAAAAAATTAAATTTTGAAGGAATTTGAAATAATTGTTGAAATTTAATTATTTTCATAAATACTAAATTTCTTTGCAGAAATTCAATTATGTTTAAACATTTTTTTAAATTGCAGTCAAAATTCCAATTTTATTTTTGAATTGTAAAATTTATCTCTAAATTACTATCATTTTCAAACATTTAAACAAAATTTTTAGCAAAATTTCAATTATTTTTATAAATACCTAAGAAAATTCTTTCTAGAAATTCAATTATTTTCAAAAATTTTAATAAAATGCCTGGCAAAGTTTCAATTATTTTCAAACATTTCTTCTTCCTTCTTCGCAATAATGCAATTATTTTCTTAAATAAAAAAATATTTGTTACAGGGATTGAATTATTTTCAGAAATAATAATATTCTTGTTAGAAATTAAATTTATTCTGTATATAAAGAATGCAATTCTTTTAAAGAAATTAAAAATTTTTTTTTTAAATAATGTCGTTTTTCGAAGAATTTAATTATTTTTTATAGATAATAAAATTCATCTCAGAATTTCAATTATTTCCAAGAAAGTAATTTTAAATCAAATTCCTCGACGAATTGTAGATATGTTTTAAAAATTTTATTAATAATTAGTGAATTTAAATTAATAATTAATTATTAAGGTTAAAAACAAATTAATAAATTTTATTAATTATTAATAAATTTGTCGAAAAATTCAATTTAATACAAACATTTTTTGAGATAATTCTTTATGAGAATTGAATTTAAAAAAAAAAATTAATTAAGTAATTAATTATTTATTTCTATATATTTAAATAATTGAATTCCAGTAGAGTTTACTAACAAAAACTGATTTAAAAATGAATTTTAGTTTTAGAATTTTAGACAATTGAATATTAAATGTATTCTATGGTAAATTTATAAAAATAGCTGAATTTTGAAAGAGGTTTCAAATTAAAATCTTTAAAAATCGAATACAATAGATATTATTTAATTTTTTTATTTAATTCTTTTTTATTCCACTAGAATATTCTAACATTCCAAAGGGACATTCCACAGATTGATTATCCTAAGACTTGTAAAATTTGTATGGAATATTCCTAAAGTAGGTATTAAATATAAGTTTAAATATAATAATAATAATAATAATAATAATAATAATAATAATAATAAATAATAAATAATAAATAATAAATAAAAAAAAATAAATAAATATAAAATAAAAAAAATAAAATAAATTTAATTAATTATTTAATTAATTTTAATTTTAATTTAATTTTTTTTAAATAATAAAAATAATAAATAATATAATAATAAATATAAATATAAATGTAGATTGAATATTGTTTTGGAATATTTCTAATGCTATAACGAAATATTCCTCTGAAATATTCTAAAAGATAGATGAAATATTCCTCTACTGAAGTACAGATGGAATATTTTCTATTTTAATATTCCCAATGTTTCAATGAAATAAATCAAGAAATATGGAACAAGTATTTCGTGTATTATTGGGGAGAGAGCTTTCTCTCTCTCTCTCCTGTAATAATAATTGATGCCTTGAAATTAAAAAATAATTGAGTTAACTGTATCTATTATTTTTTCTTTTCAAGAATAATTTTGTGTGTATATATATCGCATTAAGTCACGTTCAAATTCTCATCCATCGTATCTCCATCTGCAAATCAAAATAGTCCAGATTCAATTAACTTGGGTCCAGTTAATTTACATTTTACTCCGATTCAACATGCGGTACAATTTCAATTGTCTAAATTTAATCCTTATTTATGCCAGAGAATAACTACAGTTATAAATCTCTATATCATTAATTTGGATTATTGTTAGAATGTTAATTTCTTCTTAAATTACACGTCTCTAATTCGCCTCTGATGCATGTTTTGTACTGTAATTCGAATTTCATTCACTGAATTTTTAAATTTTTTTTTTTGTAAATCTGTCGGCCTCAATTGCAAATTATTACTATTATTATTAATTACTACTATTATTAATTACTATTATTATTAATTACTATTATTATTAATTACTATCATTATTACCGTTTTTAGTAGATTTAAAATTTCCTGTTCGAAGACGAAAATTTGTAAAATTTGGTTATTATGTAAATTATTTGAATATTTAAACAAGTTTTTTTCAGTTAAAAATGTCATCTTCATTATTCTACTTCTTTATTTCCCGTGAAATATTCTCAATTTTCCAATTATTTACAATTTTTTCATTTGTTTTTCAAAAGAAAAAAAAATCATCAATTCTTCCATTGAAGTGCAAAAAAAGTACTTGAAATAATTGCTTTTAGGAAGAATTCGAAAACTCGTTAATTTACTACGTTCCTGAAGAAAGAAATAAGAAAAAGTAAAAAAAAATTTGATGTAAAAAATTTAAGTACTTGAAATAATTCTTATGTTAAGAATTTGAAAACTTTTAAACTACTTTTCTTGCGGAGATAAGGAAATAAGAAAAAAATAAAGTAAATGAGAAACTCCATTTGAGTGCAAACTATAGTGTTGTAGTGTTTAATAAAAATAAACTCTTGATACACTCTTCAATCTTTATTGCATTCATAGATATATATGTGTATATTAAAAGGTTCAAGTTTATTAAGGTTAATTTAGGAACTAAATTTAGTGCATTCAATTTCAAGCTAAAGAATTTTAGACCAATGGAAAAGGTATACATATAAGTTTAATATCGATTTCTAGAGTTCTCAATTTTACCTTTCAATATTTCACGGGTGTACCGGAATATATTTTCTAAGAACTCTTTTACGTTTTGTCACTTTTGAATATCGAAATTCAAATCGAAATTTGAGATAAGCATTTACATTCTTCAATAAATGATGTCCATTTCCCGTTTTTCACAAATCGTATAAGAATTTTTATGATTTCCGTTTTACAAGAAAATGGGATTTTTCTTTTCAATTCACAAAAATTCAAATAATTGAAATTTTTGCTTTTAGATGGAAAATTTTTAAACATTTGAAGTTACATAAATCAAATAAAGTGCAGAGGACATTTTTATTATTTAAAACAAAATTTTATTTTTTACTATTATTATTATTATTTTATTATTATTATTATTATTACTAATTATTGTTACTATCCATTCATAAAAAATATTACAAGCAAAAAGCGTTATTCTATTTATAATTATAAAAATTAAAAAAATTGTACTATATTCTTTAAATATAAACTTCAAGTTTTAAATAATTTTAGATACAAAATATTTAAAAATTTACTTATCAGGTAATTAACTAATTCATTAATTTTATTTATTATTAGTCTCCAAAATTTTAATGAAATTCTTCGAAAAAATTGAATTATTTTAAGAACAACAAAGTTTTTTGTGCAAATTAAATTATTTTTAAAAAATTTTGATTTTTTTTACAAAACAATTATTAATTTTCTGAAAAGAATTCAAATATTTTCAAAAAATTGAATAACACTTCTTGCAGTAATTGGAGTATTTTCAAAGAAAAAAATATTCAAAAATTTAAATAACATTTTTTGCAGCAATTGAATTATTTTCATCAAAAAAAAATTTCAATTGTTTTCATAAAATTCAAAAATTTCATAAATTTATAAATTTCTTTTGAGAAACAATAAAATTCTTCGCAAAAATTTTATTTTTTTTTTGAAAAGTTAAGAAAATTTTTCGTATCAATGTAAATATTTTGAAAAATTTTCAATTTTTCTTAATGAAAATTCAATTATTTTATTGAAATTTCTTGAAAGAGCTCAAATATTTTTAAAAATTATGATAAAATGTTTCGAAAAAATTCAATTTTTTAAATTTTAATAAAACTCTTCCCAAGAATTAAATTATTTCCATGAATAATAAATTTTTTTATTTATTTATTTATTTATATTAAAAAATTCAATTATTCAATGCAATTTAAATAAAATTTCTCAAAATGTTTAAATTATTTTCGTAGGTAAATAACAAAGAAATTCGCAATAATTAAATTTTTCCAAATACAATATAATTCAATTTTATTTCAATTTCAATAAAATTTTTAGAATTAATTGAATTCTTGTCAATAACTTTAATAGAATTTTCTTTTTAGAAATCAATTATTTTCAATACAAATTTTTAATTTAATTCCTTAAAAGAATTAAATTTTTTTCGAAGAATTGAATAAAATCTTCGTAAGAGTTTAATTATTTTTTTAAAAATAGAAAATCTTTGATGAAATTATTTTTTGACTACAATTTTAATAAAATTTGTTAAAAAGTTGAATTATTATTTTTATATATTATAAAAAGTTCAATGATTATAATTATTATTTATTTTCAAATTTTTCAATAAAATTCTTTGTAAAAATTCTATTATATTAAACAGAAAATTTAATTTGAATATTTTAACAATTCAACAATTTTTTAAAGAAATGTTTTATCTAAAATTTGTTGAATTTACATAAACTTTAAAATTTAATTAAAATTTTGACTTATTAACGAAAAAGAGCAAGACAATGACAATGAATATAATCAAGTTCTTCCCAAAAATTAAATGTAACAATAATCTTGAAAATTACTTATTCTAAAATAATTTATTTGTAATTAGTTTTTACTATTTTCCTTACTTTTTTCACATTAGAAGTAAATTTAAAACTTTTTGAATTTTAAATAATTAAATGTTATTAATAAAACTTACTAAATTTTAATGTTTATTCTTTAAAACTAAATTATCATTCAAAAATGAAAATGATAAATATGATTAGAAATTATAATTTACAATATTATATTATAATATTTTTTTCAGTATTAAAATTTTTACCCAACTTGAAAGCAAATATCTCTGCATAAAACAGAAAATAGAAGTTGCTTTTTAATCTAAAAAGTGCCCTTCGCCTCTTTCGGAGTTAATTGGAGAATTTTCTACTCAAGTGCAGATACATGGAGCATTTCCCAAACATGATGTAGTAAATTAGCAGCTTTTAGTTAACGACCAATAAGCAAAATGTATGGAGAACTATATATATATGTACATAGGCTTATATTGACTAACAGGAAATTCAGAATTCAACTAGTGTTCACCATTAAATCGATATACATATAGAATTCAGCTCCACTCAGGCAAATATCAACTATTATAATTGTTCTCCATTGTGTCATTCACATCCCAAGGGAGTTTAGATGTAACGCGACAAAATTTACCGAAATTTGTAAAAATTAATGTCATTTTATTTTTATACAATATTTTCAATTAATGTACATGCGTATAATTTATAAAATTAGTTTCGATCTTGTCCCAGTAGAAAACGAATTATCCAATCTCGCTCTGAAAATTTATTTTCCTTTATTTTTTCTGAATTTGTGTCCAATTCGTTGGCGGAGGTATTTTTCAAATAATTAAAGTCGTTCTGCAAAGAAAACATTTTATTATAATTTTCATATGTTTGATTTTAAAATTGTTACAATATTTATAATTTTAATAGTAAAAAAAATATAAAATTATATTTATAATTTTAATAGTATTTTAATATTTACAATTTTAATAGTATTTCAATAATTTAATATTATTTTAAAAATCGAAAAAAAAGAATATAATTATTTTTAATAAAAAGTAAAATTCCATGTAGGAATTCAATTATATTCATGGGAAATAAATTTCCACTCAGGAATCGAATTATTTTTAAAAGTTTTCTTTTAAATTATTTTGTTCGTTATAAGAAATTTATTATTTTCAATACAAATTTTCATAAGAAAAATTCGTTAAAAAAATTTAATTATTTTCAATACACAATTTTAATGAAATTGAATTATGAAATTTTTATTTACAAATTATTAACAGACATTGTCATTTTAAAAAGTTGAAAAGAAATTTTTTTAATTCAATTATTTTTAATTTTTTCAATTAAAATTATTAAGAAAAATATATTGTTTAAAAGAATCGAATTTTCTGTCAATAATTTTAATCTCAACTTAAAAAAAGTTTTAGAGTAAAATTATTGGTTACAATTATTAACAAAATCGATTAAATTAAAAAAAATTAAAGGAATTTTTTCAAAGAATTGAATTATTGTCTGAACCTTTATTATTCTTCGAAAGAATTATTTTACTTTATTCTCAATAAAATTAAATCAAAATAAATATATTAATTAAATTATTTTATTAAAATTCCATGAAAGAAATTTTTCATAATATACAATTTTTTAAAATTTACAATTAAAATTATTAAAAAAACTGCATTATTTAAAGAAATTCAATTATTTTTATAAATAATAATATTTTCCACTGTATTTCAATGATTTAAAAACCAATTTTATCAAAATTCTTTTTGAGAATTCAATTTTTTTTCTAAAGAATAAAATTCTTCACAGGATTTCAATTATTTTAAATACATTGTAATTAATTTTAAAATTGTCATTAAAATTCTTCAAAAAAAAAAAAGAAACTGACAATTATTATTAAGTATTTTGCATCATTTTCGCAAAAGTTCTTATAGAATTTTCAAATTCACTTGTTCACAAATAAATTTTACGAAATTTTGTTTCTTCGAAAATTCTCTTCAATTAAATATTTAGAAAAGAAAAACTTGTAATAATGTAAAAAATCAATTATTATCAATAATTGTAACTTAAATTTATTTTTATATTAATTTTTATGTTAGGAAATTCCATACGAATTCAATTACTTAAATACCAAAATAAATAATTTATTGAATAATTAAATGTTTCTTGCAATTAAATTTTCATACAGAATTTTTTCAGCATATTTTGAAATAATTGAATTGTGTCGACAAAACTTAATAACATTTTTAAGAATAATTACATTTTTCAGGGATTTATAAAAAATTTCGAAATTATTCAATTCTTGTGAATATTTTTATTCGCGTTATAAAAATATAATTAAATATTTGTATAGGATTTAGTTCAAATTTTTGAAAATAATTGAATTTTGTTTCAGAATTTTATTAATTACAAAGATAATTGAAATTTTGACAAGATTCTTTTCTATTTTTTGAACATAATTGAATTTCAGAGAAGAATTGTATTATTTTTTTAAGATAATAGAAATTTTCTCGAAAAATTTTAAAGAAATTTTCATAAATAATTGAATTTCTAAAAAGAATATCATTATTTATGAAAATAATTTTCTTCCTCTGCAATTTTTATTATCTATAAAAATAATTTCATATTTGTTTAAAATGAAAAAATAATTTGTTGAAAATAATTGAATTTCGAAGAAGAATTTTATAGTATTTAAAGATAATTGAAATTTCGACGAAAAAAAATGATTTTTAGCATTAAAAAAAGGATGCTGGAAAGTTAAAACTTAAAACTGCAATTCTTGCTATTAAAGCGTGAATCTTTTTAGGTCACTGTTTAAAATCGAAATTTATTCTTTATTATCAAAGACAAATGATTAAATTATTAAAAAAAAATTTTTATCAATTTTCACAATTTAATTTTCAGGAAAAATAAAATTTTATCAAAACAATTACAATTGATTGTTTAGAACCAAGAAAAAATCTGTTTCCATGAGGAAGAAATAAGTAGAAAAAAACTTTTTATTTTCTCTTTTACCATTTTTCGTGAACGATTATATTCGTCATTATAAAATCGAGCACCACTTTTACGATATTGGGGAATTTCTTTTGTTCCATGAAGAATTAGAGTGAAATCCCCTAAAGTTCCATTATTTGTCGCTGGACCAGTCTGCATAAAACAAAATTTAGTTCGGATATAAATTTTTATATAATATATAATATATATTATAATGAGAAAATTTATATCCTAAGTTAGATTTATCGTATATTTATAATACTCTGCTAATGTCATAATAATTTCTAATATATTACACGTGGGGTAAATTTTAATTTATCTCCTCAAGAATTTCATGCACTTATTCAATTAAGCGTGAAAAAAAATATTGATAACTTTTCTCTGTTTACCACATCCAATATTTCAAGAAGCCAAACCCCGTGGGGATTTTCACCCCAAGTTGCTACCGACATGAATTTCCACTTTGTGAAACCATCAGATGATTTGTCTAGAGCTCTTGGATTCAGGATTTCTACCTTTGTACCTGTGGAATTAAATTAATTATCATTTTATTTAATTATTGCATTTTCGATACACATGAAAAATACTTTTAGACTTTCTGCCAACTTTTTACGGAACGAAAATCTCAATTTTGTTAAAATTCACTGTTCCTTTTTCTTCTCAACATTTAATTTCTTCTATGAAAATTGATGTGGATAATTTTATTTGAGAATAAATAGAATAGAAAATACTAAAATTGATTTTTATTCAGAAAATCGTTAAATCTAATAAATAAAAATTTTACAATTTTCATTTGGAAAGATTTTAAGTAAAAAACGAATTTTTATAATTCAGGAACCTGACCAAAAAAGCGGTTAAATTTTTCATGAATTTTCGAACTAAATTTTAATTTTTTTTTAATTTATAAATTTACGAAATTTTATTTTTTGATTTTCAATTTAACTGAATTTTTAATTTTTAATAAAGTAGTGTTAATTATTACGGAATTTTAATTTATGATTTTTAATTTAACTGAATTTTTAATTTTTAATAAAGTAGTGTTAATTATTACGGAATTTTAATTTATGATTTTTAATTTAACTGAATATTTAATTTTTAATAAAGTAGTGTTAATTTACAAAATAAATTTCAAAAAAAATTCTTTTAACAAAATAAATAAATAAAAAACAGTAAAAATTGATAAAATGTTTGTAAAATAAATTTTGTAAATAATCGTAAATTTCCACTAATTTTTCGAAAATTAAAAATTCAATTAAATTAAAAATCGTAAATTGAAATTTAATAAATTCTTTTAAATAAAAAAAAGGAAAATTTAGTATAAAAATATATTATCATTATTGTAATAATAAATAATATTGAAAAAAAATTGTCTAAGATTTTTGTATTTCATTTTTATTTTTATCTCTTTTTCCCCTAAAATGTTCGTAATAAATATTTACAATCATAACAACCACAACTTTGAAAGATTATTTTACTTAGAAAAAAATAAACAGCTTCAAAAATACACCTGAATTCGATTAAAAAAATTATTTATTTATTTCAACTTTCCAAACAAGATTTCTACTCATCAGTAAAAATAAATCTTGTTTAATAGAAAACAGAAAATCATATAAAATCTAAGTAAATAAATATTTGATTAAAATTCAAAAGAGTCGAAAAGTCTAATAAACGAGAATAAATTTCAAATTTATCGAAAATACAAACAGTGAAGAATATTAGTGAAAAATTGTTTACAAAGAAAATGTGCGTGCTCCTTTTTATTGATTAAATGCTAGTGGCAAAGTATGCGTGCGATAATAAAATTTTATGACACATAATTATACAAGTTTTAGAGAAACAAAAAAAAAACAAGAATGAATGCCTTTTATAATAAATGACACTTTTACTGTGTCATATAATATATAATAATTAAATATTACTCAGAAACATAAAAGTTAATTTTCAAATATATGAATTAGAAATATTTTATCTCACAAGCATTTTTTTTCTTTTACTATTTTTCAATTCGCAACTTTATTTGTGACACACAATTTCGTGTATTTCAATCAAGTGGAATTTTACTAAAAAATAAAAATAAGTTACAGTTTATTAAAAATTCCCTCTGGGTTAAATGACTTTTCAGTCGTGCGGACAGAAATATTTTATTATTTTCCCCAACGGAAAACACTGTTATGAATTTTCATTTTATTTTCTTGTTTAAATTCTGTTTCACTTATTTCGATCATTTTTTTTATTGTGCTGTGGTTTCAATTTTGACGAAAGATTAAAAAAAGCTTAAGAATTTTTTTTTGAATTATTTTCTACTTAATGAAATTGTGAGAAAATGTTAGGTTTTGTTTTACTTAATTCATTTCGTTTGTGAGCGGATTTTCATGCCATCTAGGCGGGAATTTAAGGAACTGTTTTGGCGGGAAATTCAAATAAAGAAAAATTATATTCAATGACATTAACATTTTAAATTTTACTCGCGTCAAATTATGCTAATTTAATTGAATAGAGTCAACTCTCGTTGCTTTGTCTTTTAAAGAAATTTTGACACTTAAAAAAATAAAGATAAACACTTTTTTTTTAAATAAATAAATAAAAACCTGGATAACGGGATTTTTTTTGTCTCTTGTGATTTAATTTATCGGGAGTTGATTGTATAATATAAATAATAAAATACAATTATTATTTGTAAACCCATGTAATAAAATTTTTGTTGTAATTTTTTTTTATCTAAATATTTATTTTCATGAAAATAAAATAAAAGTTATGGATTTTCTTTTTTTTGCTTTGAAAAATTGACGAATGGCAAGTTTTGAAAATATACGCACATCGATTTTGAAGGGGAAATTGCTTGAAATCAGATATATACCTGAAGGTGCTGTCAAATGCATTTGAAGAGAGCCACGGACGCTGTATTTCATGTTCGTTTCAACTTGAATGTGTTCTAAGAAATCTATGTCTCCCTCAGAGCTAACACCTTCATTCATGTGAAATTTCAAAATTCTTGAGCTCCCGTAACTCAGACTTGAGTTATATCTAGAAAATATTCAAAAGTGGCGCACATACAGAAATGTTTTCAGAAACGAAGGCAAATATAAGTCAAGTTCTTTTTTTCTCTTATAAAAAATGCAATATACATAGGTGTTTGTGTGTGTGTGGTACGTGCACTTCAGAGGATTAATAAAAAATAACTTTAAAGTACAAGGGAAAATATTTTTAAAAAAAAGAAAATTGTTTCAAGTAGTGACGAATTTCTTTATTAAAGGTATCCTTTAATGTTTCAGGCGCAGTAGGTACTTTAAGCTTCTAATGAGCTGACCTTTCTCTCAAAGGGTTATCATCTCCCAGGTGCGGTTATCGATTATTGGATGACTTTCCTGTGGAGTAATCTATAATGTCATTATTTGAATGCTTTTAAAAAATTTCGAAATTTGCTCGATAAGTTATTTATTTAATAAGTTTAAACTTGTGATATAAAAGTATTTCACAGCATTTGATATTATTTATAAAAATGATTTAATTTTTGTGAAGAATTTTATTATTTATAAAAGTAATTAAAACTTTGACGAGAAATTTAAAAAATTTTAGAACATAATTGAATTTTATTATTTTTCAAAGGTATCTAATTGAATTTTTTTTTATTAACTATATAATCAAAGGTTGACACAAAAAAGTAAGTGATTGAAATTTTTTCTCATTTTTAGATAAAATTTTGACTTTTCCCCTGAATCTAAAGAATGTTCTGTTTCACTCTAAAAATTACTATAAGCTGAAAAAAATGTTCTACTATATTTATTTAAATTTAATTGTACAATTATTCGAAAACATCAATAACTTATTTTTTAAATAAATATTTAATCACTGTTAATTTTAGATTGAAATTAACATTTTCAAAAATGAAAAATTTCAACCTATTAAAGTTTAATAACAAAAAATATCATACAATTTCCGAAAAAAATTAGATTATTTACAAAAAATTTCGTAAATATTCAAATATTTTAAAAACTAATACCATTTTTCATAAAAATTTAATTTTTCCAAACAAAAAGTTTTATTTATTTATTATTATTATTATTTCGTAGTAAAAATTCAATTATTTCCTCAAAAAAAGTAATTATTTTCAAAAATTTTTTGCAAGAATTCAATTACATTTCAGAAATAATAAAATTCTCTGCAAAAATTAAAATATTTTCAAAATATACTATTTTAATAAGATTTCTCAAAAGAATTCAATTTTTTTTTAGAATGTAATAAATTTCGTTTAAAGTATTCAATTATTTTCATAAATAATAATAATATTCTTCACAGCATTTAAAATAGTTTTAAAAAAATTTAATAAAAATTGAAATATTTTTCTAAATAATAAAATTTTTTACAAGATTTAAATTACTTTTAACACAATTTTAAGTAAAGTCATTAAAAAATGATTATCACAATTAACAATTAACAATTATTTTGAATAATTAGAAATAAATAAATATTTGAAATAATGTTTTAAAAAATTTAAATGAACTTTTTTAAACATCAATTATTTAAAAATATTCATGCTGTAATGCTTTTAAGACTCAAATTATTATTTTAAATTTTACCTGATATTCATTTTTGAATCAGTTTTTATTAGAAAATTCTAAGAGAATTAAATTGTTTAGATACAAAAATAAATTATTTTTTCAAAAACTAAATGTTGCTTAGAAATTAATTGTCGTAAAAAATTTGTCAATAAATTTTTAAATAATGTTAAATGTTTAAATAATTTCGACAAATTTTAATAAAGTTTTTTAGAATAATTACACTTTTCGAGTTTTAAAAAAATTGTAAATAATTGAAATCCTGTACAATTTTTATTGATTATAAAAGTTATTAAATGTTTGCTTAGAAATTCATTAAAATTTTTTAAAATAATTTAATTTTGGTTAAGAAATTTAATAATTATAAAGATAATTGAAATTTTTACAATAATTTTTTTTATATTTTGAAGATAATTGAATTTTTGCGAAAAATTTTATTATATACGAAAATAATTGAATTTTGGTTACAAAATTTTAGTAAATATGAAGATAATTTAAATTTTGTCAAAAAATTCTTTTTTTATTTTTGGAACATAATAATTGAAATTTTGCGAAGAATTTTATTATTTATGAGAATAATTGAATTTTATGAGTAGAATTTTATTATTTATAAAAATAATTGAATTTCTGTGAAAAAATTTATTATTTAAAAAAATAATTTAATTTTTCTGAAAAATTTTATTATTTATAAAAATAATTGAAACTTTTACGAGAAATATAGTTTTAAAACATAATTGAATTTTATTATTTCTTAAGGGTAATTGAAATTTTTCGAAGAATTTAAAAAAAAATTTAAATAACTGAATTCTTTGCGAAGAATATTATTATTATTTATGAAAATAATTGAATTTTATAGTTTTTTAAGATAATTGAAATTTTCAAGAAAATTATTAAGAATTTCTTTTCTAAAATCTAATTTTTTTTTTTAATTAAAAATGTTCTATAAATCCATTACATTTAATAATTAAATAAATATATCTTAAAAAATAAAATAAAATTTAAGAAGATTTCGATAATTAAAATGTTTTCAAAATCTAAGTTCTTGAAATTTTTTTCTTCAAATTTATTCGGAATGGAAATTTTCTAAAATTTAAATTCTGAAAGATTTAAGTAAAATTACACATTAAAAAATTTATAAGAATTTTATTCCAGTTCTGCAAGAATTAAATTATTTAAAGAGAAATTAGTGACAGAAATACAAAAAATTAAATGTTTTGTATTACAATTTATGAGACAAACAAGAAAAATTACCAAAATTTAGATTTTTCATATGAATTCTAAAAATTTAATTTTAGTATAATTCAGAATTGTTTAGTATAAAATATTTATTTTCTACAATAAAAAAATTGTAACAAATTCCAGTTTGTTTTTCCCTGCATTTTCCCGACTTTTAGCAATCCTGAATAAGCCTTAATCATTGATTGGATCTAATTTAATGATTCAATTTTTTCCCCACATTAATTAAGATGATATAGAAAATTTGCAAAGCATTTTTCAAAAAGCAGATTCTTTTTAAAGTTATCTTATCTTCTTGAGAAGAAGGTAAAAAAAACTTCCATAATTTCTCTACAGTGATAAGAAAATTACAAAGTTCTTAGCCGGTACATTAATCATTCCATTCAATTTTTATTCAACATTCATTGAAGTTTTCCCTTAAATAAAATTTCATACAAATAGTTATCTCAGTGAATATTTCAAGTTAAAAAAAATTAATAAAGTATTCATTGAAATGGGTCAGCACACTCAAAACTATGTTTCCCTTCTTCTGCGTATTTGAAAACAAGGTACCTATACTATAAAAATAAAAATCATTCGTATTGATATTTCATCTTCAAATCAGATAATATTTCTACCAATAAGTGAAAATCGCGAATGAGAGTAAAATACTTATTCCTTTTGCACTGGCAAAATATAAATTTATGCACAAAAGGAAAGTATACTTGACATCTCATTAAATTTAACGAGTCACACTAAATGTCTATGAAATGGTTCATACAAGAATTCTAATAACATTTTCTACTCGTCATAAATGTCAGTTAAAGTATACACTTAAAACACAAAAGTTGAAATATATCTTCCACTTTGTTTTCCAAGCAATAAATTATTCTACCTTTCTCGCAATAAACATATATATATTTTTTCCAAGAAACTTTTATTTCAATAGAACCAACAAAAAAAAAGTTGTTTAAAATTTTAAATTCAATTTTCCCAGCAGGAATTAATATAAAAGAGTTGGAAATTCTGATTTCCGCGATGAAAAATGATTTTCCTGAGAATACTCAAATATTTATGAATGTATGTGTGTGTATATAGTCATAAGTACAATCTTACCCGGAATCAGCTTGGATTTTATAGATAGACTTGTTCGGAACTGTTGTCCAATTATAACCGGCAACCACTAGAGAATAAGCGTTCATTAATCCAAAGCCAAAACGTGGGTTGTACCAGAAGCCAGCAGAATTTTTAAACCATCCCAAATTATCTCTGCGGAAAAAAAGGACAAAAAAAAGAAGGAGGAAATTATTTCTAATTGAAGAAGGTTTCTAAATTATTCAAGTCATTGAAAAAGACTGTTGAGGGAATTTTTATATATAAGACACACTGTGTGACGTCACTAAAGGCTCGAATAAATTTTCGCTTGACATTTTAACAAATTGATTAATTTTTTCCTTAAATAAAAATTTTAATTTTACTAATAATTTAATTTAAATGAATTTATTTTATTGGATCGATAAACGGGAGATAAACACTTTATAATTACAGTATATGAAGTAATTGGCTTAAAAAAATTAGTCATAACTAAAAAATACTAATTAGCAAAAATGTCTACTAATTTAAATTAGTTTTTTGCTTTTGAGTTAGTAAAATTTATTAATAAATATAAATTTCTAATACTATTTATTAATAAAATGTACGTAATGTAAAATGCTTGCTAATTTAAATTAGTGACTGATTTTTTGCTTTTAAATTAGTAAAGTTTATATAAAGAAAAATAACTTCTAATTTATTAACAAAAATTACCAATTCAAGAGCTAAAATTTACTAAATTTACTAAAATATTTATTAAAATTTAATTTAATTTAATTTATTTATTAAATTTACTAAACTATTATTCATTTAAATTAGTAAACTTTCCTTAGATTTTTACTAATTCCAATTTAGAGAATAAATTAAGTTTACAGGGTAGCCGCAGGTCAGGAAAATTAGAGAAAAGTTAAGGAAAGTAGAATTGCTCAAGGAAGTAAAGGAACTCTATAAAAAGTAATGAAAAAAGTATTACCACGAATCATAAAATTATTGCTTGTAAATTATTATTTAATAAAAATTTTACTCAAAAATTTCAAAAATAATAGAATTTTACAAGAGTTGAGTTTACAATTTTCATAAATTAATAAATTTCAAAAGTTTACAATTTGTTATTTTAGAAAATTTTAACTTTTGACAGAATTTAATTAAATTACGAAATTATCACGAAACAAAAAATTATTACTTGTAGATGATTCTTTAATAATAATTTTACTAGAAAATTTCAAAAATAATGGAATTTCATAAGAGTTGAGTTTACAATTTTAATAAATTACTGAATTTTAAAAGTTTTCAATTTATTTTAGAAAATTTTAATTTTAGAAAGAATTCAATTAGTGACGAACTTAGTTTTTTGAAAAATTTTTGGATTAAAATCTTTGAAAATTTGAATTTAAAATACTTTTAATTAACAATTCTGTAGAACAAATTTTTCTTTTTGAAATTGTTAAATTTCAATTTATTGAAAACTAGATGAGTTTTTTTTAAATTATTCAATTATTAAATACTTATTTATTGAAAATTAAAAATATTCGATTCATTAGCAGGTTTTTAGTCAGAAACCATTAAAAAAATAATTGAATTTTAGAGAAATTGTAAATAAAATCTTTAAAAATACGAGTTTTATATAAAAAGTATCAATTTAGTAAAGTAATAATTTTTTTGAATAATTTGATTTAATTTTTTAAAAATTTGTATTTTTAAAAAATTATTTAGACATTTTATTTTCTAATATTATATTTTATTTTCAAAGAACTTTGTCAAAAAAAATTTAATATAATTGATTTTTAGAAAAATTTTAGTTAAAAACTATAAAAATTTGAATTTCTCGATTAAAATCTTTGGAAATCATGAATTTTAAGTAATTTTAATTAACAATTTTGTGGAACGAATTTTTTTTGACAAATTGTATTCATATTCTCTCAAAAGCAGTTGAATTTTTTAATTTATATTTAATTATTAATTCTTTTACTTATCTGTAAAAAAAATTATTTCGAGAAGAAATTTCGTTAAAAACTGTAAGAAAATAATTGAATTTTGAAGAAGTTACAAATATTTTTAATTTTTAGAAATAATTGAATTTCGAAAAGGTTTTAAATTCAAATTTTTAATGAATTTAATCAACAATTTTATCGAAAAAATTTTGTTTAAAAATTAAATCAAATATTTTTGAAATTATTCCAAGTTTTAGTTTTTTTATTAAAAAAGTTTTAAAAAATTTGTATAATCAAGATTTAGTAAAATTTAATTCTAAATAAATCGATTTGAAAATTCTTAAAGAACTTGTTTAAAAATTATTAAAAATAATTTGGAATTATAGTAACAAATACGAAAAAAAAATTTTTAAACTCTTGAAATATGATTGTATTTTGGAGACGTTACAAATAATTGTAATATTTAGAAATATTTGAATTTTTAAAAGGATTTAAATTAAAATCTTTAAAAATCTGCATTTAAATACTTTTAATTCATAATTTTGTCAAAGTAATTTTTTCCAATCATTTTAATTTAAATTATTTTGAAATTACTTGAAGGCTTTTTATTTTCTAATAATATATGTAATTGAAGAATTATCGGTTAATCGAAATTTCGTAAAATTGAATTGTAAAAAATTTTTAAAGAAATTTGTCAAAAATTGTTCAAGAAAATTGATTTAAAAAAGAATTTCACAAAAATTGAGAAAAATAATTGATTTAGGAAAGAATTTGATATAAATTGATGAGAATAATAATTTACTTAAAATTATGATATATTATATTATTTAGCGTCACAAAAAAAGTCAAAATTTTCTCTCAAAATCCAGAAAAAGTAAAGAAAAATTAAAATTTAACTTCTGCGGCAACCCTGACATATTTTTTAATTATACAAAAATTAAAAATTTAAATACCCTCTCTCTATTGTTCAAAATTTAAATATTCAACTTTTATTTCCAAAAGTTGGATTTTATTTTCCCAAAAAAGAAAGAGCGAAAAAATTTTTCTCTGTATAATTATAAGAGAGGGAGAGTTTAAAACAAAAAAAAAGTTTTTTTTTCAATTCACATTGAGAAAATGGTTCGCCTCTTATAAATTAAAACTTATTGAAAGTTTGAAGGATGTGAATTGACTGTATACTTTGAATAGGATGCTGATGGTAATTATAACCGAGTGAAGAGGATCATTTGGCTGCGAGAGAGAGTTGTACGCGTTTTTTCATGGTTAGTTTCACGGTAGCTAAAGATTTTCCGTTGAAATTCAGCGACCCAGATTTTCTTCGAGTACACCTGAATGAGAATGGCGTGACTCTTTAATTTAGGGTACTGAGGTCGTCGTCGTCATCGTCGTCGTCGTCGTTTTTAGTCGTCGCGGGTTGAAAGTGTGAAATGAAATTTAAATCTTTACCTAAGGGGACTGTATTCCGATGTGTACACTATTAGATGTTGAATATCCCTCCAGGTTAATTCCTCGCTGAAAAAAAGAATTTTTTTTATTTATCAAATTTTCACTTCTTTCAGAATATATATTTAATTTAATAAATCTTTTTGTTCCTTCTATTAACAACTTGGCAAATTTCTATAGAATTTTATTTTTTATTTATTTATTATTTATTTAATATTTATTTCTTATTCATTTTTTATTGATTTTTTATTCATTTTTCATTCATTAATTCTTATTCATTTCTTATTAATTTTTTATTTATTTCTTATTCATTTTTTATTCATTTCTTATTCATTTCTTATTCATTCTTAGTAAAAAAAATACTTTTCACTAATTCTGTAGAATAATTCTACAAAACCAAAAATTATACATGGTTATTCATTTCGTTTGTGAGAGAATTTTCATGCCACCTAGGCGGTAATTTAATGAACTAAATTGGCGCGAAATTCAAAAAACCAAAAAATGTAATTAATAATAAAGTAACATATTAGTATTAATAATACCTAATTAGTTAATATTTATAAAAAAAATAATTATATTCTAAAAATATTTAATTGCTACCAAATATTTACTAGAATTCACAAACAAATTCTATTCAAAATCGTCCTAGTTGAATTCTATGAAATATTATCTACAATTTCGGTAATATTCACCAGATTTTATCTAAAATTACAAAAGAATCATTCAAGTAAAAGTTTACAGAATTTTTTTCACTACTAATAATTTATTGTCTATTTTGTCAAAAAAAATATTTGCTCTAACTAAAAAATTTCAGAAAGTAAAAAATTCAAGTAAAAATACAAAAATTTTTGTTACAACAAATTCCTTTTAAAAAAATGTTTGCTATTTGAAAATAGAAATGAATCCCACTCTTCGTGTATCAACTTTTTTTCTGGTTTTTAACTTTTGACATTTGAATATAAAGCAAAAGAATTTAATTTCAAAAGTTAACCGTATACTCTGAAAAAAATGCAATAAGCTTGTGCATGGAAACGAAACGAAATAAAACAATTTTATTTTATATTTTTACTATTAAATTTACTCTTTTTTCTCCTTAGAGTTTTGAAACTTGGAGTTAAAAAAAAAATGTTGAAATATTTTATATAAAATTTTATTATTAAAACCTTTTGTGTAAAATTATAACTTTCATTACATTGTCAGATAAAAAATATATAGTCGCAGGTAATTTCAAACATTTTTATCATCCTTTTTTTCAAATTCGGTACAATTAACTTTTAATTATTACTGCAAAGGTAATTGTTATTTATTAATTAGTAAGTTTCTGGTAATTAATTAAAAAGTTTTAATTAATTATTTAATTATTTATTTAATTAATTAAAAAGTGTTAATTAATTATTTAAGTTATTAAAACATTCAATGCAACCTGAAGATTGTTTTCCACTGTTTTCGAAGTATATTTCAGTACAAAGTTGGGGAAACTTTTCAAGAAAGATATTTATATATTATTCTATGATTAATTATTATAAAATATATTTTTATTATTTTTCTTTATTTTATTAATTTTTTAATTACTTATTTAATATTAAAAAATTATTATTTATCATTACTAATTATATTTGTGGATAATAATGTATTAAATTTTTCGTTTTTTGAATTTCGCGCCAATAAAGTTCATTAAATTGCCGCCTAGACGGCATGAAAATTCTCTCACAAACGAAATGAAGGGAATGGAAAATGTTTATTTTAATTTATTCGCTTCAAATTTATAGAATTATTCTAGTGAAATTCTACAGAATATTCACTAGAAATTTTTGTTAAATTATTCTATAAAATTGATCTTTTAAAATTCAGTGCAAAATTTCCGGTTGGAAACTTTATTTTTATTATTATTATTATTATTATTATTATTACTATTTTGCAATTTTAAAATAATGTTATAAGTTTCGTAACAAATATTTCTACTTTTAAGAGCACTTTCCAATTACGAAATAAAAATTCGAAATAATACTTTTGTTACGAAAAAAACATACAGTTAATTAGTGCGTTTGTTTTGTAGAGTTTACGTTAAGTATCTACTTATTTTGAATATATGCATTAACTGTTAAAATGAGATTCATAAAGTTAGATGATGAAAGCTGTTTCAAACTTCATTATCACATGCTAAAACTTTTGTTTGAATGTTTCTAAGCATTTCTCTAAAACTGATAAGCCGTTAATTTTAGAAACATTTCAGGAAATAAATATATAAATAAACAAATAGTTAATAAAATAAGATAAAAAATATTTTAAAAATAAAAGACAATATTAGGAGAAGAAAAATAAATAATAATAAAATAATAATATAAAATAATAATAAAATTCATTAAAATTAATATAATTTTTAAAGATAAAAAATTGTACTTTGCTTGAAGAGCCAGAGCTAAAATGCCTGCAGCTAATGGGGCAGAAGCAGATGTTCCAGTGTGCTTTATTGTGCACTTATTTTTTAAATCTGTTGTTACCTGAAATTTAATTACATTTTAATACATTTTTTGTTATTGTTGTTGAAAATAGCAAAATAATTATATAATTATTTTATTTATTCATTGTTATTTTATTTTATTATAAATCATAAATAATTTTTAATTATTTATAACGTTAGAAAGCAAAAGTTGATTAACAAAATGTATTTTACAGATAAATTAAAATATTTTGGAACATTATTTTATTTTTTATTATTTATTTAAAACATTTGGTATAAATCGAGCATTTTTTTTTTGAATGAAAATTGTTAATGAATTTTTTAATGAAAAGAGATAAATTTTCTTTTACTATTTTTTTTTCGAAAAAAAAAAGAAAATGTGACGAAATATTTGATGTAGCATGAAACTTACAATCATTTGATCGTGATAAGCTCCACTGCTATAAGTTGTCGCAAGGGTGGCTGAACATCGTTCACCATACCAGGGAAATCTTCCAGTTTGGCTGGCAGATCCCACTGCCACTGTGTAAATGCTACCAACATAACCATCACACCCACAATCGTCGGATTTTGATCCTCCATTTCCGGAAGCCCAAACATATATGCTACCCTTTCCTTTACGACCCTGACAAATCAATGTTTCATCACCTCAAGAAATTCTCACTTAAGAGTATAAATATTTTCACACACAGAACCATGTTTAAATGCATTTATTATTTAATCAAATAAAATATTTAATTCTCAACAAACTTTGTCAAAAAAAAATTTTTAAATTGTTTGTAGAACAATTTTAGTTAAAAACTAAAAAAAATAATCATTAGATTTTGGAGAAATTATACAAATATTAGCAATTTTGATTTTTGAAAATAGAAACAATTCTATTTTCGAAAAAATTTAAATAAATTAAAATTTTAATTTAAATAAATTTAAAGTTAATTTAAATAAATTGAAAGTTAATTTAAATAAATTTAAAGTTAATTTAAATAAATTTAAAGTTAATTTAAATATATTTAAAGTTAATTTAAATAAATTTAAAGTTAATTTAAATAAATTTAAAGTTAATTTAAATAAATTTAAAGTTAATTTAAATTTAAAATGAAACAAAATTTATAGAAAATGATTTTCTACCAAAAAAGGAATTTAATATTATTTAACTATATTTTAGAAAATTATTTTTTTTTTTTGACAAAATTTCTGAAAAACTGTACACATATATATTCTTTTTTTTCGTCAAAAGAATAGACTTTTAGAGAGTACACTTTCGTGCATTTCCTTAGAAATCAAGTTGAATTTAGAAAGCAGCATGATGTTTGCCTTTCATTAAGAAAAGTAAAGAG
The DNA here is from genome assembly GCA_032873175.1 of Leptopilina drosophilae. Taxonomy (NCBI): domain Eukaryota; kingdom Metazoa; phylum Arthropoda; class Insecta; order Hymenoptera; family Figitidae; genus Leptopilina; species Leptopilina drosophilae. The sequence continues at coordinate 73,951,729 of CM065478.1, forward strand.
TGCTTTTACTCTGCAGAGTGAGAAAAGTTTCGAGGTCATTGTCGACACATATGTTACACATTTCGTGCTCTTTTGATGCACACATGTTACTATATTAGATATCCAGCAGAGCTTTGCATAAATTATTGAAAACTAAAAACGAATTAAAAACCTCGTGTGTTTGAAAAGAGAAATTTTTACAAAAACATTGTCAAAAGAAATTTGAATCCCAATTTTTGGGGGTAAAAAGAAACTAAAGTTGGATTTTGAAAATTGTCCAAGACGCTCAAAAAAATAATGATTATTTAAAAAGTGTTTCATTTTTTCCCTGATTTTGTATTTTTAATATAACCTTCTTGAAACAATTGTTTACGATGTTTATTTATTATTACAGTTTATATTCTTTATTTTTAAACTGAAACGAAAACAATTTGATGTCACAAATCGTTTCGTTTACGAGAGAATTTTTATGCCCTCTAGGCGACAATTTAATGAACTTTAGTGGCGCCAAATTCAAATAAAAAAAATTTTATCAATAACTCGTCAATATTAGTTAGCAAATAATTATCTGTACATAATTGTTAAAATTTTTATAAACTAAATATTTACTTCTATTCATGTACAAACTATTTTTTTTATCTTTACACTGAAAAAAATTTAATTGATTCAAATAACCGATTAATTGACTATTGTCAATTAAATATTTACTCGAATCAAATAATATTTAATGGAGTCAATTAAATGGTTCAATTCATATTTGAATCACTAACTTCAGTATTTGAAGCAAATACGAACTGAACCATCTAATTGACTCTAATAAATATTTGTTGAATAAGAATAAGAATAAGAAATAAATATTATTTGATTCAATTAAATATTTAATTGATAATAGTCAATTAATCGTTTATTTGAATCAATTGAATTTTTTTTTCAGTGTAAAAATAAAAAAAAACTATATGGAAATGAGTATTATGATAAGTACAGAATGTTTATAAAAGAATTTGCAGTTATGTTACAGTAATAAAAAAAGATAACGAAAATAGGAAATATTTTTTTATTTTCTAAAAAAGTTCCATAAAATTTTTTATTTTATTACTCTACGAACGATTATTTGTTATCAATTTAAAAATATTTCGCAAATACTATGTGTGAGTGGGAAAAAACACAACACTCTGAAGATTAAAGACTTTTGTAAACTACTCTAAATTTCAAGTGATATTCCAAAAGGTATGTAAATATTATTTTTAATTCGAAAAATTGCTCCAAATATTAGACAAAATATACTGGTTTTTTTTATAAATAAAAATAGATGTCAGAAACAACCATAAATATCTTGAATAAAATTTCAAAAATCCAAAAAACAATTTTACATCTTCACTAAAAATTACCGTTTTCATTAAAAAACAATAAAAGAAAAGATTTCAATTTACTTATTTCCTTTTTCTAATCTAAAACTTTTGGTATTATTATAAAATCATATTTTAAGTACAAAATATGATTTTACAGGAAAAACGATTCAGAGGACGGAAAAAATATTCAGTAATTTACATCAACTGATTTGTGTTCATAATTTGACACTTCTTGGACGGAAAATAGTTTGTTCAATAACAATGAATACAATTTTCATCCTCGGGAATATTATAACAATTTTTTTAATTGTAAACCTAGAATCAACAAGACTTTCATCTTCTGAACGAATTCATGAACTTGGGACGATTAATATCATGAGAGAGAAAGTGATAAAAGAATATCTTTCCAATTATGATCCACTGGAAGCATTTAAAATTTTAAGTCAATACATAATGAATGAAGTGGAAATGTATGGATTTGCTGAACATCTGAACAGAACTGGCTATCCACCGGAATGGAGCAAAACAAGAAAATTGAAAAATTATAAATATTACAATTTTTTAAGATACGATTTATCGCTGGAAAAATTGGAAATAACTACACAACAAACAAAAATGCGCATTAATTATCTGAATTCTTGGTTTTTCCAGAATGCACCTGAACTCAATCACCAAATACTAACTAAATCTTACAACGAGAGAAATTTGGATGTATTAATGTTATTTGAAGATTATTATGCTAATATGATTTTTCTAAAAAATTTTTCAACACTCTATGTCGAAAATCCCGCATCTTGGAGAATAAGAAGAGCGTTATACAGTTTGGCTATACGAAATTACAATCCAAATTCAGATTTAAATTACAATTCGACTTGTTTTTTTAAGCAGAATGTGAAAACAAAAACTGTCGTCGATCATATAAATTTAGGAGATACTTTCGGAACGTCTAATTTCATTACTTGTAGCAGCAAGTATGAAGAACCATTCTCATATAATGATGAAAACTTAAATAACAAATTGCATTCATATTGGATTAATTACCAATTGTTAATTACGGATTCTATCCTAATGGTGAGTTTGGATGACATAGCTGAACTTGATGATGAAAAAATTTACGTAATTCTAACTGAGGTACAACTAAAACTAGTAAGTGAAAAAGCATTTTCTTTTACCAACGGTAAACGAAATGCATATTTAAAAATGGAAACTTCCCCAATTCACGAAAGATCTATCTGGATAACTAATTTGGCAAATGAAATTGAAAAGTATAGACAGATGGAAGAAGAATATTTTAACACTGATTCCGACAGTGATGTTTGAAGAAATTGCTATCAAATCTATTACAAAAAAAAAATTACTGACAATTCTTTCGATAGTTTACATTTGTATTTGATAGGAAAATTATTTTGTATCATTACTTTGTATCAGCTGTTCAATAATTTCTTCCATAAAATTTTCCAAACATATTTTTTTATCTTTAAATAAAAGAATTTACTACAATCAAAAATATTCAATCTTGTAAATAAATATTTACAGTTATCTTTTAAATAATAAAAAAAAGTTATTAAATATTTAAAATTGTTCTTTATTTTCAACAAGAGTTTTGTAAACATAGGAAATTTTTGACTCTCAGAAAAAACTTATTTATTATTACTAAATTTTTTAATAATTATTTTTCTTACACTTGTATTGTATCTGCATTACAAGTACAGATAAACTTCAAGCAAAGTATGAGACATTCAAGGCTCGGATCGTCTTTAAGACATTAAAAAAAGTCGCTTTAATCGCATAAATTCACAACAAAAGTCACGAAAGGTCGCATAAATTTACAACAAAAGTCACGAAAAGTCGCAAAAAATTTTCAAAAAAGTCGAATTAAATTTTAGGAAAAAAACCCAAAAAGAAAACACGAAATTGTCAAAATTGTAAAAAAATCACATTTCTCGCCAACACATACTTTAACATCAAACAATTTGAAATAATATTTAAAAAAATTTAATAAAATGCATGGCAAAATTTTAATTAGGTATTTTTAACATTCTTTTAAAAAATCTGTTCAAAAGTTCAATTATTTTTATAAATAATAAAATTCTGTTCCAAAATTCAGTTATTTAAAAAAAATGTAACAAAATGCATGTCACAATTTCAATTATCTTTATAAATAATAAAATCCTTCTCTAAAATTCATTTATTTTCAAAAATAATGAAATTCTTCGCAAACATTCAATTACATTCAAAAATTATTTTTAAACTCGTCAGAATTTTATAAATAATAAAATTCATTATAGAAATTCAATTATTTTCAAAAGTAATAAAATTCTCCGCAGAATTTTAATTATTCTTAAATTTTTTTAAATTTCTCGTCAAATTATTATTATCTTCATAAATGAAAAAAATATATCATGGAAATTTAATTATTTTTAAAAGTTCTGATAAAATTCTTTGAAAAATTCAATTATCTTCAAATGTAAAAAAATTCTTTGCAGAAATTCGATTATTTTCAAATTTTTTTTTCAATTCTCAAAATTTCAATTATCATTATAAATATCAAAATTCTTCTTCAAAATTCAATTACTTTTAAACATTTTTGAAAAAAATCTGTCCAAAAATTCAATTATCTTTATAAATATCAAAATAAAAGTAATAAATTTCTTCGCAGAAATTCAATAATTTTCAAACAATTTTTTTAAATTTCTCGTCAAAATTAGAATTATCTTCATAAATAATAAAATTCATCATGGAAAGTTAATGATTTTCAAAAGTACTGATGAAATTCTTTGCAAAATTCAATTATCTCAAAAAATAAGAAAATTTATCGTAGAAATTCAATAATTTTCAAACAATTTTTTTAAATTTCTCATCAAAATTATAATTATCTTCATAAACAATAAAATTCATCATGGAAAGTTAATGATTTTCAAAAGTACTGATAAAATTCTTTGCAAAATTCAATTATCTTCAAATGTAAAAAAATTCTTTGCAGAAATTCGATTATTTTCAAATTTTTTAAAATTCTCCCCACAATTTCAACTATTTTTATAAAAATATCAAAATTCTTCTTCAAAATTTAATTACTTTTAAACATTTTTAAAAAAATCTGTTCTAAATTTTAATTATCCTTATAAATAATAAAATTTTTCTCTAAAATTCAATTATTTGCAAAGAATTTTAATAAAATTATTGTCAAAATTTTAATTATCTTTATAAATAAAAAAATCATCCTAGAAATTAAATTATTTTCAAATTCTTTTTTTTTATAAAATCTTATAATATAAAATAATCATTTTATCACTTGGTCATCTTTAACTATTATAAAACATGAAAACATTGATTGCTCCGAGTCGAAGACTCGGTGTGATCGAATTCTTCATGTTTTATGACAATTTTTCATACGTAGTTTAATTTCAAAAAGGTTTGAATTTGAATCTTTTGAAGGATTTTAATTCTTATGGAAAAATAATAATTAAATAATTATTTAAAAAAGAAGTAATTGATGTTTTTTTTTAATTTGAAAGAAATCTGTAAATAATCTTTACAGAACATTTTCTTGACTAAAACTTTTTCCTTTAACTTTAATTTTCTGAAAAATTAAAAAATTTCAGTCGCATTTTACTAAAAAAAACTTGAAAAAGTCGATTAGTAGCATCTTTGCACAAAAAAGTCGAAAAAAGTCACATTTCCTTAGAAAAGTCGAAAAAAATCGAAATAGTCGCACAATCCGAGCCCTGGACATTGGAAAAAATTTCATTGAAATTATGTTAAAGAAAAATTTCATTTCTTTTTTTTCAATAATTAATTCACTGATATTTTACAAGTTTATTGCTAATTTGCAACCAAATTCAAAATCTAGAGATGCGCGCCAAATTACAATGCGAAACTACTCTTAAAAATCCATAAACCATTTTTTAAGCCTCTTGAAGAAAATTTTCAAATTCCGAGTCGAGCTCTTTTTGAATCTAAATAATATAACGGTAGAATGCAATTCATTTTAGAAAATGAGATTTAAAAATGTAAATTAAGATTGCATATGTAATACGAAATCTAGAGGAGAGAACTATTGATTCGCTGGATTGCACTTTAAAATTGGTTTTCCTTCTCACTGTTCATTCAATTAAAAATTAAGGTTAATAGCTTCAATAGACTTCTCAGCTTCTGCAATATAATTTTTAGTCTGTTATTTTAATCAAATTAGAATGATAAAATCTTCAAAATTATGCAATGCACTTCTCTCGAAGAAATTTAGTTCAATGAGACCGGAATTTAATAAACTATTGTTTTATATTGCAAATGAAAAACGCCTTAATGAAATAAGATGAGAAAAAAATATATTTATTACTCTTACTTTCATAAATAAATGAAACTTAATTCGTAATTATAATAGTTATAATAGTCGTAATTATAATATTATAATAGTTAAATTAATGTTTAGGTTAATTCCAATCGTTAGAGAAAGAAATTGCATTAAAAATGGTTAAATTAACAGCGTAAGTATTCGATTGGTGCGCGAAGATGCTCAACTAAAGGGGGCGGAGCTTAGAATAACGGGAGTGAGCGAGAGAGTTTGGAACTTCTTTGTCGCTCTCATTGCCCCCACTCCGGCGCATGCGCTCTACTGTCCCACTCTTCTCATTTGGAGCGCGTCAAGTATATAAATAAAATTTACTAGACTTTAACTCTATTAAAATAAACACTTTTTCAATAAATAAAATAAAAAGCACAATTTTTTCTAATCTTATCTATTACTTTTTTTTATTTCTCTATAAGAACAAAAGATTAAATATTAAATGATTGAACAAAAGATGAAATAGTTAAAATTTCCAACAGTATAGTTAGAAGTTTATTTAATAAATAAAAGAAAAGAATAAAAAGGTGTTTATCGCGACAAAATAATAAAAAAGTACCTATAAAACAAAAATAGAAAGGCAAAAAAAAAGTTGTGAAATAGTAAAAATTTGAGAAAGCATGTATATTAAAGTATCAAGGGTTTGAAATAGTTTTTATATGACCTGATACAGGTCACTGGGGAAAAGAGACTCACCTGCTTGACTCCCCTCTCGAGTGCTTCAGAGGCCAATCTGCCCGGTGCTTCTAAACTTTTTCCATCGTCTGCTGGACCCCACGATGCCGTATAAATATCGACCAATTCTGGCTTATAACCGAGAGCCTCACCTTCGACCCGGTCGTTAACAACTCCGTCTAGCATTTTAATTCCCCCAATTGATGCCTCAAAAGCCACTCCAACACCACATTTTTTATTGTCAGCCTCCATTGCTATTTCGCCAGCACATCTAGTGCCGTGTCTATTTAATCCTAAAACGAAAAAAATTTCTTTCATTTTTTATTAATTGACAAAAAAAAATTACTTTAGGAAAAAAAATAGATTCCTACAGAAACTAAATGTTAAATACAAATTTATTTTACGAAATATCCTGAAACATTTCACAGAAAATTACGTGCCTGTTGCTTCGTAACGAGGTATCGGATCATTATCCCTGTTATTAACATCATAACTGATTTCAGGATCCTGTTGAAAATTTGATGAATATTAGAATAATGTTAATTAACATTGTTAATTAACAAAAAAAAAAATTTGCAGTAAATTTAATATTTGTTAAAATTATCTCGTTTATTTTATTCGTGATGGGGCAAATCATAAATGTCACATTATAATTTGATATCTAAAGTTTATACAACATGATAATAACCGCAGAATTTGTAACATCTGCGCTGGAGAATTAAAATTATTTTATATAGTTTCGGTGTGTAACGTTTAATTATAAATTATTCATAAACTTCGTATCATTTTGTTGCGGATTATATGTTTATATATACACACATATTTCATAATTAAAATATATTTATTGTCTTATTAATTATGCAAGTGTGGTTGAATTATTCCTGGAGTTTCATTCATTTTTATTTGAAATCTATAATGTTTTTTCAGTAAATCAAAATTTCTTTGGACTAAAAATTCAGGAGAGAAACAAAGTGCTTTGCTGTTATTAATAAAAATTTTTAACAAACAGAACTTCTCATTAAAAAAAAAGTAACTTTTATTGATTCAAAATAATACATTCTTTAAATTTTGTATTTCCTAAACTTTCACTAAATTCTAAATTTAATTACTTAGAAATAATTGCAAAATTCAACAATATTTTCTAGAATTTTTAAATAACTTCTTCTTGAAATCAATTATTTTTGATAATTTTTCGAAGAACTTTGTAAAAGTTCAATTATTTAAATTCTGATTTCCAAATCTAATTGGGCGAAAATTCAATTATTTTCTTAAATTTTTAAATACTTTTTCGAAATTAATTATTTTTAATAATGGAAAAAACAGAAAAATCGTTGAAAATGTAGGAAAACAAAAATATTGAAACTAAGTAATTTTCCAAAAAAAAAAAAAAAAATTATAAAAAAAAAATTTGTACTGTTTATTAAAAATAGATATTTTAAATTATATGCAATTAAAAAAATTTCCAAATAAATTAAAAATTCGTAAAATTTTTTGAAAACAAATCAATTTTTTAAAAGAATTTATAGAAAATTTTAATAATAAAAAAGTTACTCATAATATGTATTATTAATAAATAAATAAATCAAATTAAAAAAAACAATTCTTTTTAAAGAATTTTAAAATCGAATTTATTTTTTATTTACAGAAAAAAATTACGTAAATCAAAATGCAAGATTTATGTAAAAATTGTAGAACTGAATCTAAAGTTGTAAATTTTTAGAAAATTTTAATTTGTTCTTTTTTGAAAAGAATTTAATTCTTTTTAAAACAATTTATATAAAGTATTAAATAATGTATCATGTTTCTGAAGAACTTTAATAACAAATTTATTTTTTACTTAAAGAAATAAATTACAACTGTGTAATGCAACATTTCTTAATAATTTTATAATTTAGTCAAAAGAAGTAAGTTGGGAAAATGCTAATTTTTTCCACGATACAATTGAATTTAGAACATAATTAAAAAATTCTGAAAACTAATTTTTTTTTAAATGTAATTTAATTTTTCAAAAATAATTGATTTTCTTGGACGAATTTTTTGAAAATTTAGAAAATAAATTCATTTTCACGAAAAATTACGTAATTTACAAATTTAAAACAAAATTCAATTTTACAAAATTTTAAGAATTCTAAAAAATTTAACTGTTTAAGAATTTTAATAGAATTATTTTTTGTAATTGGTATTTTCGTAAAAGAAACAAAAATATTAAAAATTATTCAATTCCTAAAAATTGTAATAGAGAATTCTAAAAATCACTTTTTTAAAATACATTTTTGTATAATTTTTTGAAGCTAATTGTTTTCATTCATTTTTTCGTGGTTCACTTTTATTTAATAAATAGTAAAAAGAATTTAAATCCTTTACTAAAAAAATATATCATTAATAACAAATAATGATAATAATAAATAATAAAACATTTTCAATTCTTTTTAAATTTTTTTTAATACGGTTAAAATATAGATTTTAACTAATTTAGAAGCAACTTATTAGTATTATTTTTATTATTTATTATTATTATTATTATTTATTTTAATTTATTATTATTATTTTTTATTTAATTATTTTATATTTATATTTATACTATTTATATATTTATACTAAAATTTATTTATTTTCATTGTAAACGGATTTTCAATAAAAGAAAAACGAGCAAAACAAATGTAAAGTTAAAAATTAATATTTTTAACTAATTTTTTTGTTTTCAAAAAATAAAAAGAAAAGCAGTACTTTTCTTGACATCTGTTGGGGAATTTTTCAACTGTTTAAAACAATGTGAACTTACGTAATTATTTCGCAGATCGTCGTGGGTATATTCGAGGCCATCATCCAGAACAGCAACCCTTATGCCTCGACCCGTTATCCCCAGTCGGTACAGGGGTAGAACATTCAAGTCCAGTTTAGGGAGGTTTCTGTTTGATCGTGTGTCTTGCTAAATCACAAGATAAGCCATTTTTTCACAAAATAGTTGATACTTTCAGAAAAATAAACGCAGGAGCGCTGCAAGTTATGTTTTTTTTTCTTTCAATGAATTAAATTCTATAAAACATTTTCAAATCTTTTTTAAATTTTTTTTTGTAATTTTGTTTATATTCAAAATTTGGTAATAAATTTCTTATTCGTAAATTAAAGGAGAAATTATTGATTAGGAATTGGAGAGAATTTTTTAAGTTCAGAATTAAATAAAAGCCGAAATTGAAGTTGAAATTACAATTAAAATTGAAAGTAAAATTGAAAAAAAAATTGAAGTTGATTTGAAATTTGTATTTAAAACTGAAATTTAAGTTAATGATAAAATTAAAGTTCAAATTAAAATTCAAATTGAAGTTCAAATTGAAACTGAAATTTAAGTTTAAATTGAAATTAAAGTTTAAATTGAAATTAAAATTGAAATTGAATTTAAAAGTAAAATTTAAGTTCAAATTGAAATTCAAATTGAAGTTCAAGTAGAAACTGAAATTTAAGATTAAATTGAAATTAAAGTTCAAATTGAAATTAAAATTGAAATTGAATTTAAAAGTAAAATTTAAGTTCAAATTGAAATAAAAATTGAAGTTGATATGCAATTTGTATTTAAAACTGAAATTTAAGTTCAAATTGAAATTAAAATTGAATTTCAATTTAAAACTGAAATTAAAATTGAAATTGAAATTAAAATTGAATTTAAATTTAAAACTGAATTTAAATTTAAAACTGAAATTGAAGTTGAAATTGAAATTAAAGTTGCAATTAAAATTAAAGTTGAAATTAAAACTGAAATTTAAGTTAAAGTTAAATTATAAATTGAAATCAAAATTGAAGTTGAAATTGAAATTAAAGTTGAAATTAAAATTGAAGTTGAAATTGAAACTAAAATTGAATTTGAATTTGAAACTGATATTGAAGTTGAAATTGAAATTAATGTTTAAATTGAAATCAAAATTGAATTTGAATTTAAAACTGAAAGTTAAGTCCAAACTGAAATTAAAATTGAATTTGAATTTAAAACTAAAATTGAAGTTGAAATTGGAATTAAAGTTAAAATTGAAACTAAAATTGAATTTGAATTTGAAACTGATATTGAAGTTGAAATTAAAATTAAAGTTCAAATTGAAATCAAAATTGAATTTGAATTTAAAACTGAAAGTTAAGTTCAAACTGAAACTAAAATTGAATTTGAATTTAAAACTAAAATTGAAGTTGAAATAGTAATTAAAGTTAAAATTGAAACTAAATTGAATTTGAATTTGAAACTGATATTGAAGTTGAAATTGAAATTAAAGTTCAAATTGAAGTCAAAATTGAATTTGAATTTAAAACTGAAAGTTAAGTTCAAACTGAAATTAAAATTGAATTTGAATTTAAAACTAAAATTGAATTTGAATTTAAAACTAAAATTGAATTTGAATTTAAAACTAAAATTGAATTTGAAATTGGAATTAAAGTTGAAATTGAATTTGAATTTGAAACTGAAATTGAAGCTGGATTTGAAATTAAAGTTCAAATTAAAATCAAAATTGAATTTGAATTTAAAATTGAAATTTAAGTTCAAATTGAAATTAAAATCTTATTTGAATTTAAAACTGAAATTTAAGTTCAAATTGAAATTAAAATTGAATTTGAATTAAACACTGAAATTCAAGTTGAAATTGAAGTTAAAGTTAAAATTAGAATTGAAGTTGAAATTTAAACTAAAGTTGAAATTAAAATTAAAGTTGAAATTGAATTTGAATTTGAAACTGAAATTGAAGTTGAATTTGAAATTAAAGTTTAAATTGAAATCATAATTAAAAACACATCATCAAATTGTATGAAGAATTTTTGATCACAAAAGAAAAAAATCGTTACCAAATACCATTCTTGATCCCAAAGTTCGTCGTTGAAAATTTTCACATCCTCTGATTCATCTATTGTTAGAGTATTAAGTTTTGCTTTATTTTTATCAATTTCTCTCGAACACTGACCATGGCAGTCAGAATTGAAAGCAAAAGGCAGTCGCTTTTCTCTTATCAAGGGCTTTTCTGATTCAATATCGTCCAACACGATGTAATCCCTCTTATGACGGGTAATAACTTTTTGTTCTTCCGCCCACATTATCTATATTTCCAAATAATAAAATAAAATCAATAACAGCAACAACAAGGCGAAAAAAATTCTACACGAATTGACGTGGAAATAATAAAGGAAATTTTAATAATAAATAAATAAAGAAAAGAAGAAATTAAATATAATCATACCTTTGATGTTGAGTCTAAAATTTTTAACGAGTGAGAAATTCCCCTTTTTCTTTGATCTGGATTTTTGCTTTTATGCCATAAATATGTATTCTCAAATCCAAGAACCTGTGACAAAAAATTCACAGTAATATTCGACGTATTAATATCTTTCACAGAGAATGAAATTTCGTAGGATATATTGGAAAAATGTCATGCATAATATTATTTTTGTTTTCGGGGGAAAAAATCAGGTTCAATTATAATGATGATTTTTTAAATTAATGAATCGGGGTTATCGTTGAAATTTAATGTTTTCCTGATTCCTGTAAAAATGAAAATCAATTAAACTCTAGAAGGGTTAAATAATAAATAATGTGAATAAAATAAAATATTTAATTAGATATTTAATAAATATTAATAAATATTGAAATTAACGAATTTTTAATAATTAAATTAGCTAATTAATAATTAAATATTAATTAACAATAAGTTTTTTAATTAAAGGTGAATGAAGAAAAAAGAAGAAAAAAAAAATAAAAAAAAATAATAATTTTTTTAATTCAAAATAAATAAAATAAATATAATAAAGAAAATAAATGAAATAATAAATTAAATATCCTATGAAAAAATATTTTTCCTTTTTTTTGCCTCTAATTCTATATGAATAATTGGGAAAATGATTTACGGTAAAGAGGAAAAAAACTGGGGGTTGAAATGGACGTCGCAATTATATCCACCCCTAAGAATACTCAATAAGGGACGCTTTTACCAGGACTACATAAATAGAAAAGAAGTCATTCGGTAAAAGGTATGAAGTTAATTTTTTTTTTTTTTTTTTTGAAGAAAAATGACCCAGAGTGGCATTTGTAGGGCGTCCGGGCATCGATACCGACAGGTGGACATGGCAGTGAATGGTGCCTGTGTATTGAGGGTTACGATATTTGTATAACGCCAGTCACATATGGCACGTTTTTGTCAGTAGACGAACCGCCTAGCTCTTTATGACTCCTGTTTACTACTCTCCTGATACTTAACTGCCCGCCAAAAAAAATATGTCCAATCCACTTACAGGAGTGACACAAAAATTTAATTTTTTTTTCAAGATAAAATTTTTACTTTTTTACTCATTTTCAGAAAAAATTCTTTATTCTTTTTCTCTAACCCTAAAGAATATTCTGATTCAGTCTAAAAATTATTAGAAACTCAAAAAAAATTGTTCAGTCTAAAAATTATTAGAAACTCAAAAAAAATTGTTCAGTCTAAAAATTATTAGAAACTCAAAAAAAATTGTTCAGTCTAAAAATTATTAGAAACTCAAAAAAAATTGTTCAGTCTAAAAATTATTAGAAACTCAAAAAAAATTGTTCAGTCTAAAAATTATTAGAAACTCAAAAAAAATTGTTCAGTCTAAAAATTATTAGAAACTCAAAAAAAATTGTTCAGTCTAAAAATTATTAGAAACTCAAAAAAATTGTTCAATCTAAAAATTATTAGAAACTCAAAAACCTATTCTAATACTTATATATTAAATAATTTGACATTTTTGCGAATTTCTTTAATTGTACAATTATTTAGAAACATCAAAATAACATCATTTTTCAATGAATGAATAAATGAATTTTTTCATTACCGAATAAGTATTTAATCATTGTTATTATTCCATAGGATTTAAAATTTTATAATTTAGAAAATATTTTTGCGAAATAATCCAAGTAATGTAAATTTGCAATTATTATTTATTACTTATTAAATCTCGACACTTCCGTGCCAAATTTAATAATTAGTAAATTATAACTCAAAATTTACATTACTCGGATTATATAGCAAAAATATTTTCTAAATTATTAAATGATAAATTAGAAAATTTATTCTTTTATAAATTAAGATTTTATGAGAAAATCATTATTTTATAGTATAATAATATTGTTACTGTAACTTTTTAAAATAATTTTTGAACGAGTTCTTTGACAATTTTCGAATCTATTTATTTTCAATCTAATTTTACGTGAAATTTCGATTATTCGGAAATTCTTCAATTAAAAATATTTTAGAAAATAAGAACTTCAAGTACTTTCAAGAAAATTTTGATTAAAATCATCAAAAAAAAAATTAGTTCGCCTGAATGATTAATTTAATTATTAATTTAATAGTTATATATTAAAAAAATTAAACCGCTTCCAAAAGAACTGAAATTAAATTCTTTTAGAATAAATTCCTTCTACTGAATTGTTAATTAAAGTGTATTCAAATTTTCAAAGATTTGAACTCGGAATTTTTTCGAAATTCAATAATTTCTAAAAACTGTAAATTTTCGTAACTTTTCTAAAATTTAACTATTTTCTTAGAGTTTTTAACCAAAAATTAATCTCCAATTTTTGTATAGTTAAGTAAAATAATTCATAATTAAATATATATTTAAAAATTCATCTACTTTCGAAAGAATTAGAATGCAATTTGTTAAAATAATTCGTTCCACAAATTTGTTAATTAAAAGAATTTTTTTACAAAAAATTTCGTTAAAATTGTTAATTAAAAGTTTAATTAAAATCCAGATTTTTAAAGATTTCAATTTGCAACCTATTTGAAATACATTTTTTTTAAAAAATGCAATTTCAAAAATTCAATTAATATCTAGATCGTTGGTTGAATTGAATTTTTCATACAATTTTGATCAGGAAAATCTACAAGATTTCAATTATTTAAATAGAGAAATTTTATAATTTTTTTTTTTTTAAATGCAATTTCAAAAATTTAATTAATATCTAGATCGTTGGTTGAATTGAATTTTTCATACAATTTTTATCAGGCAAATCTACAAGATTTTAATTATTTAAATAAAGAAATTTTATAATTTATTGAATAATCGTATTCGCGGTAATTTTAATTGTGAGGTATACGAAAAAAGTTACCGAAATTAAAAAAAAACAGAATTTTGTTATGAATTGTAAAAATGAAATGCTTTGCTGTACTTTTAAATAAAATTCTATATTTCAAATATTATCGAATTAAAAATTATATTTTCAGTATTTTTTCCACTCTATGTAAATTGAGATTTTTGAAATTGACAAGATTTAACATTTCTCTCACAAATGAATATATTTGCAGTTTGTGCACTGTATTGAAAATATTTTTGATTATCAAAATATCCTGTTACATTTATATAACAAATAGTGATGTAACGTTTCTATTTACATAATAATGTCATATTCGTGAATATTTATTATTCAAAAATAATATTATAACACAAGTTTGACATTATTATATGATTATTATTATTTGTTAAGTTTAAAAACATATAAATTGTCATTCACATGTTGAAAAAATGTTAAAATTTTATTAATTTTTTCAATTTATTAATTATTTTTTTATAACAATTTCTGTAAACAAATTATTTTTTAAACCATTTTTGAAAAAAAAATTAATCATTTGATCCGCAGTCTTGTTTTCAATAATAATTTTGCTGAAAATTTCATTTGTTTAATCATGGACTCAAATAAGTGCAAAAAACTGCTTTATTATTTGTTTATAAATTATTTACAACAAATAGAGTGAAGATTTTTAAAAAATCATACATGTTCTTTCAGTAATTTTTCGCGTCGAATCTAGTGTCGTTATTAGTTTTTTAAAATTTTATTAATTTACTCTATTTGTTTATAACAATTTCTATAAACAAATTATTTTTTAAACGATTTTGAACGCCAAAAGTCGGAATTTGATCCGCAGTTCTGTTTTCAATAATAATTTTGCTGAAAATTTCATTTGTTTAATCATGGACTCAAATAAGTGCAAAAAACTGCTTTATTATTTGTTTATAAATTATTTGCAACAAATAGAGTTTAAATTTTTAAATATTCATACATGTTCATTTTGTAATTTCTCGCGTAGAATCTAGTGGCGGTGTTATTTTTTAGAAATTTATTAATTTTCTCTATTTGTTTATAACAATTGCTATAAACAAATTATCTTTTAAACGATTTTGGACGTCAAAAGTCAGGATTTGATCCGCAGTTTTATGTCCAATAATAATTTTTGTTGAAATTTTCATTTATTCAATCATGAGCGTTAATGGGTTAATGCAATAAAAACGGAATTTTTTTTTGTACTTCTGACAAAATTAATTTAAAATAATTACTATTTTTACTTTGATTAAAAATTCTAATTTTTGATGACAAAAAGGGAAAAAAGTTGAATATTAATTATTTACTTGACAAAATGTTACAATTCTTCTCCGTTTGCATATATATCTACATTTAGAGAAAAGCACAAACTCTGATGAAGAGACCGTCTGATGAAACACAACTATGTATATAGCAACTATAGAGATTCACTAGCGGTAATATTTGAATGTCGTTCATGATTTTGTGGCATCTGGGCTAGACTGAGAAGTTGCTGGTGGCAAACTCTCAACGAAGATTCAGGTCGAAAGTTAACGAAGGCAAAATGGCAAGCAGAACATCGCTGTGACGTCTGTCGTTCTTCCTAACGGATAGTTCATTATGGTGGTGCAGAGGTAAAAGGGTGTCCTGTCGTTTATTTCAATTACTGGCAAACGTTTACGCTGAATCAGCAATCCATATACACTGTCGTGCGACCAAATCACTACTAACGCATATATGCCATTAATAATTGCTGTCGAATCACTCCTCCTCTTCCAAGGTTGTAGGAAAAAAAAAATTTACATCTATTGAATACAAATAAAACATAATGGTCATCAACTCTTTTCTAATCACTTTAATATTTCACAAAGAATTCTTTAAGTCAACAGCAAAAATTTCCTACTTAAAAAAACAAGTTATCAAATTAGCTAAATAGAATTTGAATTCAAATTTTTATTCTACAAAAATGAATTTCAATTTAAATTGGAATTCTACAAAATAGAATTTTAATTCAAATTGGAATTCTACAGAATGAAATTTTAATTCAAATTTGAATTCTTCTAAATAGAAATTAAATTTAAAATCGAATTCTACAAAAAACAATTTCAATTCAAATTTGAGTTTTACAAAATATAAAATGGAATTTTAATTCAAATTTGAATTAAAATTAAAATTTCAATTTTAATATTCTATTTTGTAGAATTTAAATTCTATTATTTAGAATTCAAATTCTATTAATTAGAATTAAAATTCCATTTTGTAGAATTAAAATTCTATTTTGTAGAATTAAAATTCTATTTAGTAGAATTCAAATTCTATTTTGTTAAATTCAAGTTCTGTTTTTTAGAATTTTTAATTTAAATTAAAATTGCATTTAATAGAATCCAACTGGATTTTGTATAATTAGAATTTGTTTTATTTTGTAGAATTAAATTTCTGTTTTGTAGAATTCAAATTCTATATTGTAGAATTCAAATTCTATATTGTAGAATTCAAATTTTATTTTGTAGAATTAAAATTCTATTTAGTAGAATTCAAATTATGGTTTCTAGAATTTTTAATTTGAAATAAAATTGCCTTCTATAGAATGCAATTGGATTTTGTATTACTAGAATTTGTTCTATTTATAAAATTTTATTTTTTTATATGTTCTATTTTATTAAAAAAAAACAAAATTGAAATAAATATTTTGTAGAATTAAAATTTTATTTTGTAGAATTCAAATTCTATTTTGTAAAATTCATATTCAATCAGGCTTCGCACTCTTCTACTAAAAGCTACTATTTGCTACTTTTTTGATACGAGGCTACTTTTTGGCTACTTTTTTAAGCCTAATGCTACTAAAAGCTACTTTTCTCAACAAATAGTGTTAAAACTAAAATCGTTAATGAAAAATGACAGCCAATAAGATAATAGGAAATAATTTTGCCAACATTTACTCTATTGAATTAAACAAATTTTTTTAAACATTTTTTCAATTTTTCAAAAAACAATCTTGACTGTTCATAATTATAATTGAAAAATTTTATTAATTCAATTTCATTAAAATTTATTGATACTAATTGAATTTGTGCAAAGAATATTACTATTTATAAAAGTAATTGAATCCTTAAAAAAAATGTTATTACATATTTATGAAAATAATTAAATGTTTGCGTAGAATTTTATTAACATTTTTGAAAATAATTGAATTGTAGAGAACAATTTAATTATTTATAAAGATAATTGAATTATTTTTTTAACTTTATGCAAATTTATGAAAAGAATTGAATTCTTATGAGGAATATTTTTCAAAAATAATATTTAAAAGAATTTAGTAAATCGGAAAAATTTTGGTACTGATGAAAATAATTGAAATAATTGAATTCCTTAGACAAAATTTAAGAACCACTTTACTTTTTTAATTATCTACATGCTTTGCTAAAAAAACTAATTTTATAAAAAATTTAAAAAACCGAAATTCTTAAAATTCATCTGTTTCAACTTGTTTTTCTAGTTTTGCTTCTTTATTTTTGGGTTTTTAAGAACCACTTTACTTTTTTAATTATCTACATGTTTTGCTAAAAAAACTAATTTTATAAAAAATTTAAAAAACCGAAATTCTTAAAATTCATCTCTTTCCACTTATTTTTCTAGTTTTGCTTCCTTATTTTTGGGTTTTTTAGAACCACTTTACTTTTTTAATTATCTACATGCTTTGCTAAAAAAAATAATTTTAGAAAAAAATTTAAAAAACCGAAATTCTTAAAATTCATCTGTTTTAACTAATTTTTCTAGTTTTGCTTCTTTATTTTTGGGTTTTTTAGAACCACTTTAGTTTTTTAATTATCTACATGCTTTGCTAAAAAAAACTAATTTTAGAAAAAAATTTAAAAAACCGAAATTCTTAAAATTCATCTGTTTCAACTTGTTTTTCTAGTTTTGCTTCTTTATTTTTGGGTTTTTGAGAACCACTTTACTTTTTTAATTATCTACATGCTTTGCTAAAAAAACTAATTTTATAAAAAATTTAAAATACCGAAATTCTTAAAATTCATCTGTTTCCACTTATTTTCTAGTTTTGCTTCTTTATTTTTGGGTTTTTGAGAACCACTTTACTTTTTTTATTATCTACATGCTTTGCTAAAAAAACTAATTTTATAAAAAATTTAAAATACCGAAATTCTTAAAATTCATCTGTTTCCACTTATTTTTCTAGTTTTGCTTCTTTATTTTTGGGTTTTTTAGAACCACTTTACTTTTTTAATTATCTACAAGCTATGCTAAAAAAAAACTAATTTTATAAAAAAATTTAAAAACCGAAATTCTTAAAATTCATCTGTTTCAACTTGTTTTTCTACTTTTGCTTCTTTATTTTTGGGTTTTTGAGAACGACTTTACTTTTTTAATTATCTACATGCTTTGCTAAAAAAAACTAATTTTATAATAAATTTAAAAAACCGAAATTATTAAAATTCATCTGTTTCCACTTATTTTCTAGTTTTGCTTCTTTATTTTTGGGTTTTTGAGAACCACTTTACTTTTTTTATTATCTACATGCTTTGCTAAAAAAACTAATTTTATAAAAAATTTAAAAAACCGAAATTCTTAAAATTCATCTGTTTCCACTTATTTTCTAGTTTTGCTTCTTTATTTTTGGGTTTTTGAGAACCACTTTACTTTTTTAATTATCTACATGCTTTGCTAAAAAAACTAATTTTATAAAAAATTTAAAATACCGAAATTCTTAAAATTCATCTGTTTCCACTTATTTTCTAGTTTTGCTTCTTTATTTTTGGGTTTTTGAGAACCACTTTACTTTTTTTATTATCTACATGCTTTGCTAAAAAAACTAATTTTATAAAAAATTTAAAATACCGAAATTCTTAAAATTCATCTGTTTCCACTTATTTTTCTAGTTTTGCTTCTTTATTTTTGGGTTTTTAGAACCACTTTAGTTTTTTAATTATCTACATGCTTTGCTAAAAAAAACTAATTTTAGAAAAAAATTTAAAAAACCTAAATTCTTAAAATTCATCTGTTTCCACTTATTTTCTAGTTTTGCTTCTTTATTTTTGGGTTTTTGAGAACCACTTTACTCTTTTAATTATCTACATGCTTTGCTAAAAAAGCTAATTTTATAAAAAATTTTTAAAACCGAAATTCTTAAAATTCATGTATTTCAACTTGTTTTTCTAGTTTTGCTTCTTTATTTTTGGGTTTTTGAGAACCACTTTACTTTTTTAATTATCTACATGCTTTGCTAAAAAAACTAATTTTATAAAAAATTTAAAATACCGAAATTCTTAAAATTCATTTATTTCAACTTGTTTTTCTAGTTTTGCTTCTTTATTTTTGGGTTTTTGAGAACCACTTTACTTTTTTAATTATCTACATGCTTTGCTAAAAAAATTAATTTTATAAAAAATTTAAAATACCGAAATTCTTAAAATTCATCTGTTTCCACTTATTTTTCTAGTTTTGCTTCTTTATTTTTGGGTTTTTGAGAACCACTTTACTTTTTTAATTATCTACATGCTTTGCTAAAAAAAACTAATTTTAGAAAAAAATTTAAAAAACCGAAATTCTTAAAATTCATTTATTTCAACTTGTTTTTCTAGTTTTGCTTCTTTATTTTTGGGTTTTTGAGAACCACTTTACTTTTTTAATTATCTTCATGCTTTGCTAAAAAAACTAATTATATAAAAAATTTTAAATACCGAAATTCTTAAAATTCATCTGTTTCCACTTATTTTCTAGTTTTGCTTCTTTATTTTTGGGTTTTTGAGAACCACTTTACTTTTTTTATTATCTGCATGCTTTGCTAAAAAAACTAATTTTATAAAAAATTTTGAAAACCGAAATTCTTAAAATTCATCTGTTTCCACTTATTTTTCTAGTTTTGCTTCTTTATTTTTGGGTTTTTGAGAACCACTTTACTTTTTTAATTATCTACATGCTTTTCAAAAAAAAGCTAATTTTATAAAAAATTTAAAAAACCGAAATTCTTAACATTTATCTGTTTCTACTTATTTTTCTAGTTTTGCTTCTTTATTTTTGGGTTTTTGAGAACCACTTTACTTTTTTAATTATCTACAAGCTATGCTAAAAAAACTAATTTTATAATAAATTTAAAATACCGAAATTCTTAAAATTCATCTGTTTCCACTTATTTTCTAGTTTTGCTTCTTTATTTTTGGGTTTTTGAGAACCACTTTACTTTTTTAATTATCTACATGCTTTGCTAAAAAAGCTAATTTTATAAAAAATTTAAAAAACCGAAATTCTTAAAATTTATGTTTCTACTTGTTTTTCTAGTTTTGCTTCTTTATTTTTGGGTTTTTGAGAACCACTTTACTTTTTTAATTATCTACATGCTTTGCTAAAAAAACTAATTTTATAAAAAATTTAAAATACCGAAATTCTTAAAATTCATCTGTTTCCACTTATTTTCTAGTTTTGCTTCTTTATTTTTGGGTTTTTGAGAACCACTTTACTTTTTTTATTATCTACATGCTTTGCTAAAAAAACTAATTTTATAAAAAATTTAAAATACCGAAATTCTTAAAATTCATCTGTTTCCACTTATTTTTCTAGTTTTGCTTCTTTATTTTTGGGTTTTTAGAACCACTTTAGTTTTTTAATTATCTACATGCTTTGCTAAAAAAAACTAATTTTAGAAAAAAATTTAAAAAACCTAAATTCTTAAAATTCATCTGTTTCCACTTATTTTCTAGTTTTGCTTCTTTATTTTTGGGTTTTTGAGAACCACTTTACTCTTTTAATTATCTACATGCTTTGCTAAAAAAGCTAATTTTATAAAAAATTTTTAAAACCGAAATTCTTAAAATTCATGTATTTCAACTTGTTTTTCTAGTTTTGCTTCTTTATTTTTGGGTTTTTGAGAACCACTTTACTTTTTTAATTATCTACATGCTTTGCTAAAAAAACTAATTTTATAAAAAATTTAAAATACCGAAATTCTTAAAATTCATTTATTTCAACTTGTTTTTCTAGTTTTGCTTCTTTATTTTTGGGTTTTTGAGAACCACTTTACTTTTTTAATTATCTACATGCTTTGCTAAAAAAATTAATTTTATAAAAAATTTAAAATACCGAAATTCTTAAAATTCATCTGTTTCCACTTATTTTTCTAGTTTTGCTTCTTTATTTTTGGGTTTTTGAGAACCACTTTACTTTTTTAATTATCTACATGCTTTGCTAAAAAAAACTAATTTTAGAAAAAAATTTAAAAAACCGAAATTCTTAAAATTCATTTATTTCAACTTGTTTTTCTAGTTTTGCTTCTTTATTTTTGGGTTTTTGAGAACCACTTTACTTTTTTAATTATCTACATGCTTTGCTAAAAAAACTAATTTTATAAAAAATTTAAAATACCGAAATTCTTAAAATTCATCTGTTTCCACTTATTTTCTAGTTTTGCTTCTTTATTTTTGGGTTTTTGAGAACCACTTTACTTTTTTTATTATCTGCATGCTTTGCTAAAAAAACTAATTTTATAAAAAATTTTTAAAACCGAAATTCTTAAAATTCATCTGTTTCCACTTATTTTTCTAGTTTTGCTTCTTTATTTTTGGGTTTTTGAGAACCACTTTACTTTTTTAATTATCTACATGCTTTGCTAAAAAAACTAATTTTATAAAAAATTTAAAATACCGAAATTCTTAAAATTCATCTGTTTCCACTTATTTTTCTAGTTTTGCTTCTTTATTTTTGGGTTTTTGAGAACCACTTTACTTTTTTAATTATCTACAAGCTATGCTAAAAAAACTAATTTTATAATAAATTTAAAATACCGAAATTCTTAAAATTCATCTGTTTCCACTTATTTTCTAGTTTTGCTTCTTTATTTTTGGGTTTTTGAGAACCACTTTACTTTTTTAATTATCTACATGCTTTGCTAAAAAAGCTAATTTTATAAAAAATTTAAAAAACCGAAATTCTTAAAATTTATGTTTCTACTTGTTTTTCTAGTTTTGCTTCTTTATTTTTGGGTTTTTGAGAACCACTTTACTTTTTTAATTATCTACATGCTTTGCTAAAAAAACTAATTTTATAAAAAATTTAAAAATCCGAAATTCTTAAAATTCATCTGTTTCTACTTGTTTTTCTAGTTTTGCTTCTTTATTTTTGGGTTTTTGAGAACCACTTTACTTTTTTAATTATCTACATGCTTTGCTAAAAAAAACTAATTTTATAAAAAATTTAAAAATCCGAAATTCTTAAAATTCATCTGTTTCTACTTGTTTTTCTAGTTTTGCTTCTTTATTTTTGGGTTTTTGAGAACCACTTTACTTTTTTAATTATCTACATGCTTTGCTAAAAAAACTAATTTTATAAAAACCCGCCACTGCAGTGCGAGTACATCTCGCACTTGTTCAATTTTTTTTTACTATTTTCTCTTTTTTATTTTTGGCTTTACTATTCGTTTTTTTACTATTTTTGTCATTTTTCTTAACTATTTGTATTTACCTATTCTTTTATTACTTTTTTTTGTCTTTAGTGTTCTTTTTTTAAAAAAGTTTTTAATGAAATTCTTTAATTCTTTTTTTTTGTCATCGCAGCTACTATTTCCTACTTTTTTTGTCAACAAGGCTACTTTTTCCTACTTTTTTTAAACTCATAATGGAGTGCGAAGCCTGATATTATGTTTTTTAGAATTTTAAATTTGAATTAAAATTGCCCTTTATATAATCCAATTGGATTTTGTAAAATTAGAATTTGTTCTATTTTGTAGAATTAAAATTCTGTTTTTTAGAATTTTTAATTTTAATTAAAATTGCCCTTTATAGAATTCAATTGGATTTTGTATAATTAGAATTTGTTCTATTTGGTAGAATTAAAATTCTATTTTGTAGAATTAACATTCTATTTTGTAGTATTCAAATTTTATTTTGTAAAATTCAAATGTAAATTAAAATTGTATTTTGTAGAATTTGATTTTGAATTAAAATTCTATTTTGTAAAAATTAAATTTGATTAAAAATTGTATTTTGTAGAATTAAAATTCTATTTAGTAGAATTGAAATTTTATTTAGTAGAATTGAAATTCTATTTTGTAGAATTAAAATTCTATTTAGTTGAATTCAGTTTCTATGTTGTGGAATTCAAGTTCAAGAAAATAGAATTTATCCCTTGAAAAAAGAATTACAAAAATATTTTTTTCTTTTTTTCATTGTTAAATATTCGATTTGCGAAAAAAATGTCATTAATCTAACGCTTGCTGATGATAAATTCGTTAAGAACTTTTGCTCATTTATTATATTTCATCGTTTTTAGTCTTTATGAGTTCTGAAATTTGTTTCGTGCCTTATTATGGAGGGACGAATAAGAGATTTGGGTCTCTATTGTTCTTGAGACAAGAGAATTCCACAGATAATAATTTAGACGTTGTTTATCCTCGGAAAATGAATAAAGCTCTTATTATGGAGAACAATATAAAATCTGATTAAAGTACCACATTTTTCAAGGTAGCTTTGCTCTTCTCTGGTTTCTTGGAAAATAACAAGCAACTTTCAACAAAGTCTATATACATACAAATATATAGTGTACCTGTTAGCGCAGATTTCTATGTTTCATTCAAAAAAAAGTACACAACATTTTTCTATTGTATAAAAATATTATTTAAAATGTGCCAAAAAAAATATGAAATGCTAAAGAATAACAAAGCATCAGTTTTCGTAAATAAAAGAACTTCTAATAGATAAAAAAAGTGAAATTTTATAAAATTTTTTAACTTTGAATGAATTCAATTTGAAATTTAAAAAAAAAATGTAGATTTTCGAAAAATTGTAATAATACAAATTCTTCTGAATGTTGAGTTAAATTTATTTTAATGCATATAATTATTTGATTATTAAAAATAAAGAATTCATGGAAGAATTTTTTTCTTAGTTATAACTATTAAAAAATGAATTATGAAGAAGTTAGAAATTATTGTAGACATTCAATTATTTTCAAAAGTAATAAACTTTTTCTCAGAAATTCAATTACACTCAAAAATTATTTTAATTTCTCGTCGAAATTTTAATATTTTTTATAAAATAATAAAAATCTCCGAAATTCAAAAAATTAAAAATTTTTTTAATAAAATTCATGGCAAAATTTCAATTATTTTGAAAAATTTTCGTCAATTTAACGATTTTCATTAAATTTATTACAAAAATTCAATTTTTTTCTTAAATTTTATAAATAAAACTATTTGTAGGTTTTCAATTCTTTTTAATACGATTGGAAGTAAATTTATCGAAAAATCCAATTATTCTGAAAAATTTAATTTGCATTTAATTATTTTCAAAAATCATACAATTTTTTTTTTGGAATTTAATTATTTAAAAACTTGTATTAAGAAAATCATTGCAAGAATTCACTTATTTTTATAAATATTAAATTTATTTTTACAAATTCAATCATTTCTATTAAAAAATAAAATTCTTTTTAGGAATTCAATTATTTTTTATTTTAATTTAATTTGCAATGAAATTTTTAGAAACATTCAATTATTCAATAAATTATTTATATTCTCTGTATTAAAATAATTCAAATCTTGTAGATTTTCTTAATAAAAATTATTTAAAGAATTATTTTCAATTAACGTTGTAGATATTAATTGAATTTTTGAAATTCCAATATTATTATTATATATAATAATCGTCGTGATTCCAGATTTTCGGATCTCTGTCCACGCTTGAAGTTAGTTAAAGTTATTCTTTTGTTTTTTATACGTTTTGATAGAAAATAGAAATATACATACACATATATATATATACATTATAATAATTTCTTGAAATAGTTTATTATTTATTAACATAATTAAATTCTTGCGAAGATTTTTTTTTTAAATTTGAAAAATAATTGAATTCTTGGGAAGAATTTTTAAAACAATTTGGAAAGTAAATTTTAGAAAAAATTGACTTTTTTTTAAGAATTTCATAATTTAAGAAAATAGTTAAATTTTTTTGGAATATTTTTCTATTTTTATAAAAATAATTGAATTCTTGCGAAGAATTTAAAAAAAAATTTGGAAAATAATTGAATTTTTCTGAAAAATTTTATAAATTTTGAGAAAAATTGAATTTTTTGAAGAATTACATTTTTTCTAAGGATTTTGTAATTTATGAAAATAATTGAATTCTTTCGAGAAATTTTATTAATAATTGATGAAAAAATAATTTAATTACTTTCGAAGAATTTTATTATTTATAAAAATAATTTAATTCTTTCAAAGAATTTTATTAATTAGGTAAATGATTAAATTCTTGCGGCGAATTTTATTAAAATTAAAGAAAATAATTGAATTTTTTCCTAGAATTTTATAATAAATTTTTTTGAATAATTGAATTCTGTTTGGTTATTTTATAAAAATAGTAGATATTAAAAATCATTGAAATGTGAAAAGTTTTTAAAGATAATTAAATTTTACAAATAATTCTATTAAAAAATTTGTCAATAATTGAATATCGGTGGGAAATGTTATTAAATTTTTTTGAAAATAATTTGATTTTGCAAAAAAACATTTTATTATTTATGAAAATAATTGAATTCTTGTGAACGATTTATTCGAATTTTTTAAAATAATGGAATTTCCAAGAAGAAATTTATTATTTTTAATAATATTTAAATTATTGTGATAAAAATTGTTATTTATGAAAATAATTGAATTTTGAAAAGAATTTTATTGAAATACCTCAAAATAATTGGATTTTCGGGAGTAATTTTACTAAAATTATATTTAAAACAATTAATTTCTTTCGAATAATTTTATTAAATTTTTGAAAATAATTGAATTATTGCAGAAAAGTTTATTAAAATTGTTAAAAGGAATTGAATTTCTGTTGAAAATTTTATTACTTTTGAAAGGAATTGAAATCTTTATGAGAATTTTATGAATATTGTTTTCAATAATGAATTATTAAATGTTATGAAAATTTTATTAGTTTAAATAATTGAATAAATTCTTGTCAAAAACTTTATTTGTGAAAGTAACTGAATTTGACGATTATGAAAATAATTAAATTCATGCTTAGAATTTAATCAAAAATTTTTTTGAAAAAATGGAATTTACATGAAAAATTTTATAATTATTTAAAGTAATTGAATCATTAGGAAAATAAAAATTGTGTAAAATTTTGTTAAATAAAATTGATTTTTTTCAATATTAGCGAATTAAAAGTAGTGGAAATTCTCTAAAAAAAATATTGTTTATATTCTTTGTTCGGAAAGTTAAATACCTATATATAGCTGATAATTTTTTTTACCTTCTTTATTCTTTAGAATAATTAAATTTTCGTAATGAAGTTTTTTTTTAATTTAGGTATCAGATAAGAATTTTTGTGAAATTCAATTTTCTTCGTACAAGAAAGTTTAATTATTTTCAATTTTGAAAATCTGATGCCAAATTTGAAATTAGTATCGAAATTTGTTAAAGTTTTTTTATATACTTTAAAGTTTAAAAAAAAAAATTGCTACTTAGGTTTACTATCCTGTAATGATTTTTTCTTTTAATGATGACATATGTCAGAAATGGTATTAAGAATCTGAAAATCTTTCGGATTTGCATCAATTTTTTGCATAACATCGTGTGATTGTAAATGAATAAATTTTTTATAAGTACTAACGTTCAAAAGAGTACGGTTCCTTATCTGTACACTAAATAAAATAAATAAAAATTCCAAATACTTTCTGAATAAAGAAGGGAAATAAGAAATTGAAATGAGAATGAGAGTAACGCAATAAAAATAGAGCAAGAAAAACGTTTGGCCGACTTTGATATAGACATTTGGGTCCCTGACAACGCCTGCGAAGGCTTACAGACACGAGATTACCGGAGACAGTTTGAAATCCGATCAAAACAAATGGACTGCGAAAATATCTCGTCTAAATCCCCCCACCGCTCTCTTGATTTCGCTTTCCCCTTACTGCTCTTCCCTCACTTTGGATGTTTCTCCCATTTTACCCACTACCACCATCCCTTCGGCCCTCCATTCCCCTCCATTTCCCTCATTCCCTCTCGCCAGCAGCACCACAGTTCGGATTCGACCATTTTCCAACCCCTTTCATCCCCCAGGAGTCAGAAGACACAATCTGAATACCGATAAGATGGATAGTCCTCTGATCGTCATGTAATGACTCTGCTGCTACGCTCATCTCAGACAAACCAACTTTACCTGAAATGCAAAATCCCCATTATCACACCCACGATGAATCCGTATTTAAATCGTTACCCGCCCATGGATTTTAAGGCTAAACTGCTCTAACCTTTGTCACAAGTATAAATCCATTTTTCTTAAGCGAGAGATTGCCTAATGCGACGACGGCGACGACGCTTCTTTCTTTCTGCGACTATAACATTTTTTCTCGTCTGTTTTTCTCTTTTTTTATTCGTAAAAGAAAATTCACAACAGGCTTAATTCGTAATCAAATAAAGTAAACATTGAATAAATCAAGATTAATGGTGGGATAATTATTTCTCAATTTGTCAGACGAGCTAAAAATTTCCATAGATTACTAATTTTTCTCGACCTGCTGCACATGAATAGGTTCGAATTCGAATTAAGATTCTTTTAACAATGCACCGAGAAAACATTGTACTTAATTATTAATTAACTATAATAATCGTCGTACAATGAGAAAACGATTTATTTGATTCAAACCTATTTTGTTTCAATCAAACTTAAAATACATTTGCTATATATAGTCAAACAAATTGAAGTTTAATTCAAATATATTTTTTTTGGTTCATTTACAGAAACAATACATTTAATTCAAACATAATTTATAGTTGATTTTAAATTATTTATTATCAACTTCTAAGTTTGAATTGAACATAAAATTTTGAAACATATTTTTTG
Source organism: Leptopilina drosophilae (assembly GCA_032873175.1). Taxonomy (NCBI): domain Eukaryota; kingdom Metazoa; phylum Arthropoda; class Insecta; order Hymenoptera; family Figitidae; genus Leptopilina; species Leptopilina drosophilae. The sequence continues at coordinate 73,979,992 of CM065478.1, forward strand.
TTTAAACCAAAACAGAAAATATATTTGAATTAAACAATAATTATTCAAACAAAAATTATTTTTGAATCAAAAAAGCAGAAAAAATCAACTATAAATTATGTTTGAATTAAATACCTATATATTGTTTCTGTAAATGAACCAAAAAAATATATTTGAATTAAACATAAAATTTGTTTGTCTGTATAGCAAAGCAGTAAATATTTTCTACATATTGAAATTAAGCTTATAAAGTAATTACATAAACAAAATCACGTAAAATTATTTTTTTATTTAAAACGAGTGTAATGTTTTTTCAGTGTATTTTGTCAGGTCTGTTCACACTTAAAGTTACACTATTGTTCATGCTATTGTTTTTTTTATGAATTCTGATAGATATTATACTTAATTATTTTTTACTGTTTAATTTAATAATGGTATTATTTTTATTTCTCAAATAATTCAAAAATATGTTTATTAATCTAAAGAATTATTAATGTTATTATATTATTAATTACTTTCTTCGTTTCTAAAATGATAGCATTAACATTTTAGATAATTAATATAAATGCAAATCTTGCAAAAGATTTTTTTTTTATTATGAAAAACTTTAGTGCTTGAAAAAATTTTGACTTCTTTCCTGACCCTAAAGAAAATTCATATTCACTCTAAAAATGATTAGATTCTTCAAAAAATGTACTATTACATTTACTTACGAATTCATTTAATTGTCAAATTATTCGAAAACATCAATAACTTCCTTTCAAATAGTTAATCGTTATTATTTTCCTACAGGAATCAATTATGTTTAATAATCTTTGAAAAAAGTTCTTTTTGAATTTTAAAATCCACTTGTTTACAAATCAATTTTACGAAAATTAAATTATTCGGAATTTCTTCAATTAAATACGTATTTTAAAAAATAAACACTTTAAATTATTTAAGAAAAAAATTCAATTAAACTTTTTTAAAATAATTAATTCTACAGAATTGTTAGTTACAAGTGTGAAAAATACAAATTTTCAAAGAATTTGATTTGAAACCTTCTTAAAATTTAATTTTTTCGTAAAATTCTTGCTATAATGGTTTTAATATTCATTACTATCCAAAGTTTAAGTGAAATTAATTTTTAAATAAATTTTTATTAGAGAATTCAATGATTTAATTGCAAAAATAAACAATTTGTTGAATAACTAAAATTCTTAGAATTTTATTCTTATTAAGAAATTTAACAAAATATTGTTCGATAATTGATATCTTTTAACGATTTTTCATAAAATGTTTAAGAACAAGTACATTTTGCGATGAATTCGATTCAAATTGTACTAAGAATAATGAAAACACTGCGATTCGACTCATTATGAAAATAATTGAATTTCTAAAAAGAATTTTAATATTTATGAAAGTAATTAAATTATTGCGAAGAAATTTATAAAAATTTTGTAAATAAATAGATTTCATATGAAATTAAGGAAACTTCTTGAAAATAATTGAAATTATGACGAGAATATTAAAAAAATTTGGAACATAATTGAATTTCTGCAAAGAATTTTATTACTTTTGAAAATAATAATTGAATCTATGCAATTAGTTATAATTTTTCCAAAATTTAATTTATTATTGGAAGGTTTAAAAATGAAATTTTGTGCAAACTTAGCAAAACAGTCAAAATTTTTCGTCAGAAATTTTTTTTAGTTTTTTATGTTATTTGTAACAGGAATTTGTCGTAACAAAGTGATTGAATCATTCGTAAAGTAAAACTGAAGTAACATTTCAGGAAACTATAATTAATTCATTTTTTTGAAGGCAAAAATAGGAAATTTTAGGCAAAGTTAGTAAAGCAGTGATAAATTTTGTAAATTTCAATTTTTAACGAAATTCATTTTTCTTACTAAACGAAAAAATAGGCTTGATTTTTATTTAAAAAAAAAAAATAAAATCTTTTCAATGCTGAAAATTATCTTCAGAATGTTCTTATGAATTCTTGAAATTTAACATTATTCCTGCACTTTTAACAAAATTCTCTAACTATTTCCTGATTTTCTGAATAAATTTTTAAAAAATAGTGATTTTGTGTGGCATTCTTCTGAATAATTGAATTTTTGAATATTAATGAAGTGTAAATAATATTAATTAATTTTGTCTAGAAAAGTATTAGAAACATAATAACAGATATGTAGTTAAATGTAATTTATTTTTGATAATTAAAAGGTCGAAAATAATGTAATAAACATAATATCGTATTGTCGTCTCATTGGCATTGGTAAAAAACGACCGAAATTCAAGTAATTAAAACATTTTTTGTAAAATCGTTTCTAAGAATTCAATTATTTTTATGAATAATAAAATGCTTTTTAGAAAATTAATTATTTTTATAAATAATGCAATTCTACTGCAAAATTCAATTACTTAAAAAATTTTTAAACGTTTTTCTTGAATTAAATGATTTTCGAATATTTTCTATTTCAATATATTATTCCAAAAGAATTCAATTTTTTATAAAAAAAGATTTTAATACAATTCTACGCAAATATTTAATTTTCAGATTTATTTATGTTTTATTATATTAATAGAAGGTTTCCTTCTTTAAAAAAATTAGTGTAATTAATATCAAAATTTAATAATAATAATAATAAAAGAAAATTATATTGCTTTCTTATAATAGAAATGTTATTAATTTGTGTACAACCAATTTCATAAAGAGTTGTTATATATTATTTCATCTTTACGTATTTGTTAAAAAAAATTCAAAAAGAAGAATGTGAATTTAGCTTTAAATCTGTCACTTGTAACTAAGTAACAAACAAAAACATTTACATGAATGTCAGATTTTGTATTGACATATGTTTTGACAAATATTGCTTTCTCATAGAGGAAAATTGCTTCCAGGTGAAAAAAAAGGAAATCAAAATATAAAAAGTGTTATAAAAATTAAAATTTTATAGATATTTTATTTGTTACATATTTACTTTGTAAGAATTCAAATTAAATTTTTTGGAATATTTTATTATCTAAATTTTGTTACAGTTTTAAAATGTACGATTGGTTACCTCCACGTGGTACGTCTTGGAAACAATGTCATTGAAAAATTATTTGTTTTCAATTAATATTTACTTAAAAAAAATATATTCAATTACAAAAAAAATTTTTAAATAATAATCAACTTTCAATGAAATTGGCTGAATACCAATCAACTGTTTAAAAAATTAAATTAATTAATTAATTTTATATTAATATTTATTTAACTAATATATATATTTCTATTATTATTATCTTTATGAAGAAGTCCGCCATTTTGAAAATTTTTGAAAATTGAATTTTTTTCGAAGTGCTATCTTCTCATGAAATGAACACAAACAGATTTACAAGAAGATATAACTTAGCAGCGGTTTTTTATACACTTTTATAACTATTTACAAACTTGGACGACACTTTCGTCGTTTTAATTCTCTCGCTTGCTGTTTGTTAAATTTTACCCCAAGGGCACTGCTCATTTAGATTTTGGATTTTAGTACCCCAGAAGCTATAACTACAAAATCTATTCGGATATTGAATTCTATAATAATAGATTTCGTTCGGAATTTTAGATATAATGGCGGGGGAGACAGACACAGGACATCTCTCTCTCTCTCTATGTATAAACGTTAATTTGAACAATTACCGGAAACTTGAACAATTCATTCGACACGTAAATCTGAAATTCAACAATGTTAGAGAAGAGAGGGACGTGACTTTCGAAATGGTCTTTGCTCTTGAAACAGTTCTTGTTCTAAGTTTCGAGATTTGCAAGCGGCAATAGTAGTAGCAGCAGCAGCAGCAGCTCGACAATTATCACTACATTTTCAACAAGCGGTCCGGCTCGTTTTGTGCGAGTCAAGTCGTATGTGCGCCGAGGAGAAAAGCTCTACATTTTCTGTAGGGACATTAGGCGGCATAATACCAACGACCAATGTATAATTACGCTAACATAGAGAGTGCTCCCTTCTCCCTGCGACTTTGGTTCGCAACTGTCGACCGCATATGCAATCCCCGATGCGCAACGCGTGTCACCTCACTCTCTCTCTCTCTCTATACATATATTTTTTCTTTCCCTTTCATTCCCTGCTTTTCCTTTCTCTATCCCCTTTTCACTATTCTCAGCGTTGCATATATTACGGTCCGACGTGTAATTATTTCATATAATTAAGCCCAACCGTATAGTGGATGCCGGGAAACGCTTCAAACGACGATGCGGATTTAATTGCGTGCCAGAAGTCGTGGAAGGCCGCGATTCTCGTACACACTGCGCGCTCACAGTGCATATAACCCGGCAGTATTTACATATGTCAGTGCCAGCTTTGCCCCAGAAGTACATGCGCCTCGAAACGCATTATCCTGAACAACGCTTCTACTTTATAAATAAAAGCAAAATTTACTGCACTCTGCTTTATTGAATTTTTCTAAACGTATATATATATATACCCATGTAAAGGAAGCAAACAATTAAATACAATATTAAATTTTTTACGTTTCTTTTTTTTTTTTTTCATCAACTCATGCTGCTTATTATCGTTAAAAAAAAATATTTTTTCATGGAAAAATAGTCGCAAAAAATAAAAGAACTCGAAATGCAAAAAACGAGAAGTAAAAAAAACAAGTGGACGCAATTATTACAGTTGATATATCCAATTACTCACAATTTTTCCGGTATTTTCCTATACAAAGAAATGAAGCGTTTTGTGCAGAAACAGCATAAGTCCATAAATCGATATTGTTCAGAAATCAATAAAAACTGTCTTACTTGTAAATGTCGAGATTTTTTTCTAATTCTGCTTATTGGATTGTATTCTAGTAACATATACGTTAAAAAATCCAATGTTATAAATTTTTATCTACTTAATATAAGAAATAAAAAAATAAATTAACATTTAGACTTATGCTGTTTCTGCGCACAAAATAAAATGAAAAACACAGAAAATTTATTAAATCGAGTAAAGTCGAAGTCTTATTTAATGTTTACACTGAAAAAAAATTTTATTTAAATAACCAATTATTTGACTATTATCTAATAAAAATAAAAATAATAATAATAATAATAAATATTTACTTAAATCAAATAATTTTTATTTGAATTAAATAAACTGTATTTGAATCAAATATTTCAGTATTTAAAACAAATATCATTTAATCGATTCAAATAAAAATTATTTGATTTAAGTAAATATTTATTTGATAATAGTCAAATAATCAGTTATTTGAATGAAATAAATTTTTTTTTCAGTGTAATAACATTTATTTAAATTTTAAAATATTGAATTTGGATAACTTTTAATAACATTTTATAAATAATACAATTGTTTTCAGAATAATTTTAACGAATTTTCAATATTTTCTAATTTTAAATCAATTCAGTCACCAATAGCAGTTTTTTCTTTCTTTCAGAGAATTTCATTTATAATATAAAATGTTTAATATAAATTACTAATACACGTCAAGAATATCACAAGAAAATTAAATTTACTAAAGAATATCACAAGTTTTTTGCACGAAATGAAAATTTAATTATTTTTTTTAAAGGATTTAGAGTTCAGTCACTTATTTAATATTTCACCAGATTGTAAAGCTTCATTTGAAGATAAATTTTCAATAAAAAAGTGATTTTCGAAAAAAATGGACTTATGCGGTTTCTGCACAAATCGCTTCAAATGTGAAAGAGTAAAAATTTCTGAAAAAATTTCTCACTATTTTTCTTAGAAAAAAAATTTGTGAGAATTTCTGAAACGTTCCACTTCAAAACTTGAAAATTTTTATTTTTTCCAAAATATGTTAATTTTTCTAAATCATTTTGCATCAAAAATTACTATCTGATAGGATTTAGCAAAAAAAAAAATTTTACATTTCATTTCCACTGATTTAACAGAATTTTAATTTTACTTCTTGCAGACTTCGCTCTGGATAATTGTATAAAAAAAGAAACTATAAAAAAAACTTTAAAAAAGTAGTAGAAAAGTAGCTGTCGAAGAATTAAATTTGACGAAAAAAAATCGTTTTATACACTTCACAAAACTGACAAAAATTCCATTCTATACTTAATTATCCTCACTTTTTCCTGTTTTTTATAAAAAAAAAATATATTTACTTCATTCTTATCCTGCTAATTGTATTCCCACAAAGAATTTTATTATTTATAAAAGAATTTAAATATTTATAGAAAAAAATTTAATTCTTGCACAGAATTTAAAAAACATTTTTAAATAATTTCCCTCTGTCGCCTAATTTTCTGCAAATTGTAATTTAGATAATTAAATTCCTAAGAAATTTTTATTATTCATGAAAAGAATTGAATTCTTACTAAGATTTTTACAAAAAAATTTTTTAATAATTGAATTTTTGGGCATTTTTTTGACAAGAATTGAGTTATTGATTAGAAATTTATAAAAAAAAGAATTATAAGTAATTGAATTTATGTACCGTTTTTAATATATATATATATATATATATATATATATATAAAATAATTAAATATTTGCGTAGAATTTTCTTAAAACCATTTTTTTATAAGAAATTGAATTCTTTTGTAAAATTTTATTGAAATAGTAAATATTCAAAAATCATTAAATTGAAAAAAAAATTTTAAATAATGCCACGATTTTTATTGAGTTTTTTTTTAAATAATTGAATTTTAAAGATGTTTTTAATTATTTATGAAAATAATTGAATTTCTAAAAAATATTTTATTATTTACGAAAATAATTGAATTCTTGGAAACGATTTTACAAAAAATCTTTTAATTATTTGAATTTCGGCCGTTTTTTTACCAATGCCAATAAGACGATAATACGATATGTTTTTTACACTTTTTGACATTTTATTTATCAAAAATGATTTATGCAAAGTTTATTTTAAATAATTCAAATCCTTAGAAATTTTTATTATGCATGAAAAGAATTCAATTCTTACAAGATTTTTACAATAAAACTTTCAAATAATTGAATTTCGGACATTTTTTTGGCAATAATTGAATTACTCATAGGAAGTTTATTTAAAATAACAATGATAAGGAATTGAATTAATGCAAAAATTTTAATATATATGAAAATAATTAAATATTTGCGTAGGATTTTATTAAAATTTTTTTGTTATGAAAAATTGAATTCTTTTGGAATAATACATTGAAATAGAAAATATTCGAAAATCATTTAATTCAAGAAAAATTTTGAAAATAATTCAAATTTTGACAAAATTTTAATTAAATTTTCTTTTTAATAATTGCATTTCGGAGAAGATTTGCATTATTCATAAAAATAATTGAATTCCTAAAAAACATTTTATTATTTATGAAAATATTTAAATTCTTGGAAACGATTTTATTTAAATTTTTTTTAAATAAATAAATTTTCTAGATAAAATTCTATACACTTTTGTCTAAAATTAAGAAAAAATGTTTATAATTATTAAATACAATTTGAATTAGAATTTTGCAAAATTGAAGAAACATTGAAATAAAATTTATTTGAAAATTTACACACTGCGGGAGAGTGTAGCTTTGTAAAATTTTATGCAAATTATCCCTTCTGAGAGAGTTAAAATTAATTAAATGAGTTCTTATTAATTAATAAAATTCTCTCTCTTTCTCCACAATTTCAAGTTTTTTATAATATTTCAGTATTTTTAGGAAAATGATTTTTACTCAAAATATTTAACTGAATGTTAATTTTAATTTTATATTAATTTTAAGGTTGGCACAAAAATTTAATTTTATTTTTACTTGACATTTCCCTGACTTCAAATATTTAAATATAGAATTTTGAACATTTCTCTGATTTCCATGAACAAAATCAAAATAGGTAAAAATAAATTATTATCAAATGAATTTTATTTCAATGTTTCTTCAATTTTGTAAAATTCAAATTGAAATTGTATTTAATAATTAAAAACATTTTTTCTTAATTTTAGACAGAAGTGTATAGAATTTTATCTAGAAAATTCAAAAAAAAATTCTCTTGATTATTTTTTAAAATATGTAATAAATTGCGTTAGAAATTCAATTATTTTTAATAGAATTGAAGAGAGTTTTAATTATTTTAAAGAAATTTAATTATCGTAATAAAAAATTAAATTCAACAAAATTGGAATTAATTTGATTACGTTTATATAATTTTTTTTATTTAAATATCTTCAAACTATTGAATTAATGTTTTCTAGAAGCTGAAAATTTGTTTAGTTTTTTAGATTGTTTACTTAAAGCTTTAATAATTTTCAGAAGAAATATTTCATTATTATGAATTTTTTAACAGTTGATGAAATTTTCAAGAATTTTTTTAAAGGAATTAATTAATAATTTAATAATAATACTAAATATTATAATTTTCGGAGTAAAATTACAGAAATAGGGTCCCAAATATAAATAAATAATTAATAACTTTAATTATTTTAAACTATTTAATTTTTTTGTATTTAAAATTAATAAATTAATTTTGTAATTAATTAATAAAATTTTAATTTAATATATCACATAGTTTTTTGGAGGATATTAAATTGAGAAAAAAAGGAACCAAAAGTGATACGATGCAACAATTTTGATTCGCTTTTTGTCTGAATTTGATAAACTAAAAAAATTGTACAAGCAGAGTAAATTAAAAAAAAAATTACATCATAACTCAAAGAAAAAAAAGTATATTGAAAAATCGAACCTGAAATGGTGCACTTTCACAATAGAATCACCTATTTATATTCAAAGATTCTTTTTTTTCAATTCTTTTTTCTACTCGCAGTATGATTTCTTTTACATTTTTTGTTCTGACATTTTAATTTTCATCTTTTGCTTTCTGCATTAAAGTATTCTTTTACATTTATTGAAATTTTCCAATACCAATCTATACAGTGCGCAATTTTTTTTTATTTCTTAACCTTATTTATTTATTACGAATCAGAAATTTTACTCTTTGGCCTCTTTCAGATTTATCAAAAAAGAAAAAAAAAGTAAAATGAAGAAAAATTTGTCAACTATTCTCTCCAGTGAATTATTATTGTTACATGAGATTCAAACGAATATTTAAATTTTATATATGATCAAAGAACTTTTTCAGTTGAGTTGGTATGTTTGTAATCCGGCTTTCTAACTGAACGAGAATGTAAAGAATTTTTTTTTACTTTTTCCGAATAACAAATCTGTTTCTCGTGTTTGTGTATCTCTATAATATATATATTATTTTGAAATTTAATAAAATTTCTTAACATATATTTTTTTTATTTTCCAGTTTCGCTTTTCTGCAATTAGGAAAATAATAATGGCTACTTTTGCTGAAGATAAAATAAGTACAGAGGAAAATCAGTTTGAATAGATATTGGTAAAACAGTTACTGAAACCGTATTATATAAAACTGTCGATATTACAAAATCATTTATATATAAAATTGAAATTTTATTTCTCAAGACTATAAATATCGACTTAACTTTTATTTTTCCACGTTGATATTGATAATAATATTGTTCGTCTAAAGTAAATTGGATGTTTCTATATGAGTGTATAGACGATGGGGATATTCAAAGGAATAACGTTATTATTATAAAACTCTTTCAAATTTTCAATGAAATTAATTTTTTATTTTTTGAAACAGTTTTTTTAATGAAAATTTTTAAATTTTTTGTTTATACTTTTGTGATATAATTAAAATTTTGAATAATCAGAAGAACGAAACTTTTTTTTCACTTCAACATTGACTTTCGTTTTCATTTTTAAGAATTCGTATTTTATATTTTCACTTTGGCAGATTTTTATTTTAACATTCATTTCCACTTTTTTGAGAGAATTTTCGTTTCACTTTTTGCAATGAATTTTATTAAAATTTTTGTCAATAATTGAATGTCTGTATAGAATTTTATTAAATAGTTTTTTAAATAATTAAATTCTTGCGAACCATTTTATTAGAATTTTTAAAAATAATTGAATTATCGAGAAAAAATTTTTTAGTTTTAAAAATAATTGAATTATCAATAAGAAATATTTTGCTTTAAAACATAATTTAATACTTTTGTATAATTTTTAAAAACAATTGAATTTTTTAAAAAACTGTCTAGAAAAATGCCTCAATATAATTAAACTTTCGGAAATATTTTTTATTTTTATTAAAATAATTGAATTCCTGTAAAATATACAAAAGAATTTGTAAATAATTGAATTCTTATAAAGAATTTAAGAAAAACTTTCTTTTAAATAATTGATTTTTTCGAAAACTGCATTTTAATTTTTGAAAAATTAAAATTGTAATTTAATTGTATTTTTTGATCAATTTTTGTAAAATTGTTTTCAAAATAATCAAAATCGTGCAATTTATTTTATTATTTATGAAAATAGTTAAATAAGTGTAAATAATTTTATTCAAATTTTCAAAAATGCTTTAGTTGTTAAGAAGAAATCTATTAAAATGCCTCAAAATAATTGAATAATTGAATTCTTTAAAAAAGTTTAATTAAAAATTAAAATTGTACTTAAAATAATTAAATTCTTGTGAAAAATTCTAATATTTTTGCAAGTAATTGACTTACGTCAATTACTTGCAAAAATATTCAATAGAATAGTCAATAGAATTAAAAAAAAATTTTTTATAATTGTTTTTTCGAGGAATTGAATTTTAATTTTTAAAATAATTACATTTTTGGAACAATTCCTGTAACATTGTTTTAATAATAATTCAAATCCTACGATGAAGTTTATTATTTATAAAAATAATTAAAACGTTGCAAAGAATTTTATAAAAATTTTCAAAAATAATTTCTATTTTCTAAAGCATTTTATAGTTTATGAAAATAGTTGAAATCTCACTGAGAATTTTATTAAAACGTTCAAAAAGAATTGAATTTCAGTTTAAAAATTTGTTGCTTTTGAAAATAATTTATTTCTTTATAAAAATTTCACAAAACATTGTTTCAATTTTTAAATAATTAAGTTTTTCGAAATATAACAAATATTATGGAACTTTTAATTCAAATAATTGAATTCCCGTGGAATATTTTATTTGTGAAAATAATTTAATTTTTCGATTCATTAATTTTAAATATTATTAAAAATAATTTATTTTTTCGATGAGTTTTATTATTTATGAAAATAATGAAATTATTGCCTTGAAGTTTACATTAAAAATTGCATTTCAATAAAAAATGTCATTATTAGTGAAAGTAATTGATTTATTGTGAAAAATTGTACAAAAATTTGGTTAAGTTATTGATTGTTTTGGAAATTTTACGAAAATACTACCTAAACATTGAAAATAGAATTTGGAATATTTTTTGAAAATAATTGAATTGTTTTTAAAGATATTGATTATAACTGTTGAGAATAATTTCCAGTACAAACGAATTTAAAGTATAGTGTAAATTCTAAAATCGTGAAAAAAATTTCTCAAATTTACAATTTGCATTAAATAAAAATAAAATATGAAAAATAAAAAAAAGTTATTTATAACAATAATTTGAATTAAAAAACTATAAATTATTCCGCAAGTATAATCAATATTCTCAAGTAAAACATAAAATGTTGGGAAAAAGCCTAGAAAAAAATGAAACGTGTATAAGCTCGGATTCGTGACGGAAAAACAATTCACGTGATTAATGAAAGAAAGCGGTACGATTTTCTACATTTTTCTGGATCGCATGTTGATGAAAGGAATCGTTTCGTGTTATTTCCTTCCAACCGCGCAGTTCTTCTCTCTATACTTTTCATTTTTTTTTCTCCTCCATAACTACTATTCAAAGGGTTCAAAAAGTATAAGAATAACATTGGCTTCTTCTCGGGTTTGCTTGAATCACTGCACACAATATTCATACAGTTGTGAATAACTCATGCGGGTTTATATTGTATATGTATATTATAATATTTCCGTGTGTATATTTCGACGTGTTACGTTTACATTCGTGCATACGTTCGCGAACCGAGTCACAGGCCGCGTAAGCAGAAACTGCCGTATAAGTAAGATAACGTCAATAAGCTTGTATCTGATGCGGGATGTTGAGAGATATCGAGAAAATTCACGCTTTGTTGAGTAATATTCATTTTTTTTTCATTGGAAAAAATTTTATTAATAAATTTTGTCCTTCAGAGGTTGTTACAAAAATTCAAGTTTCTTTTTTCCTGACAAAATTTCGTCTGGAAATAAGAGAAGAGCTCTTCTCTTTTTTCCAGACAAAATTTTGACATTTATCCTGGACCCGAAGAAATATTCAGATTTACTCTAAAAATTATTAGACACTCAACAATATACTCTATTGCATTTATATGCCAAAACGGTTTTACTTGAGAAAATCTTATGAAATTATTAAATTCTAAAACATCATTAACTTAAATAAATATTGACAATTAATTATTAATAAGTGATTGAAAATTAAGTAATTAATAATTAATAATTACATTAAATTAATAACTAATAATTATATTAAATTAATAATTAAATATTAATATATTTTAACTAAAATTCATTTGCAAGTTAATTGGTTATTAGGAAATTCTACAAAAAATCAATTACTTGATTAAAAAAATTAATAATGTATAGAATAATTAAATCCTTCTGAAGTTGAATTCTAACAAAGATTTTTAGCATCAAATATTCAAATAACTGAATTCCAATAATGAATTTTAATAAAATTAAACAAAAATTCAATTAAAAAAAGTTAAAAATAATTGAAATTCTACGATGAGTTTTATTATTTATGAAAATTTCATTAAGTTATTGGAATTAATTCTAAAAAAAAAATTAATAAAAATTTCCAAAAAAAATTATTTCCACGCTAATTATTAATATTTATGTAAATAATTGAATGTTTGTGTAGAATTTCATAAAAAAAACTTTTTTTAATAATTGAATTCTTGAGAAAAATTTTATAAAATATTTTTACTATATAACTTCTTCAAAATTTCAATTTAATTACTATTTTCTAGAATTTTTAAATATTTTTTATGAAAAGAAATTGAATTTCATAAAAAGTTTTTATTATTTATGAAAATATTGAAATTATTGCGAAGAATTTTATGGAAAATTTGTAAATAATTGCATTCCTGTTAAATTTTCAATTATTTCTAGAATTTTCAACTAAAATTCTTCTCTAAATCAATTATTTTTAATAAATTTAAAAAATATGTTATTTGAGAATTTTCAATACCATTTGTTTACAATTCAGTTTTAACTGAAATGCATTTTTAAACAAATTTTTATTTAAAAAAATATATATATATATATATATATATATATATAAAATATCTATACGAAAATTCAATTATTTAATTAAGGAATAATAAATATTTTTTGAATAATTCAATTTTTTAAGATTAAATAGAGAAAAAAAGAATTTTTTAAACAAATATTCAAAAAATAGAATTCTTTGGACGAATTTTAAACAAAATTTTTAGAATTGATTACATTTTTCAAAAAAATTCAGTTAAAATTAGATTGAAAATCATTGAAATTCTGTGATGAATTTTATTATATTTAGCAAAATAATTCATAAATAATTTGTAAATAATTGAATTACAAGGAAATTTTTATTAATTATGGAAGTAATTAAATTTTTGCTTAGAATATTTAAAAGAAATTTTTAACTAAAAAATTTTAATTAAATAGAATTTTTAAAAATTTTAATTAAATAAAATTTTTAAAGAATAGTTAAAATTTTGACTAATTTTTTAATCAGTTATTGATTCTTTTCATTCAAATCAAATTCAAATTTAATTACTCATCATCTGTAGAAAGATACGAAAAAAATTTCTACTGGCGACTCAGTAAATATTGTCTCATTTTACTGCAAAAAGGCAGAATTAGGGACATAAATTAAAATATAAAAGAAAAAAACCTCACAAATTGGATATTTAATCCTTCCTCGTCTAGTTGGAAAATTAAAATGGATTAAGAAAAAGTTTTCGAATTCGAAGTGTCAAATTTTCAAGTTTAAAAATTGCGGATCCAAAATGTCAACCTTTTTTTTTAAATTAACGAATTTGCCAAAAAATATTTACTAGTCAGAATCGTAGTCACGGCGACTTGAAAAATCCTCGAACTTCAAGAAAATCTTTTTATATCCTTTTAGCTCGAATTCCTGTGGTCGCCATTTTGGGTCCGCCACTTTGTATTTTTCAAATCAGACTTCAAATTTGAATTGATATACGTTAAAGGTTGATTTAATAATACATTTTTCGTTTTTTCCCCAAAAATATTTTCATATACATCTACATTCATGCGGAGCTAAAGTTTTGAACGATCAAATGAACGAATTTTTTTTTCATTTCAGGGTTTTTGAAAATGACGGTCGAAAAAAAAATAATTAAAATTTAACAATATTTCGTTTAGAATTAATTTGTTTTAATCTGAAAAATAATTTTTTTTGTTAATAAAATTCAAATTAGAAGAAGCAAAAAAAATGTTGCCGTTGATTTGAACGTTCGAAACTTTAGGAACATCATTCAAAAATTGTTTTTTAATTGGGTCGGAATTCGTGGAATTTTCACAGAAAACAAAAAGTATTTTTTTTAATTTAAAATGGTGAAAAAACATTTCTATTTGGTCTTAGGAATGTGTCCACCAAAGAACAGAAAAAAATATTATTTTTTATAAAAGTTATTGCAGAATTAATTTTTTTGCAACTTTTTAAACAAAACCATATTTCTCCTAAATGTATGAACCGATTTAAGAAATGAATGAACCAAGCGGAAATATAAAGGGAATAAAAAATACTTTCGTTTAGAATTAGAAAATTTTAAAAAAGTTTTTATTTTAATAATTATTTAATAAATTTTTTATAAACAATTCTTTTTAAATGTTCTACGCCTTTAAACAATTTTTTAAAAATATGTACATACACTTAAAACTATAAGAAATCAAAATCCGTTGAGAAAATTTTGGAGCGACAATTATTTTAAAAGTTATAATGGAAATTATATTGGCGCGGTGTAGTGCATCAACACTGAACTTAGTTTTTGATCATTTTTATGGTTATATAACTGAATAAAAATGTTAATTCGACAGTGTTTTGTTCATTTCATAGTTAAAAATAATGTTTTAATTCTGAAAATCATCAAAATCGCATCTCCGTTCGATATAATTTCCATTATAACTTTTAAAATAATTGTCGCTCCAAACTTTTCTCAACGGATTTTGATTTCTTATAGTTTTAAGTGTATGTAGATATTTTTTAAAAATTTATAAAAGGCGCAGAACATTTAAAAAAATTAATTGTTTATAAAAAATTTATTAAATAATTATTAAAATATAAACTTTTTTAAAATTTTCTAATTCTAAACGAAAGTATTTTTTATTCTCTTTATATTCCCGCTTGGTTCATTCATTTCTTAAATCGGTTCATACATTTAGGAGAAATATGGTTTTGTTTAAAAAGTTGCAAAAAAATTAATTTTGCAATAACTTTTATAAAAAATAATATTTTTTTCTGTTCTTTGGTGGACACATTCCTAAGACCAAATAGAAATGTTTTTTCACCATTTTAAATTAAAAAAAATACTTTTTGTTTTCTGTGAAAATTTCTCGAATTCCGACCCAATTCGATTTTAGTTTTATTTTAAATTTATATTTCAAGATTTACCCATATAATAAATTTTACATTATAAATTTTACAAGAAAGAGAGAGAGAGAGAGAGAGAGAGAGAGAGAGAGAGAGAGAGAGAAGAAAGAGAAGGGAAAATTCTATTACAGGTGTAATTAAGTAGAAAAGGAGATTGAAAATATTTTCAATATTGCAGTGAGTGAGTGAGTGAGTGTGTGAGTGTGTGAGTGTGAGGGAGCTTAAATTTCAAAGAGGGAAATATAATATGCGACTGTCTATCCTCTAAGTTAAACTAAAATCGGGTTTTACAAAGTGACTAAGTTATTAAACAGTTGTGCAAGTTTTAATTGCATCCTCACTGTACAACATCCCTAACACCTGCACGCAAGAAGAAGCGTGAGCAAACTTATTCTTGGCAAGTTGTGAAAATCGCCTTTGTGCACGTGTGAACGATGCTTAATATTGTGACACTTAACCCAACTTCAAATAAGAGCTCGCTTTAAACCACAAACCATATACATTGCTCTATCTGTTTAGTTGTATTTTCAATGGTAGGCACTTTGGTGTATTTTACTGATATGTAAACTATCAGCGTTTAGTGTAATTAGCGTGTTAACGCACTTGAGAGCGGCGACAGCTATTGTGCCCATCGGTTTATTAACTCTCAAAAGTTATATATTTATTTATCAGGTGTTCAATTATTCACTTATTCATTTATTCAATAATCAAATTTAAAATTAAGAAAATAATCTGTTATATCCAAAAGGAAATTTTTCCATTCTACTTTCAATTCTATTTTCTAACCTATTTTGCAGGATTCTTCTACTTTTCACGAAATGAATGAATTTTGTCAAAGAAACGAATTATATTCTCAATCAGTTCTTTTCAACGCTGAAAAAAATTTATTTAATTCAAATGCTTGTTATTTCATGCAAATAAAAAGAAAATTCTTGACCTTTAATAATAAAATATTTACTTGAATCAAATAATTATAATTGAAATCAAATTGTGTTTGAAATCAAATGTATTCGAACAATTTATTATTATTTTAATGATAGATAATTTCAGGGTACATCCGGATAAAAAAATCGAAAGTAAATGTGATCCAAAAAAGTAAATAAAAAAATAGTTTTACTTTAGACTTATTTTTTTTTTATATTCTGTCCTAGTCAAAAAGTCCAAAGAAATTTAAAATCCAATGAAAAAATTGAGATATAATTCGGAAAATAATTAAATTAATCGAACATTTAAGAAAATAAACTAACTAATTGAACATTTCATATAAATAAGCATTATTTGACACAATTAATTTATTTCATCGCACATTGGAATTAAATTGAAAAAAAATAATTAAAAAATTTTATCAAAGTTGTTAAAAATAATTGGAATTCTCGAAGGAATTTTTTTTCAAATTTTACAGAATAATTGAAATTTTTCAAAATTGTTTTTATTTATATAAATAATTAAATTTTTTCTGTTATTAATTTTATTATTTATGTAAAAATTAAAATAATTTGCATAATTTCAATTTTTTTTCTATTTTTTTAAGAATTAAAAAATGTCCGTAAACTTTATTTTTTACTATTGTCAAAAATCATTACAAAAATTGAATATTGTTAAAAAAATTTTTAAATTCCTTTTATTAGCAAAAAAAAAATGGTTAGAAAATGACCTTTATTAGAAGAAAAAAAATTAGTAAATCATCTTCATTAGAAAAGTTTTTTTCAGAAATTTACCTTTATTAGAAAAAAATGTTTTTAAAAACACAAAATTAGAAAACAAATCTTAGAAAATAAAAAATCTGAATATAAATTTTAGAAAATAAAAAATTAGAAAATACATTTTAGAAAAACTGAATTAAACGAATTTATAAATAGAAAAAGAAACAAAAGTGACAATTTTAATAACTTAACTTATAGATTACTATATTTCCTCGCAGGTACTACGGGTTGTTAATCGAAATTTTTAATTACATTCTAATTTATTCTTAAAACAAGGAAGTTGTGTGATGTAAGAAAGTCATATGATTTCGCAATTGTGGATTTCTTTCCCACGCCCGCATTTTGCGATTAGAGTCTCGTTTCTCTTTGATTTATGACTTCTAATCAAATAATTTTTCTTAATAATTTTTTTTTATCACATTCTATTGTAATAGTGAACATTACTTTCTTTTAATGGTTTGAAACTCAAAATAATTATTTCCAACCACATTATGCAGAAATTTAGATATAAAGCTTACAATTAGAAAAAATTATTTAATTCAATTAATGGATTACGTAAGTAATTCATTAATTAAATAAAATAATTTTTTACCAACAAAAACTTTACTTGAAGTAATAAAATTTCGGTTATAAATTATTATAAACAATTTACATCAAATGATAAAATTTGTTGATTCAAATAAAACATATTTAATTCAAGTAAATATTTATTTGATAATAAAAAGATTTTTGTTGATTATTAAATATATGATTATTAAATATATAATATATTAAAAAAATAATATTTATTTTATCAAAATGAACATTTTGATTATTTGATAATTAATTTTTTTTAAGTGAAATGCAGGTAAATATTTACTTTTTGAAACGAAAACAATAATAATCGTTTATATTAATTTATTACAGAGTAAAATAAATTTTCGTTGTCTCCTAAATATATGCAAATACTTTATAAACTGCTGGAAATTTTTTTTTCTTTTCGAAGTGAAATAATAATCGATCTGGAATATTGAATGTTTAAATGAAGACACGAAGGATCAAGCGCCGATGAAATTTTATTAGAAAAGCGTTAAGAATTCCTTTCCAAACTAATATGAAAATTCAATTAAAATTCAAGTATTTTCATTTTATACGCAAATTCTTAGAATATTTAAATTCTATTTTAATTTTAAATCATACTTTATTTTTTATTTTGAAAAGTTACTGCAGAGCTTGTATTATAAATTTATTTCTTTTTTGTAAAATATGCTTTATGAGTGTACCTGGAGAGTATAAAAACTAAATTAAAACTCTCAGAAACACGTACACCTCACATAGCATTTGAGAAATCAAATATTAATTTTCAGTAGAACAAGACATTTACAGTTGGACGTGAAGTAAGAATAACTCTTCATATTCAGTTTTGAGAGTAAATATATATTTAAAATTTATTTCTTCAAGAATATAATGTAATTGATTAAAAAAAATCAGTTGATTAATAAAATAAATTTGCTCTAAAGAAAAGTATTCGAATCAGAAGAAAATTTATTTGATTTTAAGAAATTTTATTTGAATAAGAAAAATGTATTTGAATCCAAATGAAATTTATTTAATCTAAAAATAATTTACTTTGATTAAAGGAAAATTTGTTCGAATCAAAAACAATTTATTTGAATTCAAGCAAAATTTATTTAAGTCAAAGAATATTTATATGATAAAAAAGCAATTTATTTTGTTCAAAAAATATTTCCGTTTGCAAAAACAATTTATTTGATTTAAAAACAATTTTCCTTCAGTCAACGAAAATTTATTCGAATCAAAAACAATTTATTTAAATTCAAACAAAATTTATTTCAGTCAAAAACTATTTGTTTGATAAAAAACAATTTATTTGGTTTTAAAAAATATTTCAGCTTTGAAAGACAATTCATCTGACTTAAAAATAATTTTCTTTGATTCAATGAAAATTTATTCGAATTAAAAACAATTTATTACAATTCAAACAAAATTTATTTGAGTCAAAGAATATTTATTTGTTGAAACAGCAATTTATTTTCTTTGAAAAAATATTTCCGTTTGCAAAAACAATTTATTTGATTTAAAAACAATTTTCTTTGATTCAACGAATATTTATTCGAATTTAAAACAATTTATTTCAATTCAAACAAAATTTATTTGAGCTAAAGAATATTTATTTGATAAAAAAGCAATTTATTTTGTTTAAAAAATATTTCCGCATTCAAAAACAATTTATTTGATTTAAAAACAATTTTCCTTCAGTCAACGAAAATTTATTCGAATCAAAAACAATTTATTTAAATTAAAACAAAATTTATTTGAGTCAAAGAATATTTATTTGTTAAAAAAGCAATTTATTTTGTTTAAAAAATATTTCCACATTCAAAAACAATTTATTTTATTTAAAAACAATTTTCCTTCAGTCAACGAAAATTTATTCGAATTAAAAACAATTTATTTCAATTCAAACAAAATTTATTTGAGTTAAAGAATATTTATTTGATAAAAAAGCAATTTATTTTATTTAAAAAATATTTCCACATTTAAAAACAATTTTCTTTGATTCAACGAAACAATTTTCTTTGATTCAACCAAAATTTATTCGAATGAAAAACAATTTATTTAAATTCAAACAAAATTTATTTTAGTCAAAAACTATTTGTTTGATAAAAAAACAATTTATTTGGCTTTAAAAAATATTTCTGTCTTTCAGAAACAAACTATTTTATGCGAAGAAAACCTATTTGATTGAAAAACAATTTATTAGATTCAAAGAAAACTTCTATGATTTAAAAAAAACTTGTCTCCTATCAAATAAATATTTACTTGAGTCAAATAATTTATATTCATGTCAATTAAATTTGTTTATTTTAAGGACAGAATTAAAAAAAATTTACAGTAGAAAAGTAAACTCACTTACTGGTCCCATATGGATGTAACCTGATCTCAGTGCAAGAAGCGTGGAAACTTCCGGCCCTCCTTCAATCCTGACCACCCATTCAGTTTGATAAACTCTTGAATTGTTATTAAAGTTTGCCTCCTCACAACTCGAATACAAAACGAGTCCGAGGTAATAAAAAATAATGTACTTCAAGTCCCGTCTGAAAATAAAATTTCGTAAAATTAAAAATTCGCCATATTTCTCCTGTTGTAAAGATAAACAAATATACATACCGTAAGTTTGCCATTTTTACCCCTACTATTATTTTTTACCAATAACTAAAAAAATACCAGAAAAAACACTCGTTTTCACCGAAAAACACTTTTCCACCAACTAAATTAGAAAAATTTGGATTATTTTTTCTATTTATTTATTTATTTATTTTTTTTTTGAAGAAATAAAGGGAAAAGGAGGAGGAGGAAAGAAGAAAAAAAGAAGTCACTGAGGTGTAACCGAAGGAGAAGCAAATGACAAGTGATCGGCCAGTGTGTAAAGCAATTAGTTGGACCGTATCTTTTGTTTGTCTCCCCCCCACTACTTTTAAATCCCGAAGGTGGGAGTAAATAGGGGGTTGGAAAAGTGGGGAAGATACTGAGTGCATTTGCAAGCAAGAATGGTTTCGAGCTTTGAGAGAATTAAATTATATCCGTATTATTCGTGAGATCGATAATTGGATATTGCTGGGATTCGAGACAGGAAAACTGAATCAGGAAATTGCACATAAAGCCTCTGAGAATAGGAATTAATAAATAATCTTTTCGAGAAAACTCATTTGTTTTCATTTTATATGAATTTGCGTCAAAATATTTTTGGTTTGTATTTGCATGTTATTATATTCAATCATGTATGTAATATTAATATTCAAGAACTACAAATTTAAAACTTAAGTACATATTACACTGGAAACAAAAATTATTTAATTCAATTAATTCAAATTATTCGAAAAATATTTATTTGATTCAAATAATTTTTTTTTCGATCTAATAAATATTTATTTGCTTCGAATGACTTGAATTATTTATTAATAACACTGATATGAATCAAATAAATAATATTTAAGACAATGAAATAATTAATGGCTAATAATAATAATTGGCTCTAATAAATAAATTTTTTTAATAAAAATAATTAGTTATTTATTCAAACAATTTATTTATTTATTTCACTCAACTAATTGAATATTTGATATAAATTTGGGTAAAAAGCCCTCTTTGAATTTAAATTAAATTTACATTTTTACTAATTTAATCATCCAGTCGGGAAACTTTGATAGAATTCTATTTAAGTAATATTAATGAAATGATCTGTTTTCCCCCACTTTATTTTCTTCATGAATAAGAATTATTTACAATTTATTTAATAATTTGTAAAATAATTCTACAAAAATTCTACTCAACATTCCTTAGAATTTCTCTAGAATTCTTACATAATAATAATAATAATAATAATAATAATAATAATAATAATAATAATAAAATTCAAAAATTAATGAAAAATAAAAATCTCTTTAATCATTATAATAATTATTATTATTTTATTATATTATAATTCTGTTAAAAAGCATTCTAGTAAACATAATAACATTGAATTATGTCTTTTAAATAACTAAAACTAAAACTTTTTAAGTATTAATGAAAAATAAAATAATCTTTTTCCTATTTTGGCCTCGGATCGACTTTAACGAACAAAAAAAGTCACTTTAGTCAATTAAAAATTAATGTAATCAAAACTAGTATAATTTTGCTGAATAAATATTCAAATACTTCTTACTTCTTCATTCACAGGAAATAAAATTTTAAAAATTTCAACTTTTCAAATTTAATATAATTTCTAAAAATTAAAACTATAACCCTTTTATAAATTTAATTACTTTCTACAATTTTTAACTAAACTTCATCTCTGAATCAATTATCTATATGAATTTTTAATAATTTCTTGCAATTTCTTCAAAAATTCAATTATTTAAATAAAAAAAAATAAAGATAAATCAAATTTTTCAAAAAATTGTAATTATAAATAAATTATTTCTGAAAAATTCTAAAGTAGTAAACTTAAAAAAAATGTTATTCACTTTATTCGAAGGTAATTGAAGCTTAAAAAATTGTAATAAAGAAATTCTAAGAATTAATTTTTCATAAATATTGTAATGTATAATTTTTGAAAAATAACTGAAGAATTTTTGTATAATTTAGAACAAAATTGTTTTCAAGAATTTTAATTAAAAATTTGGAATATATGATTATTTTCTCCGAAATTTTAAAAATAATTTTGAACAATTTTATTTTTATTATTTTGTATATGAATTTTAATTTTCGGAAATATTGAAAATAATTAAATTAAAAAAATTAGAACTTAATAATTCAGAGAATTATTCTTCTCTAAACTATTTTAATATTATTTTTAAACGCTATTTTTCATTAATTTTCAAATTCAAAAAGAAAAAAATTTCATCAGTAGTGAGCACTTTAATAATTTCGATAAATATTCGCTTAGTAAAGTCAATATTATTAATATTAAATAAGTATTTTCATAAAAATGAAAATTATAATTTGCACATATAATGCTCAATATGAAAAGTTTCAAATATAAATATTATATAAATTATGAACATTGATTTGAGCTTTTGTTTCGCGCAGAAATGATAAAATGTGTAATGCATTTTAGAGTGGAATTATATTCCCTTTAACGAACATTATCCGACATCATGACAGTATTCAGATAATCTCGTTATAGAAAGTTTGCATTGGGTTAGGACATTGCAACGTATTTTCTGTTTCTGTCGGTGGGGTGAAACATCGCCCCCAAACTAAATGACTGAAAACTTGTTTCATTGTGGAATGAAATTGGTTTTCTGTATAACTTATTTTTATACATAAAATCTCTGATCTCTGTTTTCTGTTCTCGTTGTTCCCACAAAAGACTATAAAGATTGAAACTAAGATTCAAGATTAATTATATGTTGATATGCAGTATTGTTTCTGTGAGCTTTCGAAAGATATCTTCTGTATAGAGAAAACATTTTTTTGCCCAAGAAATTAAAATTTTTAATCTATTAAAATTTTTAATCTAATGAGATTTTTAATCTATTAAAATTTTTAATCAAATAAAATTTTTAATGTATTAAAATTTATAATCTAATAAAATTTTTAATCCATTAAAATTTTTAATTTATTAAAACTTATTCATTGTTTGTGAATTATTAAGAAATTTTTAATTATTAACCTAAATTTTTTGGACATGTTTAAATAAAGATTTTTTTCTATTTCAAATGTTTTCCGAAAGGAACTTTTATTCAGTGTCTCAACAGATTTTTATTGCTGACTGTCAGCACTTCTGATGTGAATTTAGGACCTTTAATAAAACCCATAAAACTTGAGTTTGAAACATTTTTCATATAATAACACTCAAATTGGTCTTGGATTTAAAGCGTTCTTTGTAAATTCAAATCTGAATGAAAATAATGTATCCTGAAGAAATGTGAAAGTCTCTAGGTCAAGTAAGTGATAATTTTTCCATAAGTGGTTCAATTCTCGGCTCTGTTCTAATTGCAAGTGACACGAGTTTTCTTCAAAACAACCTCATTCATAAGGAAATTTTACTATTAACAAATATGTAAATTCAAAAAAAAAAAAAAAATAAAGAAAACTAGAAAATATAAAGAAAAAGTAAATAAAAATAGGGGAAAAATAAAAAATATAGAGAGAAAAAATGAAAATAAAGAGTGTATAGAAAAAATAACGAAAATAAGGAAAAAATAAATAATATAAAGAAAAAATAAAGAATGTAAAGAAAAAATAAGGAAAACAAAGAAAACATAGAGAAAATAAAGATTGTAAACAAAAAATAAGAAAAATAAAGACTATACGGAAAAACACAAGGAAAAATTAAGGATAAATAGAGAAAATAAATAAAACAAAAAGCAATTTAAAAATAAACGACGAAAAATGAAAAAAACAGATCAAAGGATTAGAGAATGTAATTTCTAAACAATTCTATTTGATTATGTGATATCAATTTGACATTTATTTGATATTCGATATTTGATTTGTTATTGACTGAGTTTGAAATTTGATTTCCCTCATAAATAAAAATATTATAATCATGAAAAAAAACTTCTTCTTTATTTTATCATCGGCCTCATATGGGAATTTTACAACCACCATTATTTCACCTCAGCATTCTTACTGTGACACTTCTTTCTTCGATTTTCTTTTTTATAATCATTTCTGACCCCTCTTTAAAACATTTTCCCACTACATTCCCAAATACTTCCGAGAGGAACGTGGATTTATTGAAAATTAAGCCCGATTTTATCGCGTGGAAACTTTCCAATTTTCCACGGTTACTTTCTTACTCTATTTCAACCCTCGGCGAAAAAAAAATAGCACTCGACTCGAGGAGATCGACGAGGCATTTTGTCTATTTCTAAAGACCAGTTTCTCTCTCGCTCTATAAAAAGGTGTTTAATATAATAATATAATAATAATAACAACAATAATAATAATAATAATAATAGTAATAATACCTAATAATAATAAATTAATTATTAAGAGAAAATAATTTTTAACGCCCCGGCGGGATTCGAACGTCTTATCCCCAAAGGAAATGCACTCTTCTCGAGGCTTTAACTACCGTGGCTAGTCCGCAATTAATTCAAAATAGTAAACATACTACTGGAAACTTATTTCTATTTTGGAATAGAAATAAATTTAAATAGAAATAAATTAAAATTTTGCTAAGAGTGTATTGACATCCACCTTTTTATTTTATTAATTAAATAATTGGTTATTTAATTTAATTTTTTAAATTTTTTAATTAAATTATTCGTTATTTAGTTTAACTTTTTTTATTTTTTTAATTAAACAATTTGTTATTTAATAAAAAAAATAAAAAACTGCTTGTCCATACACTCTTAGCAAATAAAACTTTTTCCCCTACTTTACGAAATAGCAACTAATAAATCGACAATATTTTTAATACAAAAAAAATAGTTGCATGTTTTTATCGCGTTCACAGCGTAATCAATGAGAAATAAATACTTTTAAAGAGCGGCTAATAAAAGAATTTAATTCCATGGCGGTGATTTATCAGCAATGAAAAATCTCTTTAGTGGTAAGGTAGGTGGTCGTCTTGCTATCTGTGCAGAGGTAAGCTTCGGTTTCCCAGTGGGCATTTAGAACATCTGCCTCCACCAAGGACGAATAGAGGTTGGAGGCAGTCCGGTGGCGGCGTTGTTTGATGGAAAGGGGCATGGAAAAGAGAAAATGTGCGGAAGGGTTTCAAAACCACACCACCAAGAATTTTAGTATTTCAACGAAAATCAAGTCCATTGCACATTCAAAATAGTCACATTAGAGCTCCGCTCTCTAATTAATGCTTTCATTTTATGTCACTGGAAATCTTTTATAAATAAACATCGAGGGAAATTAATTTACGATTCAGTAAATTGTATCGGTTGCAATTTCATTTATTTTCGATACTTAATTTTTTAGTCTTTTAGTTACAGATTTCTTTAATCGTCACTTCGAAGTGCTTAAATATTTTTCGAAACCAGCTACGTCAAGAAATTTATTTTTTCATTTTTTTTCACAAAAGAGAAATATATTTAATGGAATAAATTTGTCTACAAGGAATACAATTTTCAAAAGTTTCAAATTTAAACTTTTTTGAAAAATAAATAAAAAAAAAAATATTAAAATATCGAGTCTTTGACTCGGAATTCAAATATTTTTACAAATAGTACAATTTTTATCATCAATTAAATTATTTTAAAAAGTGTAATAAAATTCATTGTAAGAATTCAATTATTTTTATTAATAGTATAAATTTTTCATAGGATTTCAATTATTTTTAATACAATTATAATTGAATATATCAGAAAATTTAATTATTTTCAAAAATTTTTGGCAAAAATTCAATTACATTTCAAAAGTAAGGAAATTCTTTCCTAAAATATTTAATACTTTCAGAATCTACTATTTTAATAAAATTTTTCAAAAGAATTTAATTATTTAATGAAATGTAATGAAATTCGTTACAAGAATTTAAATATTTTCGTAAATAATAATATTCATTAGAGGTATTCAGTTATTTTCATAAATAATAAAATTCATCGGAGGAATTTAATTATTTAAAAGAAATTTAATGAAATTCGTTGCAAGAATTTAAACATTTTTGTAAATAATAATATTCATCAAAACATTACAATTAGTTACAAAAAAAATTTAATAAAAATTCGTTTGCGAAACATCAACTATTTTCCTAAATTTTTATAGAATTTTTGATAGGATTTCAATTATTTTTAATTATTATAAATCGATTTCTCAAGAAATGTAATTATTTTCCTACTTTTTCATAACTATTCAATTACTTTTCACAAACAATAAAATACTTTGTTAAAATTCAAATACTTTCAAAATCAACTAATTAAAAGAAATTGCTCAAAAGAATTAAATTATTTTTTAAAAAATGTAATACAAAATTCGTTGCGAGAATTTAATTATTTTCATAAATTATAATATTCTTCAAGGGATTTAAAATAATATTAAGAAAAATTTAATAAAAATTCGTTGCTACATTTTAATTACTTTCCTAAATTTTTATAAAATTCTTTACAGGATTTCCATTATTTTTAATACAACTTTAAGGCAATTTTTTGAAAAATATAATCAATTTAAAAAATTATATTAAAATTCTTTGAACGAAATAAATTAAGAATTATTAATTATTTTTAATAATTTTTGCAAATGTTCCTAGAGAATTTTCAAATCTATTTCCTAACAATCCAATTTAACGATATTTTAATTATTCAAAACTTTTTCAATTTAAATATTTAGAAAATAAAAACTTTTAGTAATTTAAAAAAAAGTCAATTTTACTTTTTCAAAATTCAATAATTTCTGATAACTCATGCTCTCTAATGCTTTCAATCATCAATTATTTTTTTTAATTTTTATCTGAAATTGATTTTTAAATAAATTTTTATGAGAAAATTCTACAAGAAATCGATGATTTAAATACAAAATAAATAGAATTAAAAATAATTGAAATTCTATAATGAGATTTATTATTCATGAAAATATTTAAATGTCTGTAAAAAAATTATTATTTATGAAAATCATTGAATTCTTTCAAAGAAATTTATAAAAATTTGTAAAAAGTTGAATTCTTTTAAAAATTTTTATTACTTATAAAAATAATTTCATATATGCTTAGGATTTTATAAAAATTTTTTCAAAATAATTCACATTTAAAGAATTTTTTTCCTTTTTAAAAAAATTATTATTTTGAAGAGAATTTAAAAAAAAAATTTAAGACAATTAATTTTCTTCAAACATTTCCAACTTCTCTAAAATTCAATTCTTTATGTTTTTAAATTAAATTCTTATCTAAATCCATTATTTTTAATAATTAATTGTATATTAAAAAATTCATTAAAACTTATTTTAAAAGGTTGTGGTTTATTAAACTATTTTAAAATTTAAGTTCTTTAATTTTGTCTTCATTCAAATTAATTAAAAATTTACAAAAATTTTAAATTAAAATCTTTTATAGTTCATTTATTTATGAAATATTTAAACTCTTTTAAAATTGAATTAATATTGAAATAAATTATTCATTAAAAATAGATTATAATTAATAATTTTGTAATAGAATTCTTGAAGAATTAAGTTATTTAGAATGACATTATTGTCAAAAAATGTAATAATTGAAGGTTTTGTATTAAAATTCGTGGTAATGTTATTTTTTTAGACCACTTTTCTCTATAACTATTTTATAAATTGAACTGAAATTTTGTAGGAAAGTCTAAAATATAATAAACGAGGGCAATTATGTGTAAAAGGGTTAATAATTAAAAAAAATTAAAATACAAAACTTTTAAATTGCTAAAGACGAAAAATTGATTAAAAGCGATCGTGACATAATTTAAATGTTATTTGTAATAATATTTTTAAAAAATAAAACTTTTTCACAGCACTGCCCATTTTTATTGTATTTTAGACTTTCGTATAAAGTTTCAGCTCAATTTATTAAATATTTCAAGAAAAAAGTGGTCGAAAAAAATACCATTGAGAACATAATAATCACACACGCTGTTAAAGGTGGAAGAAAAGTTTGTTGGCTTTTTTTTGTTATTTTTTTTGTTGTTGTTTTTTTTGTGTTGTCCATCAATAATTTGTTTACCACAATCAAAGTTGTCTAATAAAAAAAAATATTCTCACCAACGCTAAATTTGTATTCCACTGTTAATTATTTAAAATCAGTTACAATTTCAGTTTCAATTTTAGAGAGTATCGAAAATATTGTACAGCAAGTTAAAGCGCCACAGGCGGCTCTATATGCATATGTACATAATAAAATCTATCAGTAATTTCTATCTAAAGAATATCTAATTTGCGAAAAGAGAATTTGATGTCGATAAAATGGCAGCATGCAAACAGAGATTTAAATAAATACTACAGTCGTCGTCATCGTCGGAGATTTAAGTTTGCGGTAGCAACAAAATGGAAATGAGGACTGTAAAATGGAAAATGGAAGGCGGTGTATAAAATAGGAGCAAGTTTCCAAGGGGCTTGTGAGTTCTCCCCTTGACTCACCTCTCCGGAAAATAATGGTCGACGGATGCGCCTGTTGTTCCATTTTTGAGTCTCTAGAAATTCCCATTTCTCGTATATTTACCGAATTCCCTTTTCAGCAACAAACCTTTCATTTTCAAATTATTCTTTTGCCGCAACCATTTTTTTCCCAAAACTCTTTACTTGTAGAATAAAATTCAAATTTTCCGAATTTAGATAAAATAACAAAAAAATGTGACTAGCTAATTATTAGGCAAAGTGAAAAAACTGTTTGTTATTCGAATTTCGTAATTTAAGTTTACCGAGAATTAGAAATAAATAATGAAACAGAAAGAAAGGAAAAATGCGAAATCGAAATTTAAAAATACTTTTCCTCGCAACGACTAAATTAGAGAAATGTTCCAAACTGTCGATGCTGATTTTCATACAATTTCTGACAATTACATTATGAGAAAGAAAAAAAAAGAAAGGGAAAAAGTTGCATCACGCGAGAGTGATTCAATTTTCTTGAGAAAGATTTGCTCCGATTTACAATTGAGGAAAAATCTTTTTTCATTATTTTTCAATTTTTTCCCGCAACTTTAGTTTTATTTCTTAAACGCCCTCTATTTAGGTTCTTATTTTCTTCAATTGTTCCTTAAAAAAAAATTCTTCTTTCTTCTCTTATAAATTTTAGTTTTTACAGTAATAATATAAATTTTAGTTTTTACAGTAATAATATAAATTTTAGTTTTTACAATAATAACGCTCTGTCATGATGCATTTCACAAAAAAAATTTTTTTACCTCCATCGTCAACTATTTTATATTTATTCCGTTATTTCACATATTTTTGATAAATTCAATTCATGTCACAGTTTACAGATTTTTCAACATCGCGATAGGTAAAAACACACTTCGACATATCTTTCGAGAGTTCTGGTTTCGCCTTATATTGAAGGAAGTTTAGAAATATCTGAGCTTATATACACATGGGACTCGTTGGCGAAGCGAATACCGGAAATCAGGAAACTTTCCGCATTGAACACGTAAAAAAACAGAATGACAACTCATTTTTCAGAATTTAAACAAAAAAAAAGAAAAATATGAATATTATTCTGATGAGACTGTAAAAAATTAAACGGAACAAAAAAAAAATTTCTTCCAAACAATAAATACTATTTTCTACGTTCGGCGAGTGAAAATTTTCGGTGAGAATGTAAAAGCGTTTTTTCTCATCTGAGCCCATCGTCCATTACTTCTCGCGATTCTTCAATCCCCTTGTGAAGTAAAGTGGCGAAGGAAATTGCCTGCACTTGATTTCTCACAGAGTGAAACATAAAGGAACCTCGAGATGGAAGTCGGTTCGTGAAGAACGATGGCAGCTCATAAAAATGTAATTAACTTCATAAAGGCTAAAGGCGATGTAAAAATGCTCGGAAATCGTTGAGATGCTGGTAAAAAATTAATAAACCGTCAATCATTGTCAATTACTCGAAAGAATATTTTTCCCGATTCCCCAAAATGTCTCATTTTGTGTATGAAAAACAAATCTCGATACCCCAAAGTGATATACTAATGTTCTCATAGTCAATTGAACAGGGCAAAAAAAAGGAAACAAAAAAAAATTAAAAACAGTCTGTATAAACGAGTTTTGATTTCATTTATCAATCTCAGGTCACAATAAATCAAGTTTTCAAGGAACGTAACAAACGTTAACTTTATCTCAAGGAGAATGAGAGACAAAAAGAAGTCAAACAAAAGAAAAATCAATTTGTTGGTGTAGAAAGAGGGATCAAATTTTTTACCGGCTTTCTCCCCCAAGGGAAGAGGGAATAAAATAAAAATGAAACAAAATAAAATGTGAAGATTGTCCCTTGTCGTATGGATACTTAGATTATGAAACATATTACTTTCCTACACTTGAGTTACCATATGATCAAAGTGACCCTTGAGGAATTTATTAAGAACGTCTCGGGGACCGAGTTACTTTTTGCTTACAGACGATTCTGTATTGATCGTCGACTTATTTTCACAAAATCTTTTCGTATTACAAAAAAGTATAGAGAAAAATATGGAAATGTACAGAAATGTACAAAAATATATACAAAGAATCTACAGAAATACACAGAAATATATAGAATTATATAGAAATTTACAGAAGTATACAGAAAGAAATGAACAATTATTAAATTATTTTTAATCATTTTTGCAAAAGTTCCTAGAGAATTTTCAAATCTCTTTGTTTACAATAAAATTTTACTATATTTTAATTATTTAAAATTTCTTCAATTAAAATATTTAGAAAATAAAAACTTTAAATAATTTTAAAAAAAAATATCAATTTTACTTTTTCAAAATTCAATAATTTCTAATAATTCATGCTCTAATGCTTTTAATATTCAATTATTTTCTAAAATTTCTAACTGAATTTGATTTTTAAATCAATTTTTATTAGAAAATTCTACAAGAAATCAAAGATTTAAATACAAAAATAAATAATAATTTATTCAATTAATGAATGTTTCTTGAAATTAAATTATCATAAAGAATACGAATAAAATAGAATTAAAAATTATTAAAATTCTCTAATGAGATTTATTCTTCATGAAAATAATTAAATGCCTGTAAAAAAATATTATTTATGTTATAAAACATAAAGATATCGAATCTTTGACTCGGAATTCAAATATTTTTACAAGTAATACAATTTTTAACATCAATTAAATTATTTTAGAAAATGTAATCAAAATTCATTGTAAGAGTTCAATTATTTTCATAAGTAATATCAATTTTTTATCTGTAATGCAATTATAATTGAATATTTCTAAAAATGTAATTATTTTCTAAATTTGTTGACAAAAATTCAATTACTTTTCAAAAATAATAAAATTCTTTGTTGAAATATAAATATTTTTATAAAAACTACGATTTTAATAAAATTTTTAAAAATTATTTAATTATTTAAAAGAAATGTAATAAAATTCCTTACAAGAATTCAATTATTTTTATAAATAATAAAATTCCTCGGAGAAAATCAATTATTTTAAAGAAATTCAACAAAAATTCATCAAAGGAAGTCAATTATTTTAAAGAATTATAATGAAACTCGTTGCAAGAATTTAAATATTTTCGTAAATAATAATATTCAACTAAAAAATTTAAATTAGTTAAAAAAAAAGTTTAATAAAAATTCGTTGCAATACTTCAATTATTATCCTAAATTTTTATTGAATTTTTCATAGGATTTTAATTATTTGTAATACAATTTTAAGTTAATTTTTTAAGAAATGCAATAAATTAGATTAAAATTCTTTAAAAGAAATAATTAACAATTATAAATTATTTTTAGTAATTTTTGCAAAAGTTCCTAGAGAATTTTCAAATCTATTTCCTTACAAGCCAATTTTACGATATTTTAATTATTTAAAACTTTTTCAATTTAAATATTAAGAAAATAAAAACTTTAAGTAGTTTTAAAACAAATATAAATTTTACTTTTTCAAAATTTAATAATTTCTAATAACTCATGCTCTAATGCTTTCAATCTTCAATTATTTTTTTTAATTTTTATCTGAAATTGATTTTTAAATCAATTTTTATGAGAAAATTCTACAAGAAATCAATGATTTAAATACAAAAAATAAATAATAATTTATTGAATTAACGAATGTTTCTTAAAATTAAATTATCATACAAAATTCAGATAGAATAGAATTAAAAATAATTGATATTCTACAATAAGATTTATTATTCATGAAAATAATTAAATTTCTGTGCCAAAAAAATATTATTTATGAAAATAATTGAATTATTCGAAACGAATTTATAAAAAATTTCTAAAAAATGGAATTCTTCTGAAACTTTTATCATTTATAAAAATAATTTCATATTTCCTTAGTATTTTATAAAATTTTTTGAAAATAATTCAATTTTGAAGAAGAATTTTATGATTTTTAAAAATAATTAAAATTTTGACGAGAATTTAAAAAAATGTTAAGACAATTAAATATTTTCAAATAGTTCCAACTTCTCTAAAATTTAATTTTTTTTTGTTTTTATATATTAAAAAATTCATTAAAACTTATTTTAAAAGAATGTGATTTATTAAACTATTTTAAAAATTTAAGTTCTTTAATTTTGTCTTCATTCAAATTAATAAAAAATTTACAAAAATTTTAAATTAAAATCTTTTGTAGTTCATTTATTTATGAAAGAATTTAAACTCTTTTAAAATTGAATTAATTTTGAAATATTAAAGAAAAATTATTCATTAAAAATAATTTATAAGTAATAATTTTGTAACAGTTCTTGAGGAATTAAGTTATTTAGAATGACATTATTGGCAAAAAATGTAATAATTGAAGGTTTTGTATTAAAATTCCTGTTAATGTTAATTTTTTCGACCACTTTTCTCTTTAAATATTTTATAAATTGAGCAGAAATAACAGTAATATAAAGAAATATACAGAAATATACAAAATCTATGGAAATATTCAGAAATATTCCTACAAAAATAAAAGAAATTAAAAAAATGAAAAAAGTAAAAGAAATAAAAGAATTTAAAGAAATAAAAGAAATAAAAAAAATAAAAGAAACATAAGAAATACAAGCAGCATACAGAAATATTTTTAAAGAAATGTTTGCAGAACAAGAAAGGAAAGATAGACGAAAGTCTCGATCCGAATGGTTCTCAGCATTCGTATTCGAATATTAAAGGGAAAATGAGAAAAGGCTTTTTTCCCGCTAGCTGCGGAATGAAATTACAAAATGCCTTTCCGCAAGTAAGAACGATGTCGTATTGTGGGTTTGATTTTGTTGACGAAGGACGAATCTCGTCAAGGGGTGGCTAGAATTGAGAGCAGTTTACGGCAGCGGACACACCTTAGCCTCGGGCACCATTTGATCGCCTGACGCCTGTCGAGAATTGAGAAATTTACTCGCACACACGTTAATCGCAATCTGCATCGACAGACCGATACAACTTCTTCTCTCCTCCCTCGAGCTACAGATAGCCCTGCAAAATTTCAGGAACTTGCAAATCTCCGGTTTCAAATATTTTCGACAGATAAATTTACAAATTTATTCCAAAGTACGATGGAAATGTGTATTTTTCACTAATTTTATTGTTCCATGAATTGTGGGTTGGATTAAAATAAATAATTAGTTTGCACGAATGTTTCCAATATATTAGAATTGAGAGAATTTTTTGCATGCATACGAAAAAATCTTCACCTGGAACAACTACAAATTTCACTATATTAGCGAAATGTTTAGTTATTGCAACGAATACTTTCGCTATTTCAACGAATACTTTATTATCACAGAAAAAAGGGTGGTAATATTATGAAGGGTAATGGGTAAAAATGACTTAAGTAAAGGGTAAAAATTATGACGGGTAAAAGTACAGAGGGTAAAGACTTACCTGAATATGTCACTAAAACAAATTAAAAGTTTTTTTTCTTCTAATTATATTAGAAAGGTTAAATATTAAATTATTTTGATTAGAACTAGTTTGAATTAATCACAACTTAATAATTTTTTTATCTAAATTAATAAACAATTATATTTTCCAACTTGAATTGTTAAATTAATCACATTCAAACTCTCCATTTTATGGTTATGACTTTGTAAACAAACAAGAGTTATAAAACAATATAATAAAATGTCACGCAAAGCAGTACATTTTTAATATAAATTTTTATTTTATTAAACAAATTTTTTCTTTTCTATAAAAAATGTATAATTTTAAATCATAATACATAATTATGATAAATAAATTTTATGTCTTTCAAAATCATAATTTATAAATAATTATAATGAAAAAGCAAATATTTATCTCATTGTTTTGTTTGCTTGTTCAAGTGTTGAAGTAACTAATGTCAACTAATTTATTTAAAACCAAAAAACTAAAACATCTTTAATTTATAAAATTTACTTAAAATATTATAATGGTGTAATTTACAAAAAAATATGTTTCTAAATTAAAAACAAGAATTGGTTTAAAGAAATTTCAAGGAAATAATTTGATATCATATTATTACAAAAATATTTTTATTATAGTTTAAAACCAAATATTTTTTAGAAACAAATATTTATTACACCATTTTCTTTCTTTTGAATATAAATGAAATATTTTTAAAAATGTATAATTCGAAAATTTCTTATGAGCAAATTTATTCTTTTTAAAAAAAAATTATAATTTTTACAAAAAATGCGACTGGAACATAAATATTATATTTTTTCAATCTTTACTTGAAAAAAATAAGAATTCTTTAGCAAGCTTATGATTAAAAATAAAATATTTAACAATCATTTCTTTGCTTAAAAAAACATTAGAAATTGGTTTAAAAAATCATAATTTTTACAATTATTTATGACTGAAATACAAATATTTTGCTTACATTTTTCTTAATAACAATTAAATTTTAAAAAAACATTTTATTATTCAATAAATTAATTACTTTTGTAGTTAAATAATTTTGAAATGGTTTCAGATTAAAATATTGTTGAAAAATTTGAATTTTCTATACTTTTAACTGGTAATTTTGAAAAATTATTGTTTTGAAAAAGTTTAATTTAATTTTTTTAAAATAATTTGAAGTTACGTGCAGTTACGTGGAAATTTTTTCAAATTGTATTTTTCCTGTATTCCTGTTTGTTTTTCCTGTATTTTCATGAAGAAATTTTCGTAAACGTTTAAGAGATTTTTTCAAACTTTTCGTAATTCATAGAAAGTTTTCGATAATTTTTTAGAAAAACTCTCTTATCTATGTTAATAAATTTTAAAACAAATGTATGTGGAAATTCTTAAAGAACTTTTTAAAAAATTATTGAAAATATTTATTGAAATAATGAAAATAATTTTTTGAATTTGACATATTTAATTCTTTTAACTCCTGTGGAAACAAATAAAAATTCCTTTTTTTAAAAATATTCAATTTCTTTATAAATTAAAATTTGCAATTAACAAATAATGTTTATTTATATTTCTTTTCTTTATTTATAAAAAACTTTAAATTTTATTAGAGCAATTATAAGTAATAATAACATTTATGTGAAAAAAATCTCTTTTTAATAAAAAAAATAAAAAAACGCAATAAGTATTTGCTTCATTATAATTATAAATTATGATTTAATAAAAGTAAAATTTGTTTACCATATTTATGTATTATTTATTAAAATTAGACATTTTTTAAATAAAGGAAAAAACTCGCTAACTAAAATAATAATTTATATTAAAAATTTTCTGTCTTTCGTGACTTTTTGTTATATTATTTCCCAACTCTTGTTTGTTTACAAAGTCATAACCATAAAATGGTGAGTTTGAAAGTGACTCAATCAATAAGTTTAATCGAAAATAAAATTATTTATTAAATTAAGTAGTAAAATTATTTAATTATTATTAATACTAGAAATCAAAATCTATTCTCAAATATTATAATCAAATTCTTTAAAACAATTGAAAAAAATATTCGAAATTCAATTATTTTTAATATCTATAGTATTTTCATAAAATTTACGATCTTCAAGTTTTAAACGTTCAAATGAACGAAATTTTTTTATTTAAAGGTATTTTAATAAATTACTAATAATAAAAAAATGTAAAAACTGAAACTTCACGTTAAGAAACTCAGTAATTAATTTTTAAAATAGTGACGCAAAATAATGTCAATTAAAAATTTTACTTTTAAAAGAAATGAATAAATTTTGTTCATTTGAACGTTCAGAACTTTATAGAATCTTCTTCGAAATAATGAAAATACAATCACTGAGTTTCATTTTTCATTAAAATTCAATTTTTTTTTAAAACTGTTTGATAAAAATGTAAGAAAGAAGTAATTGAATTTCTTTCGTAAATAATAAAACTCATCGAAGAATTCCAATACTTTTTAATATTATTTTTAATTAACTAATTAAAAAATTCATTTATTTTCACAAATTCAGTTTTACACAAGATAGCTTCTTCCATCCTCAATATTTAAAGCAATGTTTATAAACTTTTCAATTATTTTTTAAATTAACTAAATTTTTCACAGAAATTCAATTTTTCTTAAACATTTAAATAACATTTTTCGTAATAATACATTTATTTTCATAAATAATGAAATTTTTCTCAAGAATTTAATTATTTACAAATAAATAATTCTTTGAAACAATTAAATTATGTCGATAAGTAATAAAATTATTTCCGAAAATTCAATTATTTCAAAAAAATTTTAATAAAATTGTCCGCAAGAATTCAATTTAATTTAGATTTAAATAAAATTCTTCTCAAGTATTCAATTATCAACAACAATATTTAACACAAGAATTCAATTATTTTTTGAAAATTAATAACATTCTTCGCAGCAATTCAATTATTTACAAAATTTTTTTTAAAATTATCAAAATTTCAATTATCTTTATAAATGAACAGCAAAATTTTAATGCAGAATTCAATTATTTTGAGGGATTTTAATAAAATTATTTGCAAAGTTCAATTATTTTTATAAATAACAATATTTAACGCAAGAATTAAATTATTTTATAAAAATAATAAACTTCTTCTTGGAAATTCAATTATTTAAAATATTTTAATTTTTCTTCTCAAAATTTAATTGTTTTCAATATTAGGTATTTTGATAAAATTTCCAAGCAGAATTCAATTATTTAAAATTTTTTTTTTAAATCTTGGTTAGAATTTAATTCTTGTCAATAATAATATAAACTTTGGAATTGAATTATTTAAATTAGAATTTGCATAAAATTAGTCGAAAGAAGTGAATTATTAAAATTTTTTTCAAAATTCTTTGTAAGAATTAAATTTTTTTCTGTAAATATTTAAATTCTTTTATAAATAATATGTTGCAGGTATTCAATTTATTAGCAAGACAGACAATACTAATCTGTAGTGAGAATATTGCTTTCATATCATATAATTTTTAAATTTAAGGCAAATTAAACGAAACCATTTGGACAATGAATAAAATATTTATTTACTCCAACTTTTCGAAATCTAAATGATTTCCTCTTCAGGGAGTCTATTCAAAAAATATACAAAATTAAAATAAAAATTAAACTAATTTTATTTTTTCTTTTATTCTTTAATTTTTATTTATTTATTTTATTTTTTTTTACAAAATTTTTATTTTATTATATTAATTTTGTATATTTTTTGAATAGACTCCCTGAAGAGAAAATCATTTAGATTTCGAAACGTTGAAGTAAATAAATATGTTATTCATTGTCCGAATGTTTTGGTTTAATTTGCCTTAATTTATAAAGGATCTCGGACGTTAAAGTTTACTTAAATAATTTTAAATTTAAAAAATGTATTTCCTTTTTAATTTCCATTTCATACAAAAATTGCTAGGAATAGGAGAAAGGAATTGAAGACATCAAGAACTATTGAAACTTTCTTTTTTCATAAGACATAAAAAAAGTATCATCAACATATTACTTTTGATTTGGATTTTAATGGAAATCCAGGAAATTAATTTTTTTTCGAACATCACGTTGGTTTAAAAATATTATTTATAATGCCTCTATTATAATTATGATTATGTTAATATTATGTCCTCGAATAGTGATCAATTTAACAAATGCGAAAGAACAGTGAAGATAATCCACTTGCATATTATAAATTTTGACATTAGGAAACTAACGTGTCGCATGCAAAATGTATATGCGTAGAAATTCATTTAATGCCTCTATTTTTGAATTGTAATCCCCTCTAATGAATTGGAATATGGGACAATATGGGAATAAATAATTTCATGTGAATCATTATGAAGCACAACTGAGCTAACGAAGCCTCGATTTGATAGCCATATGTTTCAAAACGACAACTAGTTCAGGTGCGTTCCATTTATGAATACATAACGAAGTCTCGCGTCGAACTATATATCGCGTGTCTAACTATTGGACCTGTTTTGACATGCATCATTTTGTTATCACAATTGTACATACACATGTACACGCAAACACACGCGAATGTGCGGTATATGTAATAACATAAATTGTTTGGAAAATGAAAATTTTTATCACGCTTTTTAGATTTTCTTTTACTAAAATTTTTGGTTTCAATTTTTAATACATTTTATCTTTAAAAAATTATCAATTTTTTTCTCGACAATTTAGACAATTGAAGTCTATATGTGACGCGATCTGAAGAAAGGGACCTTAGAAGCAAAAAATTGTAGGTTATGTTTGCAATTTTTTAAATGAAAATACAAAAAGAGAATCAACTGACAATATAAATTATTGATGATTAAGTTTTCATTATAACTGAAATATTTAATAAATACTGATTTTAATTTACAAAAAGTAAAAAGAAACTTTTAATCAACAAATAGGTAAGATAAAGATAACCTTAAAGTGATTTGCTTCTAAGGTCCCTTTCTTCAGATCGCGTCACATATAGTCTTTTAGAACTTGTGTCTTAGATTAAATAGAGAAAAATAGAGATTGAATAGTAATGCACATTGTTTACTTTTTTTTCATCTTTTTTTTTTGTGTGGAAATTATTGTGGCGACATTTTTCATTTGGAGGACAAAGAGAATTTTTTCGACAATAATATTTATGAATACATATTCGGATATAGTATAGTTCAACTTCATTTGTGGGAAAAAAAAATTTTATAAACTGTGCGGATATACATTGGCACTCTGAGACAGTTATTATGCCTATCTAAGCGAGTCGCAAAAACACGAATGCTACAGCAGTCGAGAGCTAATTTTCATACACAGTGCTCGAGCTGCTATCGAATAGAGCCAAAAAGCCACTCGCCTAAATTACCACCCCCTGCCCAATCCATTTCCACCTTCTCTCTTATGTTCCTTTATAAAATTCAGAAGAACCTCCACCAAAACTCCCAAGAAAATGGAACATTCTACTTTTCTTTATTGAACTGGCAAAAATTCCTCTTAAAGTTAAAAGGAAGCTTGTAATCCCTATATAGCTATATAGAGCGAAACCGGTATTTACACAATAGCACAAACATTTACCTTGACATAGCCAAAATTATTAAAAAAAAAAAGAAATACATCATTCCTTATTCTTAGAGTTTTAGAAATGACGTGTCTTATTGTTCAAAAAGTAGGCACAAGATATTAAGACTAGTTACCAATAGTTATAATATGAATATTCTTCGCAACTGAATTTCACAATGCGAATTTTTGTGTTGACGAAATTCCAAAATTTGGGCAAAATTTTATTGTTAAATACAATTAGTCAATTTCAAACTTTGCACTCGATAATTAATTTTGAAAAAGTAGGAAAAAATATCTTTTAAACTATAAAAAATAGTAGCTATCGAAAAATTAAACTTGACGACCAAAAATACTCGTTTTTGACGCTTCACAATACTGACAAAACTTCAATTCTATATTTTATTTTTATGATTTTTATCCATTCTTCAGAAAAAAAAATATTTACTTCTGTCTTATCTTGCTAATTAATTGAATTCCTGCAACAATTATTATTATTCATAAAAGAATTAAAATATTTACAGAAAAAATTTAATTTTTGCAAAGAATTTAAATATTTACAGAAAAAAAATTTACTTCCTGCAAAGAATTTTGTAAAAAAATTTAAATAATTCACTTCATTCGACTAATTTTATACAAATTTTAATTTAAATAATTGAAATCCTAAGAAATGTTTATTATTCATGAAAAAAATTGAATTCTTACGAAGAGATAAAAAAAAATTTTTAAACAATTGAATTCTGTTTGGAAATTTTATCAAAATACCTAATATTGAAAACAATTAAATTTCGAGAAGAAAAATTAAAATATTTTAAATAATTGAATTTCCAAGAAGAAGTTTATTATTTTTACAAAATAATTTAATTCTTGCGTTAAATATTGTTATTTATAAAAATAATTGAACTTTGCAAAGAATTTTATTAAAATCCCTCAAAATAATTGAATTCTGCATTAAAATTTTGCTGTTCATTTATAAAGATAATTGAAATTTTAATAATTTAAAAAAAAATTTGGAAATAATTGAATTGCTGCGAAGCATGTTATTAATTTTCAAAATTAATTGAATTCTTGTGTTGAATATTGTTGTTGATGAAAGTAATTGAATTTTTGAGAATAATTTTGTTTTTTATCGACATAATTGAATAATTGAGAAGAATTTTATTAAAATCTAAAAGAATAATTGAACTATTTTAGAAAAAGGTAATAACAATTGTATTTAAAAGAATTTTTTACTATCAATTTTATTAAAACATTTGAAAATAATTAAATTTCTCTAAAAAATTCTAATATTTTTGTAAATAATTGAATTCCACCGAAGAACAAAAAATAAGCATTATTTTAAATAATTAACTTTTTCGAGAAATTGAAATTAAATTTTTCAGAATAATTACTCTTTTTAAGTAATTCCATTAAAATTGTATTAAAAATAATTGAAGTCCTGCTATGAATCTTATTATTTATAAAAAAAAATGAATAGTGGCAAAGAACTTTAAGAAAATTTTCATAAATAATTGATTATAGAAAAATTTTATTTTTTATGAAAATATTTAAATTATTGCGAAAAAGTTTATCAAAAATTTCAATTACTTCAGAGTAATTAAATTTTTTATAAAAAATTTAGTTATTTTGGAATATATTTTAATTCTACGAAAGAATTTAATAAACATTCTTAGAAATAATTAATTTTTGTAAAATATAATAAATATTATGAAAATTTTATTTGCAATAATTGCATTCGGTGGGAAAACACTATTTATGAAAATAATTAAATTTTTAATTCGTTCATTTAAAATAGTCTTAAAAACAATTGAGATTCTTTGATGATATTTGTAACAAAGGAAAAAATTTTAATTCCTGCCTCGAACTTTGTCTAAAACCTTTTTAAAAAATTGAATTTTGAATGAAAAATGATACTTAGTAAAAATATTTGTTTTATTGCGAAGAATTGTCCAAAAATTTTGTTAAATAAGTGAATTTTTCAAAATGTTATTCTCGCAATTAATTGAATTGAATTTTTAATGAATTTTATTATT
The DNA here is from genome assembly GCA_032873175.1 of Leptopilina drosophilae. NCBI lineage: Eukaryota > Metazoa > Arthropoda > Insecta > Hymenoptera > Figitidae > Leptopilina > Leptopilina drosophilae. The sequence continues at coordinate 74,021,710 of CM065478.1, forward strand.
TTTTTTGTTGAAATATTTGAATTCTTTTGTTGCGAAATTTTATGAAAATACTAAATATTAAAATTGAGTTTCGAATATTTTTTGTAAATAATTGAATTGTTTTAAAGAATTTGATTATAGTTTTTGAGAATTGATTTTTCATTTCTAGTATATATGCGTATTTAAATTTTAAAGTCGTAGAAATTCTGCAAAAAAAAGGAAATAGTACACTGAAAAAAAATTATTTGATTCAATTAATCGATTATTTAACTATTATCAAATAAATATTTACTTGAATCAAATAGTATTTATTTCAATCAAATAGCTTGTATTTGAATCTAATGTTTCGGTATTTATAGCAAATATTATTTAATTGGTTCAAATAAAAATTATTTGACTTAAGTCATATTTATTTATTCATAATTATTTGATAATAGTCAAATAAATAATTAATAATAAATAAAAATTCACTTGAATCAAATAAATTTTTCTTCAGTGTAGCTTTTAGTGACTGAAATCTACACCCAGAGAAAATTATTATTTAAACCAAATATATTTTATTTAACTTAAATAAACGTATATTTGTCCCAGAACCAACTAGAATTTTTATTTGTTTTAAATAAAATTTATATTTGACATAAATAAAACATATATTCGAGTTAAATAAAATTTTATTTAAATTAAATAAAATTTATTTGAATGCAAATAAAAAGTCTAGTTGGTTCTGAGACCAATATACCATTTCTCTGGATGTAAAAAAGTACCCAAATAGAACCCCAAAAATAACGTAAAAATATTAGGTTTTAAATTAAATTTTTTTAATTACATTTTTAAATTAAATTTTTTTAATTACATTTTTAAATTAAATTTTTTAATTCTATTTAATTTTTAATTTAAAAATAAAATATTAGGTTTTAGTAGATAAGTCCAAACTCTGCCATGTGGGTACCGTGGATTTTTTTTTACCATTTTGCCCTTAAATTATTATCAAAAAGAAATTTAAGGTCAGCAAAATGATAAAATTTTACAGCACAAAAAAAAGATTTTATAACGAAATCTTGTTAGTTTTGCATTAACAATTTCGTTTTCCCTGCGCAAGATATTTTACTAAGAAAATTGCATAACACTTTGAAATTAATATGTTTAGCTTGGAAAACTGTTTACCTTTAATTACAGAGAAGTCAATTAGGATAGCAAATGAGGCATAAAAAATTGGACAATTTGCATCAACATGAAGTGTATGACATGAAAGGGCTTACATTGCTTGACATGTATTAACAATGAGTTTACCTGTTGCCAACCTCTCCCTCTCTCACTATATTAGCTCTGAATAATAATTATCATTCACCGACGAACCAGGATTTCATAGACGAAAATGTAAACTCATATCCTTGTGAAGGGTTAAACAAGGGACAATATATATAGACGCGGGGGAAGACATGTGTAAAGCACATTACCAGAGCACGGATCGAAGTGTGAGCGAGAAGTTAATCAAATCGTTTTCACCAATTTATCAACGCATCAGTGTGCCGCACTCATCAACAGTGTATCGCGCACGTTCGATTCGAGCTAAAACCGGGCTATTGGAAACTGAGTGTTCTATATAGATATATATACATATATATATTCTATCGTTCAAGGGCCCATTCAATTAATTCTATGCTTAGCTTTCCCCTCAAGCCAGAAACCTCGGTTTAAAATTAAGCGTCGATTGGAAATCGAGTCTTTGCGTAAATTACAAAGAGAGCCTTCTCTAAATTGTCGCCTAAGGTTCTCTCCCTCTCTCTCTCTCTTTCACTGTGTTTATATATCAACACTTATCGAATGGAATTTTTTCCTATTTGTTGAAAAATTAATTACTATTGTTAGGAAAATGTATCACTTACCTTCGGGCGATGGTTGCTTGGACGTATTTTGCGATAAATCCTACCTCGATGTTTTCTGAAACTCCTCTTCTGCATAGTGAAGCTAAACTACGAATTTCACTTGCATCAACTGTGTGTTACTTGAAAATCGGGATTTATCGTGTTTATTGAAGACTCCGGGTTGTTGTTGTTTCCTTGTGATCTAAAAAAAATACAAAGAAACGAGGAGAACGATTAAAAATAGAAAAATTAAAAATTTCATGAATATAAATTTATATTAAGGATTAAATAAATTATGTTAGTTATAATAAAAATGTTATTAATAATTAGAAATTATGTTAATAATAAAAATACTATTATGTCGATAAGAAACAAAATTATTATCGAAAATTCAATTATTTTCAAAAAATTAATAACATTCTTCTCAATAATTCAATTATCTTTATAAGTGAATAACAAAATTTTAATACGGAATTCAATTATTTTGAGGGATTTTAATAATATTCTTTGTCAAGTTCAATTATTCTTATTAAAAAACAGTATTTATCCAAAGAATTCAATTATTTCCGAAAGTTAATAACATTGAAATAAACATTATTTGATTCAAGTAAATATTTATTTGATAATAGTTAAATAATCGATTAATTGAATCAAATAATTTTTCTTCAGTATACTCTTTCCTTTTTTTTTTTTACAGAATTTCTACAACTTTAAATTCGCATATATATACTAGAAATCAAAAATCAATTCTCAAAAATTATAATCAAATTCTTGAAAACAATTCAATTATTTACAAAAAATATTCGAAACTCAATTTTAATATTTAGTATTTTCATAAAATTTCGCAACAAAAAATTTAATTATTTCAAAAAAATTGATGTAATTCATTCAAAATTCAATTATTATAAAAAAATTGGAAACAGGAATTCAATTAATTGCGAGAATAACATTTCGAAAAATTCATTTATTCAACAAAAACAAATATTCTTACTAAGTATCATTTTTCATACAAATTCATTTTTTCAAACAAGTTTTAGACAAAATTCTAGGCAAGAATTACATTTTTTGTCCTTAGTAATAAAAATCATCAAAGAATCTCAATTATTTTTAAGACTATTTTAAATTAACTAATTGAAAATTTAATTATTTTCATAAATAGAATTTTACCCACCGAATGCAATTATTGCAAATAAAATTTTCATAATATTTATTATATTTCGGATTAAATTAATTATTTCTAATTCAATGTTTATTAAATTCTTTTGTAGAATTCATATATTTTCCAAAATAACTAAATTTTTCGTAGAAATTCAATTATTCTTAAGCATTTTCATAACACATAACATTTTTCTATGAAAATCAATTATCATAAAAAATAAAATTTTTCTATGAAATTCAATTATTTATGAAAATTTTAATAAAGTTCTTTGCCATTATTCAATTTTTATTTCTAAATAATAAAATTCATGTCAGGACTTGCATTATTTTTAATACAATTTTACAAGAATTACTTGAAAAATGTAATTATTCTGAAAAGTTTAATTTTAATCTCTCGAAAAAATCAATTATTTAAAATAATCCTTATTTTTTATTCTTCGGTGGAATTCAATTATTTACATAAATGTTAGAAATTTTTACAAGAAATTTAATTATTTTCAAATGTTTTAATAAAAATGTTTGATAGAAGACAATTCTTTTATGTGCAATGGTAATTAAGTTTTTTTAAAATAGTTCTATTATTCTTTTAGATTTTAATGAAATTCTTTTTAAGTATTCAATTATGTCTGTAATGAACAATTTTATTCTCGAAAATTCACTTATTTTCATCAGCAACAATATTCAACATAAGAATTAATTTATTTTCAAAAACAAATAACATTCTTCACAGTAATTAAATTATTTTTAAAATTTTTTTTTAAAACTTGTCAACATTTCAATTATATTTAAAAATAAATAGCAAAATTTTTATACGGAATTCAATTATTTTGAGAAATTTTAATAAAATTCTTTGCAAAGCTCAATTACTTTTCGAAGTTACAATATTTAAAACAAAAGTACAACTATTTTTAAAAGTAATAAACTACTTCTTAGAAATTCAATTATTTAAAAAAATTTTTTGTAAAAATCTTTGTAAGAATTCAATTCTTTTCATTAATAATATAAATTTCTTTGGAATTCAATTATTTAAATTAGAATTTGCATAAAATTAGTCGAAGAAAGCAAATAATTAAATTTTTGTTTACCAAACTCTTTGCAAGAATTAAATTTTTTTCTGTAAATATTTAAATTCTTTCATGAGTAATTAAATTCGTTGCAGGATTTCAATTTATTAGTAGGATAAGAACAAATTAAATATTTTTTACTGAAAATTAGGAAAAAATCAGGAAAATAAAATATAGCATGAAAATTTTGTTAGAATTGTAAAGCGTCAAAAACGAGTATTTTTGATCGTTATGTTTAATTATGTTAGGTGTAATAAAAATATTATTAATGATTAGATAACTTATAGATTAAAAATAAAAAACTTTAAAATATGTAAAAAAATTACTAAAATAAATTAAATTAAATATATTTGATTACTTAAATTTTATTCTTTCCGACAAAATATCAGCTCAATATTTATAAAATATATTAAAAGAAAAATGGATGGCGAATAATAACATTTGAGATGTGAAGGGTCGTTAACAATCTACGTTACGCTATTTTGAACAAATTACTGACCCCTCTCTTTATGGTCAAACTTTTTAGGTACGTACAAATATTATTTTGGATCTACGATAAACAATTCGTCACGAGCAAATTGGCCCCTCCCTGCGACTCACTTTTTTCCCACACAATTTTCCATTATTATTTACTGCTACAAATTTTCTTGGACGCCATGATTCTTTATATAGTCAAATAATTTGGATGAAATTTTAATAAAACTTTTAAGAATTTGCAATAATTAATTGAAAAAATTAATATAATTACATGTCTACAACAATTCGTAACCTCTCCAAAATGAAATTTTTGTGTATTTTTGAAACTAAAATTCTTGTTGAAAACCATTATCTTTAATAATTTTTGAAGAATTTGTGAAAGAAATCTTTAAATTCATTTGTTTGCATTTCAATTTTAGGAAATTAAAAAAATTTTAATTAAAATTCCTTTTTAAATTATTTTTTATTAGAAAATTCTTTACGAATTTAATATTTTAGAAACAAAAATGAATAACTTATTGAATAATTCAATGTTTTTTAAAATTGAATTTTTATATATAATTTTATCAAACAAATTTTGAAATAACTGAATTCTTTTGGCGAATTTTAATAAAATTTTTAAAAAAAATTACATTTTGCGAGGAATTTGATTAAAATTGTATTCAAAATAATATACATTCTGCAATGAGTTTTTTAATTTTTGAAAAAATTGTTCTTAAAAACTTAAATTGTTTTGGAAAAATTTATTAAATTAATTGATATTTAAATTATTGAATTAGGAAAAATTTTCAAAAATAATTCTAATTTTGCAATACAAATTTTATGAAAATTTCGGAAAATAATTAAATTCTTGCGGTAAATATTGTTTTTCACAAAAATAATTTAATTCGTGTAAAAAGTTTATTATTTTTAAAGAGAATTGAATTATTGCTAAGAAATTTATTTAAAAATTTATAAACAATTGAATTTTTACTTCCTGTGAATAACTTTTATTATTTTATGAAAAATAATTAAATTTTTGCGTAGAATTTTACAAAAATTCTTTTTAAATAATTCAATTATATTGAAAAGATATATTATTAAAATAGTAGAACATTGAAAATCATTGAATTAACAACATTTTTTGAAAATAATTGAAATTTCGACATACATTTTAATTAAATTTTTAAAAATAATTATACTCTTCTAATGAATACTGTTATTTATAAAAATAATTGAATTTTCCGAATAAATTTTAATCCCTGAAAATAATTGAATTTTGTGTCACAATTTTTTTCTATTTATTTATAAACATAATTGAAATGTGGACAAATTTTTTAATTTTTTAAAAATAATTAAATTTCTTTCAAAGAATGCTATTAATTTAGGAAGCTGAAGTCCACAACGTTTTTAAAAACAAAAAATCCAAAAAAGAATTTTTTTCAAATTGAATTCATCTCTAACTTTCATGTGTCTTAATTGTTAAGAAATTAATTGTCATCAATGAAACAATAATTAAAAAATAACATGATTTAGAATCAAAAGTAAAAATACCACACCATTATTTTCTTGTTTTAGCTTTCAAAACTTTAGTCTCATATTAATTTTGAGAATAATTGAATTTTTGTAAAAATTTTCTTATTTATTTTTAATTGAATTATTGCTAAGAAATGTATTTAAAAAAATTGTAATCAATTGAATTCCTTTTTCCTGTGAAAGTTTTATTATTTTATAAAAAGCAATTCAATGTTTTTCGTAGAACTTTGTCAAAAATTTCTTTTAAGTTATTAAATTATTCAGAAAAATTGTTATTAGAATAATAAACATTAAAAATAATTTAATTGAGGAAAAAGTTTTAAAGTATTTAAATAATTCGTATTTTGTTATTATAATTTAAAACATATTCGATTTTGACATTAATTGTTGATAATTACACATTCATTTTAAACATAAAACTAAAAAATGCATAACACTTATTCTTAAATGCAAACGAACCCCTTGATGCAAACTTAACTTAATTTACGTATAAGGAGAAATTTTTAAAATTGATTTCTCGTGTGAATACTTTAGACTGAAATAAACACAAATGAGGCGGAATAAATGCAAAGCGTGAAAATAGGGGTAACGACCCTCTTCCACTCGTTCCGCGAAGTGGTGGAGCTTTATATCGCGGCTAATTCAGTTAATGCTTCAGGTTCGCCATGATTCCCGTAGGACTTGTGTTCCACCTCTATATATGTTACAGTGCCAAATGAATCTGGACCACTGGTATGCTGATTGTGTAATCTAACAAAAAAAAATTGCCACTCATAACCTCTCAATTACAAATCCTCTTAATTTCCATAGAAAAACAATTCTTAATTTATTGAAAAGCGACAATTTGAATTTTAAACAATGTATTCTTCAATTAAGAAGAGAATTTTAATTATTTATATATTTATTTATTTCCGTTAATTTTAATGCTAGAAATCTAAAATTTTCTGTCGAAATACTATTCATTTTGTAAACAAATGGTCAAGAATATAATTCGCATTAATTAAAAATTCAGAAGTAATTATATGCATTCAGAATATTAGTTAGTGAATATGTATGTAGATAATTTGAGAATTTTTTTTTCACAAGAGAAATTTTTTCTGCTTTTTGTTCTATTGTGCTTATAAAACTTGTATAAAAATTGTATTGTCTGAAGAAGATAATGAAACACTGACAATAAATGAATTTGAAAAGGTATCTTTTTCATTATATTAGTTTCAACTTCCAGGAATTTTGATTTTGTAAAATAAAAATAAAAATTCAAATAATGAAACTACTCATCTAACAATAACAAAATTTATCAAATTTTCCCTTATAAATATACTTGAAAAATATATTCACTACTTTTAGTATCAATCGAAAACTTATTCTAATTAAATTTATTAAATCTCTTATGAAAATAAAACCTTCTTTCTTTTTTGACAAAAAAAAAATTTATCTCATTTTCTAGAAGATTTAATAGAAATAAATTACGGAGCCCACACAAATTCCTCTTTTGTAAAAATAATCATTTTTATTTGCATTTACAAGGAATTCTTTAGCTTCGAAAAGCGATCCTGACTATCCATATTAGACCAGCGATTAATTGGAATTCTTGAGACAAAATTCTAGAAGTCTACCACCAATCCAATAATGATTTCGATTATTTAATGACAAAATTTCGAGAAACGTTCATCACTATATGTAAATAAACATTATTCATTAATCACTTTAATTAAAATTTCACATTCCCGCCATTATATTATCTAGAAATTAATTTTGGAAATTTAATCAAGAAAATTCTCAAACAAAAGAAATATTTTTAATTTCACTTTGGAATATCGCAACGGTTGAAAAACTTTTCCTAAATTGGAAGCAAGTTTTAATAAAAAATCGTAGAGTTTAACTCATTTTTGGTTATTGGATTTCTGCCCAATTTGTGCGACTACCGACACGACCTTTATTAGGTTCCGAATAAAATACAAATTGCCCTCTACCAACTATAATTACTCAAAGACATATTGATTAAACGAATATTGATCCCAATATACACAATAAGATTTATTAATTTTGCAAATTAATTTTTTACATCTCGTTATAATTGGAAAAAATCAGATTTATTATTTCTGGTAAAAATTATTATCTATATACGGAGAGAAAATTATATTAAGTTTTGTTTAAAGTTTTTTCACAATGTTTGGGAAAAAATGCGACAAAGTGAAATTTTGATATAAAATATACTAAAGTTTAAAAAAAAAAACTTCTGTGAAATTTTAGTATAATTATATCAAATATAAGAATTTTAGTTAAATTTGGAAAAAACTCTCTAAATTTAAATTAGTAAAAATATTTACAAATTGAAATTAGCAACAGACTTTTTTGCTTTTAAATTAGTAAATTATTCAATTTTACTAATAACTAGTTTTTTGTACTACTTTATTAGTAAAATTAACATAATTCAAAAGCAAAAACTCTCTAAATTCAAAATTTAGAGAGTAACTTAACATATTTCATATAATTTCTCAGGGTTAGCACGCTTTTGTTCATTTTAAATTCTTTGACTTTTCCAAATTTTCCTGGTTAAAAAACGAAATTTGTCAAGGTCTTCTTTTAAAAACACCATTTATATTTTACCAAATTAAATAATTTCCGATTTTTAGACAAAACTTTGACTTTTTCGATTTAATTATTCATTCCTAGAATGGTCAACAAAAATTAATTTTTAAAATATTTTTTTTTAATTAGTTAAAAATACAAAATTGTTAATTAGGAACCTACGAAAAATTCAAAATTTTAAAGATTTTAATTTGAAACCTTTTCAAAATTCAATTATTTCTAAAAGTTCATGCTAAAGAATTTTAACTAAAATACAATTATTTAAATAACAAAAATGAACATTTTTTTAAGTAATTAAATATTTCTTAGAATTGAATTTTTATAAAAATTTTATGAACAAATTTTTAAATGATAAACTGAATTCTCTTGACAAATTTTAATAAAATTTTAATGAATAATTTCATTTTCCGAAAAATTTGATTAATTGTATGAAATTGTATTGATTCAATTTGTCCAATAAATTTTTTTTGAAATTCATGAAATTTGAATTTTGCAGAAAATCTTGTTAAAATTATTGGAAAAATTTAATTTTTATCAGACTTTTATTAAAATTATAAAAAACAATTTAATTTCTCAAAAAATTTTATTAAAAGACCTGAAAATTTAATTTTGCAAATAATTTTTTTTAATTCCTGAAAATAATTGAATATTGCAAAGAATTATATTAATCTTTGAAAATAATTGAATTTCTCCAAGACTTTTATTAAAATTCTTGAAAATTATTGAATTTTTCCAAGACTTTTATTAAAATTCTTGAAAATAATTAAATTTCTCCAAATAGTTACACTAAAATTCGGAAAAATTAAGTTTCTCAAAGAATTTTATTAAAATTCCTGAAAACTTATTTTTTTAGGAAAATTTTTTAAATTCTCGGAAATAATTGAACTTTGCAAAAAATTTTAATTAAAATCCGTAAAAATATTTGAATTTTTACAAGACTTTTATAGAAATTTTTGAAAATAATTAAATTTCTCCAAAGAATTTTACTGAAATTCCGAAAAATTCAATTTTTCCAATAAATACTTTTGAAATTCCTGAGAATTAAATTTTGCAGCGAATCTTATTATTTTTAGACTATTTTTTTTAAATTCTTGTAAATAATTAAGTTTATACAAAGAATTTTATTCAAATTCCTGACAGTGGAATTTTGCAAAAAAATTTTATTTAATTCCCTGCGAAAATAATTGAATTTTGCAAAGAATCTTATTAGAACTTTTGAAAATAATTGAATTAATTTAAGAATTTTATAAAAATTCTTGTGAAAATAATTGAATTTTGCAAATAATTTTAAATTTCCTGCAAATAAAATTATGCAAAGAATTCGATTTAAATTTTGTTAAATATTTGAATAGAGGATAGTTTTTTCAAATCAAATAAAATTTTGCCAAGAATTTTATTAAAATGTTTTAAATAAATTTAATTTGAATTTAAAAAATTTTTAAATAATCAATGTTCTTTAGTATTTTATTAAAATTCATTCAAAGCATAAATTTTCTAAAATTTTACATTGAAACTTTTTGAAATCAATCTGCTTATGAAAATTGTAAACGCAACTCTCTTAAAATTGACTTAATTTTGAAATATTTAAATTAGAATTAAATTTCAAAAAACAATAAAAATTTCAAAGCAATAATTTTCCATAAACAACAGTTTATGAGCATTTTGATAAAAATTCCCTGACTTTACCAGGATTTTTTTCAAGGTTTATAAAATTTCTTGACATTTCTAAATTTTTCGAAATTTCCAGATTGGGTCGCAATTCTGAAATTTTTTTCACTGTTTACTACTTTCAAAGTCAAAATTTCAATTTATTGCACTTTTTCCCAAATTGTAAAATACTTTTACGAAATTTAATATACAATACATTTTCTTTTCATATAAGGTAGGTAATTTAAAAATCGAAATTTATCAAAACCTGTTTTAAAATTCTATTTTTATTTTAAAATAAGGTTTTATCTTAATAAAATAAAAAAAATTGCACACACACACACACACAAACAAAAATGGTGAATTTTTCATATAAATATACCAGAAATTTTCTTTTCGAAGTAATTTCTTCTTTCGCTTAAAACATCTTTCAGGCAAAATTTAGTGCAAATATTCAAAATGTGGAAAATGTCATTAGAGTCAAATAAGTTTAATATACTTTACATCTTATGATTTTGCACTCATCGTCGTTATTCACTGGGTTAAATCGAACGTCTCCGTCTCGATAGAAAATATACCTACCAGTATTTTTTCAAGGGATCCAGAGTCATACGAATGCAGGATTTACTTTTGATGAGTTTTCTCACTTCCCCACTGGTAAAATCCACAGTTCAATCGCGGCTTTAGAATGCCAATGTAAACGATTCCAGGGTTCGTCGAGTTTTCATTTTTTCTTTTTTTATATATTTTTCGCAAGAGTTGATACTTTTATGGAAGACCCCTTCTGATTTGGGTGACTATATTTTTTTTCTCTTGACGTTTTGTTATATTCGCGAATTTTTGGTCAGTCATCACTTTTGCAGTCATTTTTTTAATTAATTTTACCTTAATTTTTAAACAAATTATTTTTAAAAATCAAATATTTGCGAATAACAAATTTTTCAATACTAAAGGAATCATAATAAAATTAATGTTTGAAAAAGTGACTAAATTTTATTAATTAAAAAATTATTAATTAAAAAATTATAAATTAAAAAATTATTAATTAAAAAATTATTAATTAAAAAATCAAAAAATAAATTATTAAATAAAAAAATACTAAACAGTAATTTTAATTTATACTACCAATGTATGAATATTCAAAGGTCAATATAAATATTTTTTGCCAGGAGAGAAAACTTGGGAATGTAATTTGGCCATAAGACAGGAAATGCCGTTGTTATGACTTGACAGTCTCCTGGGCAAAATTAAGATTCATTATATTCCAAGAACTCAAATCTTGGCTGACTAAAATACTCTGCTTTAGAATTTTTTTTTCTCCTACAATTAAAAAAAAGAGAAGAAAAAAAATTGTTTTCAAGAGAAGAAGCAACGGCAACGTCAACATTCTCCAGTTTTTAAAAAGAAATGTTTCTGCTATAAAGAATTACCGGAGAGTTTTGTGATTAATATTTAGCAGTAGAAAAACCGGGTGACGACTTTTAATGAAACCGCACGGGTTATGTGTTTTGTAAGAGGGGGATAAAAGAGAAAAAAAAAAAAATTGGAAAAGTCAGCTCTTGTCAAAGCATAAATTGTACAAGGATCTACTTTTTTTTGTCTTCTCGTCGTCATGCTTTGATCTTTACCACACTTTGAAAACCATTCAAGCTTGATTGAGACGTTATTTCATTTCTATTTTTCAGAATAACTTTTCTTACTTACGTAACCATTATTTACAGTATATTGACTATTCGAACGTTTTTTTTTAAAGAAAAAAAAAATTTTTGTGATTGTAAATAAAAAAATACTTTGCAAAATTATTAATTATTTACTATTTGTAATTATTTTTTTCACTAATTATTTAAACAAATTTAATAAGTAATTAAATCACTAATTTTTGTACACTTGGCAGTCAATTTTAATATTATATTAATTTATATATTATATTAAATATGTCAGTAACAGGTGGAGTATAATTAATTAATGTGACAATTTTTCTCGCAATTTTCTAATGATGAAAAAAAAATTGTTTTAATGTTCTTTTGTGGGAAAATAATGATGCGCTTTAGGGCATAAATGCGCAGCCAAATGATAATGAAAATTTATGACAGATGCCCATGGCTTCAGGTGAGTAATAGTGAGTAGATTTGCGATCGATCTTCTCATATGCGATTTGAAATCGATTTGCGTTCATCCGAGCGATATAATCTCACCTACTATATGTGGGTCGCAGGCTCTATAATTCCCAATGTCTCAGTCTGGTGATCGATAGCCAAAATGATTGACTGGTCAACTCCCACTTTATAATCTATTCGCATTTCATTTCTATTGAAAGCCACACATCAAAGGATCAATGAACGCACACGTCACATTTCACCAACAAAGATTTGCTTTAATTAAATGTTTCCATCTCAAATTAATATCAAAGGCGAATAATTCGAAAAAAAATAGAAATTACCTCTCACAATTTTTACAATAATTGTTTAATAAATTATAGACAGAAAAACAAATTTTTCAAATTACAAATTTTGTTTAAATTAAAAGAAAATTTAATTTAATTTCCACTTACATTTCCTCTTTCATTTTGAAAGAATTTGAATAAGAAAGAAATTAAAAAGTAAATTCTTTAAATTCTAGAAAGCTGAAGTCCACAACGTTGATCAATGAAAAAAAATTGTTCACTAAGTAAATGAAATTGACTCAAAAATATTTAAACAAAAAGATTGAAGTTTCCGTTTTGATAATAATTGTTGAACAATAAATTATTAAATTAAAAATATTTTATTGCATTAAACACAATTTTTTCGTTAATAAACGTTGTGGACTTCAGTTTACTAGAATTTAAATAATTTACTTTAAAAAACACTCTCACATAATTCATAACCTACTTACAATGTGTTTTTACGGAAAAAAATTAGATTTCACGATGAAAAATTTATTAATAAATAAATAAATTATTTATTTATATTTATTTATTTATTATATTTTTATTAATAAACTAGATCAACGATTCGCGTGGCTAACTTTTTCTTTACTTTCTACAATAAAATTTGCAATTTTCAAAATAATAGAAATTAAAAATTTTTTATTCAAATTTTTGTCGAAAACTTTTAAAAAAATTCAATATTTAGAAGAAATTACAAATAATTGAAGAAATTCAATTACTTTCAAAAGTAAAAAAAATTCTTTTTCACAAAAATTCAATTATGTTCGAAAATTTAAAAGAATTCTTCGAAATCCAATAATTTTCAAAAAAATTTCATAAATTTCTTGAGAAAATTTTATTTTACTTTCAAAAACTTTTCTCTATTAAAAGATTTTTAATATCTACTACTTTAATAATTTTTCTCAAAAGAATTTAATTATTTTACAAATTTTTTTTAAAATTCTTTTTAAAATTCAATTATTTTCAGGAATTTTGATAAAATTCTTGGACAAACTCAATTTTCAGCGATTTTAATAAAATTCTTGGACAACTTCAATTATTATGAACGTCTTTAATAAAATTAAATGCAAAGTTCAATTATTTTTATAAATAATAAAATTCTTATTAAAATTCAATTACTTTTAGGAACAGTAATAAATTTTTTTTGCAAAATTCAATTATTTTCAGTAATTTTGATAAAATTCTTTGTAAAATTCAATGTTTAGAAATTTTAATACAATTCTTTGGAGAAATTTAATTATTTCCAAAAGAATATTAATAAAATACTTTTGAAAATTCAATAATTATCAAGAATTTTAATATGATTTTTCGAAATAATTTAATTAATTTTATAAATAATAAATTTCTGTTTAAAATTTAATTACTTTCAGGAATAGGAATAAAATTCTTTGCAAAATACAATTTTCAGGAATTTTGATAAAATTTTTTTAAAAATACAATTTTCAGAAATTTTTAATAAAATTCTTTGGAGAAATTTAATTATTTACAAGAATTTTAAGAAAATACTTTTAAAAATTCAATTATTATAATGAATTTTAGTAAGATTCTTCGCAATAAATAAATTATTTTTATAAATAATAAAGTTCTTTTTAAAATTCAATTACTTTCAGGAACAGTGATAAATTTTTTTTTGCAAAATTCAATTATTTTCAGTAATTTTGATAAAATTCTTTGTAAAATTCAATGTTTAGGAATTTTAATAAAATTTTTCAGGGAGAAATTTAATTATTTACAAGAATTTTAATAAAATGCTTTTAATAATTCAATTATTATTATGAATTTAATAAGATTCTTCGTAAGAATTCAATTAGTTTTATAAATAATAAAATTTTGTTAAGGAATTTAATTATTTTCACAAAGAAAAAAATGTTAAATTCCAGAAAATAATTGAATAATTGAAATGATGAAAGTAATTTTGAAGAAGTTACAGTAGAAATATCTAATAAAATTCGATTATTTAAAAAATGTGTTTTATAAAATTCTACTTAAACATTTAATTATTAACATAATTTAATTAATTTTCGATTTGACAAACAATTTTTTTTAAAGAGAAAAATGAGGGGGAAAATTTAAAACGTTGTCTGACTAAAACTATTCTATACTACTTGCTTTCTGAATCACTTCTATTTACAATTTCATTTCCTCTTTCATTTTGATTGATTTTTATTTTCACTTTTATTTTACTCAGCTAACGTTTTATTTTAATTTTCACTTTTTTGTTTACTTTCACTTTTTTTTCTTTTTTTCCCCTTTTTACAGGTTCTTATTCACAAAGCAGCATTTTATTTTTACTTTCCTGTGTATTCTCACTTTAACAGAATTTTATTTTCACTCTTATTTTTATATTGATATATTTTTATTTTCATTTCCATTTTAACAGATTTTTATTTTCCCTTTTTTCTATCAAAGTAAAAGAAAAAATAAAGTTTCCTCAAAGTGAAAATGAAAATGAAAGTAAAAATAAAAAATCTCTCTTTGTGAAAGTAGAAATATTATCAAAGTGACAGTTAATTTTAAAATCTGTGAAAATGAAAATGAAAGTGAAAATAAAAAAATCTCTCCGTGTGAAAGTAGAAATAATATCAAAGTGACAGTTAATTTTAAAATCTGTCAAAATGAAAGTCAATGTAAAAATAAAAAGACTCAATCGAAAGTAAAAAAAAATTGCATAATCGACCCCCTGACCAATAAAAGTAATTTAAGAGAAACTGACCCAGGTTTATCGGTTCGATTCAACGAAACTCGTGGTAAAAAGTGTGTTCGAAAACCGACAGCGCAATTTTTCATTCTCCCTATTTTATTTATAGAACGCGAGAAAAGAAGGCGTGGAATCTAGTGCATCAAGGGAATCCATGTGCGAGGTTGCCATAGCCTGCATGGCAAAATGTGGAATCGAGTTTGCATGACATTTAAGAGTCGCCCAAAATTTCATAACCCTTTGACTCACACGTCTCGAATCTTTTGATTCTATCTCTCTGCCTCTCGAATTTCCCGCACATAATGCGCGCACATTTCACTTTATATAGTCAGAAATTCATACGAAATGGATATTCCGGATATTCACCCACCCACACACACACCTATATATGATGATAAAACAGAAAAAGTGAGCAGAAAAAAGAACACAAAAAAAATAGAAAATAGCAAAAAGAAAAAAAAAAGAAAAGAAAATGGAAAAAAAGAAGATGAAGAGGAGAGAACAATGTATAAAGGGAAGAAGAGTAAATTTCTAAGACCGCATTCAACATCAAGAATCCAGTATAACTCTGAATCTTAAGAAAAGAAGATAACTCTTTTTCGATTGCCACTGCGCGCATCCGTAGGTCGCGGAGAACAAAGTTCCTCGCATTAGAATTTTAAATCAACATCAGTACTTGCTAGCAGCCATTGCGACATACATAGAGGAGAAGAGAGAGAGAGAGAAACCCACTATTGAAGAGAAGAAAAAAATATATCCATAGGGGGTGGATAGATTCGAGGAAGAATAGAGACGAGAGAAAGAAAAGAGGATTTCCAGGAATCGACCCTCGACCATAGTTTCACGTTATTCAAATTTTCCTCCGTGTAAGTAGCGATCGCTATCAAAGTACTGTTACCAGATTTTTCTACTTTTGAAACAACAGACCATTGTTTCTTTAAAGAAAGAATCACTGATTCAACATTTTCTAATATTTAAATACCACTTTTTTTGCGCCCCCAAAAAAAAATTCTACATTTTTCCTATATAATTTTCTTTTTCGCAAAAATATTTTCTCGAAAACAATTTAAACTTTACCTTTTTTCCCGTTTTCTTCTTTTTCCCTTTTTTTTATCATTCACTGTTTCTTTTACAATTCACTGCAATTTTTTTCTGCATTTATTTTCCTATTGCATTTATTTTTCTACTGCATTTATTTCGATATGAAATAAAACATTTTGCCCTCCTATTAACAAATAAACGAGAAAACATAACAGACAGGAGATTAGGAAGTAGAAAAAAAGTAATATTACGAAAGTTTTCATCGAAACGTTATTTTTTTCAGATTTTGATAAAAGATTAGTTTTTTAATTTTCAGCTTTCAACTTACAGAAAAAAGGGGATCAAAAAGCCGATTCTATATCTTTTTAATTAAACTTGGTATTGATTTGTAAAAGTTTCTTTTTTTTCCTGGTAATCTTTCATGAAGATTGTAAAAGTCATTAGGTCGACTTTGTGGTTCATTTTGTTGAAAAACAAATAAAGGGTAAATTTTTTTTTTTTTTTTGAGTTACAATAATATTTTTACGATGAATAAAAAAAAGTGCAATATTTTTTCGCCTACAATTTAAGGAATTCAAGTGTTGCCACAGGTTGGGGAAATTAAGGAAATGTTAGAGAAAGTATAATTGATTAGAAAAATTATAGAAAAGTCAGGGATTTCTATTTGGGAAAAAATTAAATGTTTAGAATTTTTAAGACAGAATTCTCAATTTTTTGAGTCTTCTAGTTTGTCTCATAAACTATGAAATTAGCAAGAAGTACATTTTTTTTATTTTCAGAAAGTTTAATAAAATTCCTTTGAAAAATTCAATTGTTTTCAAAAAATAAAAAAATATTGTCAACATTTCAATTAACTTTGTACATGAACAGCAAAATTTTGATTCAAAATGAAATGAATAGAAAAAAGTTTGATTCAAAATTCAATTATTTTCAGGGATTTTAGTGAAATTCATTGAAAAATTTAATTACTGTCAAAAATAATAGTATTCATTGCAAGAGTTCAATTATTTTTAAAAATGTTAATAAAATTCGTGGCAAAATTTCAATTATTTTCAAAAAATGTTAAATTAATGATGTTCAATATTCTATTTTAATAAAATTTCTCAAAAGAATTCAATTTTTAATCATAATAATATTGATAAAATTTTATACTAACATTGAATTATTTTACAAAAACCAATTCTAAATGAATTTAATTATTTAAATTAAAATAGAATTTGCATAAATTTTCTTAGAAAAACTGAAATGTTTTTAGATTCGACATTAAATTCTTTACTGTAATCTAATTGTTCTTCTTAAATTTTAGAATTCCATTCAGGAATTCAATTATTTTCATAAATAATAAAATCATTTGGAGGAAGTCAACTACTTTCTAAACGTCGGTGAAGTTTGAAACGTTTATGATCAACGATTGAAAGAAAAAAATTTATTTTCCTACCAAAAAATGACATATTTTGTTCATAAATATTTTTTTTGTGAATCATTATTTAAAAAAATAATTTTACTATTTTTCTTTACCAAAATTTGCTTAAAAAAATAATTTTTTTACTGAAATCGTTGATTATAAACGTTGTAAACTTCACCAACGTCTTTCTAAAACAACTATATTTATTATAGGAGTAAATAAATAAATAATTATAAATGGGATAAGTAAATATTTATCCCAAGAATTCAATTGTTTAAAAAAATTTTAATAACATTCACATTGTAAAATTGCAATTATTTTCGAAAATTTTTCCTATTTCAATAATTTGTATAAAAATTATTTTAATAAAATTTTCGGAAACTATTTAATTGTTTAAAAATAGTTTTGAGCAAATTCTACACGTATATTAAATTATTTTCTAAAATTATTAAAGTTTCACCGGAATTTAGTCAGTAAAAATATTATTCGCATACATGTTTTTCAAAAAAGTCAAAACTTTGAAACATTTATATACAATTCTTCCTAATAATTTAATTATTTTCATGAATAATAAAATTTATTTAAGAATTTTAATTATTTTAAAATTTAAATACATTTCGAATCGAATTCCACGAAAAATGTAATTATTCTTAAAATTTTTATTAAAATTCGCCGAAGGAATTCAATTACTTAAAAAATTTGTTGATAAAATTATTTATAAGAATTCAATTTTAAGAAACATTCAATTATTCAGTAAATTATTTATGCTTGTATTTAAAAGTTTAAATATAATTGAATTCTCGTAAATTTTTCAAATTAATATTGTTTTTTAAAAAAGTAGCTATTGATATTTTCGAATAATTTTACAGTTAACTCTCTAAATTTGAATTAGTAAAAATGTTTGCTTTTTTGAATTACTGAATGACTTTTTGCTTTTGAATTATCGCAGATTTTACTAATAAATAGTCGTTTCTAATTGAATATAGTAAAATTTGTGACGCGATCTGAAGAAAGGGACCTTAGAAGCAAATTATTTTAAGGTTATATTAATGTTACTTTTTTTTATTGAAAGTTTCGTTTTACTTATTGCAAATTAAAATTAGTGTTTATTAAATACTTCAGTTGTAATAAAGACTTAAACATCAATAATTTATAGTTACAGTTGATTCATTTTTTGTATTTTAATTTAAAAAATTGCAAACATAACCTATAATTTTTTGCTTCTAAGGTCCCTTTCTTCAGATCGCGTCACATTTACTCACTCAAAAGCAAAAAGTCAGTCACAAATATTATTTAGTAAACATTTTTAGTTTTTACTAATTCAAATTCAGAGAGTAGATATTAAAATTTAACTAATGTTTTTATATATTTAATACAATTACACTGAATTTAATTTTTTTTACAGTTTAGTATTTTTTATATTAAACTTTCGCTTTGTCGTATTTTTCCCCCCAAAAATTGTGAAAAACTTTTATAAAATTTAATATAATTTTCTCTCCGCGTGTAGATAATAATTTTTTTTTAACGGAAATAATAAATCAGGTGTTTTCCAATTATAACGAGTTGTAAAAAATTAATTTGCAAAATTACTAAAATTTATTATGTATTCTCTTCTAAAGTTCTGATCGTTCAAATAAACAAAATTTATTAATTTCTTCAAAAAATTAAATTTTTATTGTAATTATTTTGCTTCACTAGACAAAAAATTAATTACTGAGTTTGTAAACGTAATATTTTAGTTTATAAATTTTTTTATGATTAGTAATTTATTAAAATATTTCTAATAAAAAATATCTCATTCATTTGAACGTTAAAAACTTGGGGATCATTAAGGTCAGCGAAAAAATGAAAATTAGGGAAAAGCAAAATTAAATTCTAATGGCAACCTTTGGTGAAGTTCACAAACGTATATAAATCAATGACATAGAAGAAAAATATTGTCTTGATTTAAATTTACATCTAACGAAATGATAAAAAAATATAACATGATGAATAAAATGAAAACGAAATGAATACAATATATATTTATGTGAAATAATCAATGATATAGAAGAAAAAAATTTGTCTTGATTTAAATTTACGTATAACGAAATGACAAAAAAAAATGTAACACTAATAAATAAAATGAAAACGAAATGAATACAATATATTTATGTGAAATAAAGGATATTTGTTTCTCTTTTTCTACACGACAAGTGAGTAGAAAAATAGGACTTGTTGCCTGATTCTATTTGACATCAAAGGAAAACAGTATTTGAAGGTATTCGGTAAACGTTTATCAATTCAGAGAGTTAGTTCTCGGGGTGGTCGTCAAATTTTCCGAGTTCTGAAAACGCATGAACTGTTTCGAGTTGCACGTATGCGTGCAATGCACGAGAAACGACTGGTAGATCTCTCGCATTCTAGAGAGAGAGAGAGAGACTCGTACCTTACCTATATACAGAAGTTTAGACAGGATGTGGGACCTAAGTTCGTGTGCGGGGGAGTGAGATTCGTTGATAGCGATCAACCTCTGAATACTGATCGACCTATTTTATTTAGTCGATTCAGCGCTCACGTAGTTGGTCCAACTAATAAAATTTATTCTTACAAAGAAGAATAACATCTTTACTTATTCTCGAAACTTGTACAAATTTCTTTTTTTACTTTCGCTTTATATAGTATTATTCTTCAAAAGTGAAATGATTCCTGCCAAATATTTCGAGATGTGAAAATTTTACCTCACAATCATGATCCCCAAGTTTTGAACGTTCAAATGAAGGAAATATTTTTTACTGGAGATATTTTATTAAATTAATAATCATAGAAATATTTATAAACCAAAATTTAACGTTTGCAAGCTCCGTAATTAATTTTTTGGCATAGCGAAGCAAAATAATTAGAGTAAAAATTTAATTTTTGAAAGAAATAAATAAATTTCGTTCATTTGAAAACGTTCGGAACTTTAGGATCCTTCGCAATTAGGGAAAAGGAACGTAAATTACATTTTTGTTGGTAAATTATATTTCAATATTTCTTCTACCAGTTTATTTATTCATCAATTGTCATTATAGCTCAGATTGAAAAACAAGTCCTCGTTTATTTATTCATCAAGTCATTAGCTCAGTTTAGAAAAGAAACCTTCGCAAAAAATGCAACCATGGAGTTTTAATTCAAAGCTGTCATCAATTTTATTAAGTTATTAGCTCAGATTTCAAAAGGAACATTTTGTATAAAATTCCACGTCGACTATTCTTCATTCTATTATTCATCATCAAATTCAGAGTTTGATATTCGGTAAAAACAAATTTTAATTTTTGATTCACTTTCCTTTTTCTATACTCCTATCCGCTTCAATTTTTTAGACCTAGAAACAGAGACATAAAGATGAAAACTTTATAATTCTTGAAAGTCGTTCTTGAAATAATTTATTAATCAGAAAAATTTTTTTTTAATTGAAATTATTTTAAAAGAACTTTTTAAACAGTCAGCAAAACTTTTCCCGGTTCCGAAACAATTACCCGGGTATAAAAGCCAAAAATAAATTCCCTCCTACGTCACATGTGTTTATGATAGAAAATTAAGAGTCCTTCCAATAATTGGAGACCTGCCAAATAAATTGGACAATTCACAATAGTCAAGACAGAAAATATATTTCAAATATAATTGTTACAGAAGAGAATATAAACATGAAATTTGTATATAGAGATAATTAATTAAGCACACCTTTATGAAATTCGCAACAAAATGAGCTTGTTAATAAACTGATGAAGGAAAAGAGATTTTGAAATGAGTAAATAGAATTGTAATTACACAACAAATTCACTGTGATTCTATATTTATGTACACTACGTTCATTATGGAATAAATTTTGAAACGGATGAATATAGAAAATAATTAGACTCTCGAATTGTTTTCACTTCAATTCTTTCACGAAGTTGAGAAAAAAATATTTACCAAACAAAAGAAGCATTAAGGTGTAAATATGCACAGTTTATTTGTCTCTTTTATTGTTACTAGTCAATTTAGCCGAAAATAAAAAAGTAACTAATTCAGTTAAAATTTTAACTACAGAAACTATTGAAATTTCCTTTTTTACCGAATTAAAGTTTCCTTTGAATTCAATTTTACTCTAAATATAACTTTTAAAACAGAATTTTCGAAAATGTTTTAATAAAATTTACTTTTATTAAAAAATACGTTTTATTAAAGTATATTTTAATCATTTTATTAACAAAAAAAATATTTACTTCCTTTTATTTTATAACATATATTATGTTCAAATTTAGAGAATGAACTTCAAATTAACTTTCTTTGAATAAAAAATTTTTAAATTCATTTCAAAATTAAAAATATATTTTTTAAATTTGCAGAAAATTTTTCAATTTCAGAATTTAAAATATAACATTTTTACATTTGTTCAAAAATAAAAAAAATTTTCAAACTATTTTTCAACTTTTTTTAAACAGTGGAATATATACATTTGATTAATATAACAGAGCGAATGTATATCATATCTAGATAATATGCACGAATACTAATATGTGAAATGTGTTCATCTCTTCCTCATATAATCCAGTATTAATAAATAACTAATTAAAATGCAAATTCCCTATAAAAACCTACACAAATGGTAGAGCAGAAAATTAAATAACTGCGAAAAAAAATTAATCATTCAAGTGGTCAATATTCATCGAATATAAAAAATTTAAATAAACATGAAAAAAACTTAATCATTCAAGTGCTCAACATTGGTTCAGTGGAGATCTATTTTTTTATTCAAACACATATAATTCAGAATAAAAAATATCTCATATCAGTTCTAAAAAAAAATTATTTTTCATAAAACGTAAAATGCAGGTATTTTCAATAAATTGTATTTTAATGAAATGTTATTAAAATGTTATTAAAATTTAGTTTAATAAAACGTATTTTAATAAAACGTATTTTTATAAAACATATTTTTAGAAAACCTATTTTTATAAAACATATTTTTATAAAACCTTTTTTTATAAAACATTTTTCTAAAACATATTTTAATAAAACCTTTTTTTATAAAATATACTTTAATAAAATGTAGTATAACAAAATTGTATTTTAACAGAATTGTACTTTAACAAAATTGTATTTTAATATAACTTTAATTTAATATGAAAATAAATTTTATTGAAACGTATTTTCGAAAATTATATTTGAAAAATTACATTCAGAATAAAACCGAATTCAAAAGAAAATAAAAATTTTTTTCAAAATAAATATTAAATTAAAGTAGCGAAAAGAAATATTAAAGGAAAAAAAATTGATTCTTTTTAAACCCCCTATAAAAATTATCCCCTAAATATAACTTAAATTTAATATAAAAATAAATTTTATTGAAACGTATTTTCGAAAATTATATTTGAAAAATTACATTCAGAATAAAACCGAATTCAAAAGAAAATAAAAATTTTTTTCAAAATAAATATTAAATTAAAGTAGCGAAAAGAAATATTAAAGGAAAAAAAATTGATTCTTTTTAAACCCCCTATAAAAATTATCCCCTAAATATAACTAAAAAAAAGAATTAATAACAATTAAATTGTTAACTTGAAGTACAATAAATCTTTCAGAAAAATATTTTTTATTAGGCTAACTAATCTCGTTTTTCGTATTCTGTTTATTTCGGTTTTGCCCTTTTTTTCTGAATCACATAAGCCAGTCTAGTGGAAAACGTAAAAGAAAGAAAAAAAATTTGGTCGATTGCCTTTTCTCTTATTGTGTCTGACCACGTGCAGTTTATTCTACTGCGTGGCATTTTCGCTTGTTTCACTGACGTATTTCAACTTCTCTCAAAAAGAAGACGAAATAAAACAAAAAAAGAATAACAAATAAGACTTTCAATTTTTTGCACACTAAAAGAATTGAATAAATTTCATTCGAATACATAAGCATATTTTTATTATAAAAGTTTTACCTTGTTTTTTTTTAATATTTAGAAATAAATATTTATACATCTTGTGAATTATTGTCTTTTACGCCACAAAATATTGAAATTTTCTTTTTTATCCGAATTGAAGTTTCCTTTGAATTCGATTTTATTCTGAATGTAATTTTTAAAATACATAATTTTCAAGAAAGTTTTATAGAAATTTATTTTTATCCAGAAAATACGTTTTATTAAAGTATAATTTATTCATTTTATTAATTTAGAAAATATTTACTTCTGGAATTGAGGGTCCCAATCAAAGAACCGGTTATAAGTTTTTGAGACTCAAAATTCTCGACCTCTAAATAAAAAAAGGATTTAAAATTTCAATTTCTTGAAAACATTTTCTATTTGTATAAAGATTACCAAAATGTTCCTCAAAAAATTGGAATTAAAAGCAATTTAATTTTTGTTTTACAGGGTAATGATTTTAAGTTTAAAAAAATTATAACCGGTTCTTTGATTAAAACCCTCAATTAGAATTATTTCATTATTTTAATAATGAAAACTTTAAATTATTATATAAAAAAAGCATTATTAAAGTATATTTTATACATTTTATTAATTAAAAAAATATTGACTTTTGGAATTACAGGGCTCGAACCAGTGAAAGTATTTAAAAATACGGACTTTACGGACCAAAAATGAATAATTACGGACCATTTACGGACCAATTACTGACAAAAATATATAAGAGAACATTTTACTTAAAACTATAAATTAGATTTTTTCATAACTAAAAAAACATGAAGATATCGATAACTCCGAGTCTTCATGTTTTATAATAATTAAAGATAGAGTGATTATTATTTTCAAGAATTTTTAACTAAAATTCTTCTTAAAATCGATTATTTTTAATAATTTTCGAAAAAGTTCTATGACAATTTTCAAATCTATTTCTTTACCATATTCGATTTTTCAATTATTTGTAGATTCTTCAATTAAATATGTATTAGAAAATAAAAACTTCAAATAATATAAAAAAAATTCCTAATTAAAATTTCTCAAAAAAATTAATTCCACAGAATTGTTACTTAGTTAAAAATATGACAAATTAAAATTTTCAATGATTTGAATCTGAAACCTTTTCAAACTTTAATTATTTCTAAAATTTTACGCTCTAATACTTTTAATATTCAATTATAATCTAAAATTTTAATTCAAATCCATTTTTAAATCAATTTTTATGAGAAAATTCTGCGAGAATTTCATTATTTAAATACAAAAAAACAATTTATTGAATAATAATTTAAGTTCGAGCCCTGAAATTAGAATTATTTTATTATTTTAATAATGAAAAATTTAAATTACTATATAAAAAAAGTATTATTAAAGTATATTTTATACATTTTATTAATTAAAAAAATATTGAATTTGGAATTAGAATAATAATGAAAATTTTTAATTACTACAATTAGAACTTGAAATTTATTTATTTATTATTATTAAATTAGAATTATTTTTTTATTAAATTTATTTACTAAATTTATTAAATTTATTTATTAAATTAGAATTATTAAATTAGAACTTGTAAATAGTGTTAATTAATGAAAACTAATTTTATTCATATTCCTCTTTAAAAAATAATTCCTAAATTCTTCACAAACGGTTGTTCGTCATAAAATTCAACACGAAAAACCATCTTTACCTGGAACAACAACAAAGTGAAATTTTTAGTTATTACAACGAATACTTTCGCTATTTTAGCGAAAATTATCTCTGTTCCAGTTGACGGTAATTCTTTTTCTTTCTTTTTTTCCTATATTTTAAGAAAAATTCCTAAATTTACAAGTTAAATATTTGAAATAATTAATTTTTCTTAATTTAGTTTATAGATTCTAAACTCCATAATATCGAATTAGAAAATTTTAAAAAAGTTTATATTTTTATAATTATTTAATAAATTTTTTATAAATAATTAATTTTTTTAAATGTTCTACGCCTTTAAAAATTTTTTTTAAATATCTACATACACTTAAAACTATAAGAAATCAAAATCCGTTGAGAAAATTTTGGAGCGACAATTATTTTAAAAGTTATAATGGAAATTATATCGAACGGAGATGCGATTTTGATGATTTTCAGAATTAAAACATTATTTTTAACTATGAAATGAACAAAACACTGTCGAATTAACATTTGTATTCAGTTATATAACCATAAAAATTATCAAAAACTAAGTTCAGTGTTGATTCACTACATCGCGCCAATATAATTTCCATTATAACTTTTAAAATAATTGTCGCTCCAAAATTTTCTCAACGGATTTTGATTTCTTATAGTTTTAAGTGTATGTAGATATTTTTAAAAAAATTTTTAAAGGCGTAGAACATTTACAAAAATTAATTGTTTATAAAAAATTTATTAAATAATTATTAAAATATTCACTTTTTTAAAATTTTGTAATTCTAAACGAAAGTATTTTTTATTCCCTTTATATTCCCGTTTGGTTCATTCATTTCTTAAATCGGTTCATACATTTAGGAGAAATAACTTTATAACCTATAAAGCTCCAGCAGCACCAATAGTTGGACAAACATTACAAGCATTAATCTATTTAAATAATGAATAAATTAATATTAAATGACTAACTAATAAATTTAATACATGACAACATTAACATATATCCAAAAATAAACATTATGTGCAAATAAATATTATGAGTATTTCCATTTATGTCCAACTATTGGTCCTTGTATGAGACTGAAGTCCACAACGTTTTTAAAAACGAAAACAAAAAAATAATGGGACGATATTTTTATTTTTGATTGTAAATAATGTTATTCTTTGATGATTGAATCCTTAATAACAACTGATTTCTTAAAAATTAAGGCACATGAAAATTAGAGATGAATTTTATTTGAAAAAAAAAACTTTTTTGATTTTTCGTTTTTTAAAACGTTGCGGACTTCAGCGTCATGTCCTTGTCATATCCAACTACTGGACCCACAAAAATGGCATGTCCAACTAATACGGTAAAGAAGCAATAATTTATTTTATAGATTTAAAATTAACTGAAATAAAAATTTAGACTAATTTCTTATTAATTTTAATCCTTTAATTATAATTCAAACGAAATATAAAAATTTTGTCAAATAAACTATATTGTCTTTATAAAAATCGATGTTAAATTTTCAACTGTTCTAAAAGTGTCCAAGTACTGGTGCTTTTACCTTATTTTGATTTAAAAAAAAAAAATACTTTTTGTTTTCTGTGAAAATTTCACGAAGTCTGACCCACATATAATTTATAATTATACATAATTTAGCGTGAGTAATTGGTTGGAGAAATGAATTTTTTTTTCTCGAGAAAAATTCAAAGAAGCTTTGAAATTCCAAGTCTTGAAACCCTTTAGGGCCACATTAGGCAACTTTACTCAACAAATTTGATGTAAGAGGGTGAAAATAAGGAGAATGGAAATGAGTAAAAGTCTGAAAGCCGGAGAGACATGACGAGGGAGAGAGAGAGAGAGAGAGAGAGAGAGAGAGAGAGAGAGAGAGAGAGAGAGAGAGAGAGAGAGAGAGAGAGAGAGAGAGAGAGAGAGAGAGAGAGAGAGAGAGAAGATATTCACCTGGTGGAGTTGAGGTGAAAAAGGACGGTTTCAAGTAAAAGAGAAGTGAGAGCAAGTGAATGTAATTGGCTTTAGCCGCGCTATCTTGCCAGTCAAGCAGTTTCTCAGCTCAGTTGCTATCAGCACGAGTATAAATTCAGTTTTCTTTTATTTCTCCTTCTCTCTTTCTCTCTCTCTTAGTCTCCGCCATTGGGGTGGCCCCTCCCCTATACTGCTGCTTTGGTTGGGAATTAACGACGTTAATTTGTTTTAAGTGCGCGCTCGGAGAAAGTTTTGCTTCTAGGTATCGATGGTTCTTAGTGGACCATAGTTCTCGATTCTCGGTCTTTCCGTTTCGATCTCTGCTTACCGTGTCGGCTAGTACACATATACATTTGGAGATTATACGGATCTACTAGAATTCATTGGAAGTCGTATATCTTTCCGGTGAGACAGTTCAGTGCCAGACTTCTGTCCTACACCGAGGCACCGCACCAGCGCAGCGCACACACGAAAAGGCCGCAGCTTCTATTCAAGGCAACTCTCTTCACTGAATTTCCCTCTTTTATACGTGCATTTTTCTTCAAAAACAGGATGTACTACCAAAACTGTTTAGTTTTTCAACAAGGAATTAATAATGAATAGGAGATTTTTTTTCCATTTCAATCTACTAACGTAAAATGCAAAAAAGCTTATTCTTCGAATTGTGTATATTGAAAATACAAATTAGTCTTCGAGAGCTATAAGTTTCCTATATCTATGCGGGAAAATATTCTTCGAAAGTAAATTTTTATTCAAAAGCATTTCTTTCTGCAATTTTTTCAATTATAAGAAATTTTATGATTTCAATGAATTTAATTCAATTTTTTATGCAGGATGAGAAAAACTCACCACAGTGAAAAAAGAAACACAAAAAAAATTATTTGGATCAAATAAAAATTTTTCAATTCAAATAAATTAATTATTCGATCAAATAAATTAATTATTCGATCAAATAAATTAATTATTTGGTTATTAATCACGTTGGTGAAATTCACAACGTTTATAATCAACGATTTCTAAAAAAAAATATTTTTTACATCAAATTTTTATAAATTTTTGTAAAGAAAATAGTTCGTTTATTTTTTTTTTAATAATAATTTACAAAGAAAATATTTGTAGACAAAAAATTGTATTTTTTCGTTAGGAAAATAATTTTTCTTGCTTTCAATCGTTGATCACAAACGTTGTGAACTTCATCGACATTATTAGCCCAGCAAATATGTATTTGAACCAAGTAAATATTTATCAGATGTGAGTAATTTAATTTATCGTATCAAATAAATAGTTATTTGTGTCACATACGAATTACTTAAGTCAAATAAACGGAATAATTGGATCTAATAAATATTGCTTTAAATCAATTATGAAAATTAATTTATTTAAGAATGCATGGTTTTTAATTGAAATAAATATTTACTTGCATCAATAAAATAATTTTTTTCAAATGACTAAATATTTGTTTGTATCAAATATTCAATTGTTCATCATAATTCATTATTTTAATTGAGACTAATATCCCTTTAATTACGTCAAATAATTAATTCTTTAGTCCGAATACAAAATTTATTTGCATCAAACCAAAGCATATTTGGATTCAAATAAATATTTATTTGCATTAAATAACTTTCACTTTCTCCACTTCCATACCTAAAAACATTATAAAAATAATAAAAATTCAAATTTTCTACTATCGATGCTATCTTTTAAGGGACACAAACTTGGAACTATTAGGTATTAAATTTTTTAATTAAATTAAAATCCGAAACGTACGGGTCTGAATAAATTGCAAGTGTAAAAATTTCAAAATTTTTATACTATTCTTTCTTATTATTTTTATAAAATTATTTGAAACTAATATGAATCTTACCAAAATTATTATTTCATATATTTAACACATATTTATTATTTGTATAATACATTTTTATATTGTTAAAATAAAATTACCTAAAATTAATTGCGACAAATAATTTGTATTTATTTATAAATCTATTTATTTGAATCAAATAAATAAATGAATAGTTTTAAATAACTCATTTATTATCGTTTCAATAAGTGATTTATTTGATCCAAACAATTTTTTTATTCGTTTTTATTAAAAACTTTAATAGCATTAAATAATGCATTATTTGTATTAAATAATTTACTTTACTTGAAGCCATGAAATGAATGAATTGTGCCAAATAATTTTTATTGAAATAAAATATTCAATTAATTGAGTAAAATAACTAAATTAATTGTTTCAAATAACTCATTAGTTTGGTTTCAATAAGTTAATTATTCGATTCAAATGTTTTTATTTGTTTTTATTAAATAATACACTTGCATTAAATAATTTATTATTTGAATTAAATAACTTACTTTACTTAAAGCGATGAAATAAATTAATTGTGCCAAACAATGCTTGTTTATATCAAATATCAAATTAGTTGAGTGAAATAAATAAATTAATTGTTTCAAATAACTCATTATTTGTATTTAAAAAATCCATTTATTAAAGTCAGTTATTTTTTAATTGTCTTAAATAAGATTTATTTTTTTTCAAATAAATGTTAATCAAGTAAATGTTATTCAAGTAATGGAAGTTATTCAAATCAAATATAAATATTTATTAGATCAGAATAAAAATGATTTGAATTAAAATTATCAAAAAAAAAACTTTTCGAAATTCAATTATTTCTATAAAAATTTCAACAATTTGTAACTTTTAACTAAAAATTTTCGGGGAATTAATTATTTTTAATAATAAAATAATTTATAATGCAATATAATATTAAAAAGGTTAAATAATTTGATTTGAAAAATTATTAAAATTTTTAAAAAAATCGTTCTACAGAATTGCTAATTAACTGTATCAAAAATTCAGTTTTTTATAAATTATAATTGGAAACTTTATAAAAATTCGCAGTTATCTTTAAAAATTGTTATTCTTTATAACTCCTCGAAATATAGAATTACTTTCTAGAATTTATAATTAAAATCCTCCCATAAATCAATTTTTCTCAAAAATTTTAATTAAATAGATATTACAAAATTCAACTAATCTCAAAAGGATTTGAATAATTAACATTGTTTAAAAACAAACTCCTCTAACTTCTCTCAGTTAAATTCATTAAAAATTTAAATTGTCTAA
This sequence comes from Leptopilina drosophilae, assembly GCA_032873175.1. Taxonomy (NCBI): domain Eukaryota; kingdom Metazoa; phylum Arthropoda; class Insecta; order Hymenoptera; family Figitidae; genus Leptopilina; species Leptopilina drosophilae. The sequence goes on from CM065478.1 coordinate 74,052,245, forward strand.
AATTTCAAATTGAAACCTCACTGAAATTTATTTTACATAAAATAGTGAATTTCCACTAAACATTTCCAAGAAAGAAATAAAAAAATCAATAAATTTTTCTATCCCACGTCCATCGGAGATATGAAAAACTTTGCGTCTAACTTATTTTTTTAATAATACAAAAATATAGAAATATATATAGAGAGAGAGAGAAAAAATTCCCCTACATATATGAAGCAAATAAATCCTTCGAATGGATTTTCCATCTTCTTGTAGGTAAAATTATTGTCTAATGGAAAGCGACACATTCATTTGGAAAACATTCGATTTGGATTTATGCCAGCTTCGACATTAGGGCTTTGGCATCTCGTTCATCTGGAAAATAAATGCGAGCCGAGCTTATCGAGTTTATTTTAAAAGAGTGGGAGTCACTCAATAATCAAAAAAATCTTCTTTCATAAAATTTTATATATTTGGCCGGCATACTGATTTTGTGGTTTTTTTTGTCTTTTTTACATATTCTTTCTGTTCTTTCTTTGCCTAAATTTCGTATAGTAGGTTTTTTTACTCGATGTTAGCTGTTTAAACAGTTTAGCTGTTATTTTCTTTCATGAACCAAGGAATTCTTTTGACAATGATTTGACAATTATTTTTTTAAAAATTTTTTTAGTTTCTTTTTTAAATTATTTAGTTTTTTATTTTTTTCAATATTTAATTGAAGGATTTTCGAATATTCGAATTTTCGTAAAATTGAATTATAAACATGTAGATTAAAAAACGTTCGAGGAACATTTGCAATAATTATTAAAAATAGTTAAAATTATATTAACTATTAAGGATCCTAAAGTTCTGAACGTTTAAATCAACGAAATTAATTTATTTCTTCTCAAAATTAAATTTTTATTGTAATTATTTTGCTTCACTAGCCAAAAAATTAATTACTGAGTTTGTAAACGTAATAATTTAGTTTATAAATTTTTTTATGATTAGTAATTTATTCAAATATCTTTAATAAAAAATATTTCGTTCATTTGAACGTTCAAAACTTGTGGATCATGACTATTAATATATATTAACTATAGTTATAATTATATTTCTTTCGAAGCACTTTATTAAAAATTGTATATAAATAATTACTTCTCTCAAAGAATTTTATTATATATTTAGGAAAATAGTTGATTTTTTGATTAAATTTGTTTAAAATAATAAAAATCTTGTGTAGAATATAATTAATTTATGAATATAATTAAATTCTTGAAACAAATTTTTATTACATTTTTGAAATAATCGTTTATGTAATAAATAAGAATCAATAGTAATAACAATTTTTAATTTTTAACTAATTAATTTAATTAATTTAATTTTTTACTTAATTAAATTATTTAATTTAATTTTTTACTATTTCAGGTAATGAGAAATTAATTATTCTTATTTGTTTGGCCTAATGGCTCAATGGTTTAATTTTTAATGGTTTTAATTTAGCATTTAATGGCTTTAGCCCAACAGATAAATTTAATATCTTTATATTAATTAAATTGTCAAAAGCTCATGAGAGGTATAAGACGCAACAATTGCTCAAAGCGTACAATTTAATCCATAAACAAGAGAATTTATAGTAATAGGAATAATAATTGTTTCACAAGACAACGGAGTATAAAATCTAAGAAATATATAAAGTTTATTGTTGTCGTCTTTAATTAACGACTACTGTGTTTCATATTGTGCCAGCCACAGTAAACTTGTCAGAAACTGCAAATAATTAATTGGACTTCTGTCTAATAATGCTGTACCTATATAGCAAGAATTTTGATTCGTATTCCAGTTGAAATCTAGCTACATAACGGATTTCTCGAAACCCTGAGGCAAGCGAACGATTCGCCAATGGTGGTTATTTCCGGAATGTTTCGGAATGTTCCAAGACTTCCAGTATCAGTCATTTTAGAGTTTCTCTCTCGTCATAAACGATAAAATCACTACTGTTCCATGGTTTATTGTTCCAAAATAATAATATAAAGAAATATTCCCAAAAAAATAGGTATTTAATTGTTCTGTAAATTTTTTCTGCTAAATAAATTCCTTAGTTTTATTGTTCGAAAATAATAATATAAAGAAATATTCCCAAAAAATCATTTTTTTTGGGAATATTAATTATTAATATAATAATTATTATATTATTAATTTAATAATTAATATTAATATTATTAATATTATTATTAATATTATTATTATTTTTCTGCTAAATAAATTTTTGCCTCGAACGGTACAAAAAATAAACAGCATTCTTCTCTTATTTTCTATAAGAAAAATTTCTTTTTTCTATAACAAGAAAAAAATATTGTCTTTTTTCAAATAAATCTCTAAGATAAGAAATTTTCTCTACGTTGAAACAAATTTTCCATGTATTTTACATATTTTTATCTTGTAATAAAGATTTTCTCCTATTAAATAATTCGAATTTTTTGCGAAGCAACTAATAATTAAATTTTTAGAATATTTTTATCATCTTGATAATTTTTAATTTTTTTTTTTTTTTTTTGCTCTAGAATTAAAGAGAAACGTATTAGCTTTGGAAAATCTATTCTCATTTTCATTGTATACTTAAGAGGTTTATTTTGCAATTAACCAATTTTGAATTGCCTTTATTTGGCTCCGGTGAATTTCATATTTCATGGATGATGTGAATATATCAAGCGTTTTAAACCGGCCACCTGTAGCATATTTAAAGCAGAATTGGCAGTAGTTAAATAACGTCCCCCAAAACAAATGCCTAGACGAAAAATTCCATATATTCCATAATTGAGAGAAAATTTTTTTTTATTCTCTCGTCATTATAAATATCAAATTCTATATTTCAAGTATTGATCGGCAAAATTCTCATCGTCAAAGTTGAGCTTCTCATTAAAATATAACAATTAAGACAAAGGGATGAAATCCAACGTTCTATTTAATTATTTTGTCGCAGTATTTTGTTGAACTTATGGAGTTTTTTTACTGTAAAAATTATTGTATTCTTCTTTCAATGATTTTTTTTAAGAAATGTACTGAATTTAAATAAAAAATATTCTAAATTATATTGTTTTTGTAAATTGAAAGTATTTTTAAAAGCATTTTCTATTTTTTACTGCTCTAGCATTTTCTATTTGTTATTTTTCTACAAAACTTATCTTTTCTAATGAAATTGAATTTTTAAAAACTAATTTTCTTTTAAAAGTAATTTACTAATTTCATTTTTAAACATATATTCGCTTTCTAATTTATTATTTCTCTCTAATAAAGCTAAATTTTTACTAACAACTATATTTCCTAATTTATTTATTCAAGTATAGAGGTAATTGAAGTAAAAAAATTAAATAAATCCATAAAAAATATTTACTTTTCTTCATATCCTGCTAAAACTAAAATATAAATTTTATTAAACTTCTATTATTCTTCTAAAGAAAAATTAAATTCTTTCAAAGACTTTCAATACAATTTTTTTAAAAATTTCCAATTTTCCAGGAAATTGTTTGAAATAATAGTAAAAATAATTAAAAACCTACGAAGAATTTGGTTATTTATGAAAATATTGAATTTTTCTAAACTTTCTAAATTAAATTTCTAAGTTTTTATTTAAAATTATTTACAATTATTTTTATTATTTTTGAAAATAATTGAATTTCGAGTTAATCCTGATATGAAATAATAAAATTCTTCCTAGGTTTTCAATTATTTTTAATATAATCTTAAACAATGTAACAAAGAATTTTACTACAATTGTTTTTAAAGAATTGAATCAATTTTTTCATCAAGACTTTGGAAAATAATTAAATTCTTATAAATAATTTTGTTAATCATTTTTAAGGATAATTTTCTTATTTTAATTAATAGCGGATTTTGTTTTTTGTTAAAATAATTGAAATCTTGAAAATAATTTTATAATATTTTTTAAATAATTGAATTGTTGTTAAAAGTTTTATTATTTGGAAATATAATTGAATGCTTTCAAAAAATGTTATAAAAACTTTTGTTAGTAATTTAATTATTCAAAAGTATTTTGAAAAAAAGTATTAAAGAAGAATTGTTCTTAAATTTTTGTTTTGTGAAAAATAATCAGACTTGTAGTTGAAAAAACAAATGTTATTAAAATTGATTTTTTCGGAGAATTGTAGAAAAAAATGTTGAATTAATTTCATTCAAAAATTTTATGAAAATTGTATTTCAAATAGTTGAGTTTCTCTGAAAATTTTGTTATTTACGAAAATAATTGGAGCTTTTTCACAAAATTAAAGAATTTTTTTTTATTTTAATTGAAATTCTTTCGTGAAATTTTATAAAAAGATTAAATATTGAAAATAATTGAATTTCAGCGAAGAAAAACATTATTTTTTGGAAAAGAATTGAATTATTGAGAAAAATTGTTTTAAAATTTTTCAGGATAATACAGAAATCTCTATTTTAAATATTGGGGGATTTTGTTATTCATCAAAATATTTGAATTCTGGAAAAAAATTGTCTTCCAAATTTTTATGACAATTTCTGTAATTCAATTATTTTTTTAAAGAAAAGTAATTACAATTGTATTGAAAATAAAGAAATTTTTCAAAAATTGTTTTTTCAGAGAATTTAATAAAAAAAATTTTTGAATAATTAATTACTATTAAAAATCCTATGAAAATTGCAGTTCAAATATAGTTGAATTTCTGTAAAACTTTTGTTATTTACAAAAACAATTGGAACTTTTTAACAGAATTTTGTTAAAGTTTTTTTTATTAAAATTTTTCATATTTTTATTTATTGAAATTTTATTTATTTTTATTTATTGAAGTTATTTATAAAAAGAAGAATTTTTGAGAAAAATTCTCTAAAAATTTTTTAAACTAATTCCTTTTTTTCAATTATTATTTTTTTTGAGGCAAATAATTAGAATTAGGATTGAAAGAAAAATTTTATAAAAATTGATTTTTTCAAAGAATTTTATTAAAAAATTTAATAATAAACTTTTAAAATTGGAGCTTTTTCACAAAATTTTGTTACAATTTTTTTTTATTGGAATTTTTCTTATTTTTATTTATTGAAATTTAAAATTTATTTGTAAAATTTTATAAAAATAGTAAATATTGAAAACAATCGAATTTCAGCAAAGAAAGTAATTATTTAAAAAAAAGAAATAATTTATTTCTTGCGAAAAAATTTCTTAAAATTTGAAAAAATAATTAAATCGTTTCAAAAAATTGTATTAAAATAATATTTAGTTTTTCTAAGAATTTTATTAATTGATGTTCCTAAAGTTTCGAACGTTCAAATGAAAGACAATATTTTTTTTACTTTTTCTAATTTGTATTTCTGTACAAAATAATTTTTTTTAAAATGAAAACAAATTAATTCTAAACTGAATATTATTTAATTTCAATTATTTTTATTTTTTGGGTAGCAATTTTTTAAAATACTTGAAGTGAAAAAAATTTTCGTTCGTTTGAACGTTCGAAACTTCAGTCACATATTAATTGTTTTGGAAATAATTTCATTATTAAAATAAGTAGCTAATATAAACTAGTGTTTATTCAAAAAGGAAAAGAAAACGGTAGATTTTAGTAGCACAAATTTTAGAAAAAAGTATCCAAACAGTTTCAAATCGTAAAAAAATTGGTACTCTCTAAATATGAATCAGCGAAATTTCATTGATTCTCAGCGATAAGTATGCCACTAATTTCAATCAGCGTATATGCGCTAATTAATCAGTGAAATTTCACTGATTATTCAGTGAAATTTCACTAATTCACAGTGCATAGACGCTAATTGAAATAGTGGCATACTTATCGCTGATTCAGATTTAGAGAGTAAATTTTATAAATTAGAAAAAATTGATAAATTTGATAAATTAGTAAAAAATTGATAAATAGAAGGTTTTAGTAGATGAGAACCTGCTTAAATTTTGCGGAAAGAAAATATTCTCAAGAATAAATCCAGACTTTAAAAATTACAAAGAATTTCGAATCTCTAATAATGAAATTCATTTGAATGAAAGATTTCTTGACTTTACTGAATTATTTTTTTCTTTCATTCTTAGGGGAATTGGAGATTTTACCTACTTTTATATATACTATAACTGAATATTGATGCGAGACGCATGAAAATGGGTTATTAGAGTCGATTGGTGGATTTCAAGTGGGAATGGCCATTTCTTTAGTTTGCTCGTAACCTGAAAGATTCCTCCTTTGGGGAATGAGTGAGAGTAAATTCAACTTAGCCGGGAGTTCTGGAACTTGGATGACCAGAGGGAGTTCATAACCTGACCGTTGAGGATGGAGTTGGAACGCGACGTTGACGGGGTTTATTTTCCGGATCGCTGGAGGTCGTCATTCGACCAGACGGATGCTGCACGAATCCCTTAGTGCTTTGAACCGGTCATTCGCAATGACGGACCAAAGACATCGTCAGCAAAAAAAAAAAAAACAAAAAAAAAAGAAAAAAATACTCCACACCTTCATTTCAACTTCCTTCTGGCAATTCATTTCATGCCTCTCTTAATCCAGAAACTCTCCACATTCCTCAATATTAATCCCCGGGAATTTGACAATTTTTCAGATGCGCCTTATCAAAATATTATTTCAAAACATTATTTTATATTCTTTTTCGCAGTAAAAAAATACTGAATTCAGTAAATAATTTTTAAAAAATTATTTTATTTTTACATGGGTGAATTTTCTGAAAGTGACACTTTTAAATTTCAGTTTTTCAATTAATTTTTTTTCTTCAATTATATGGTTTTTTCTATTAAAACTACTTAATTTTATACTCAAGAGTAAGATTTTTAGGTTGCGCAAAATTAATTCTTAAAAATACTAAAGTTTTTTTCATTTGAAAAATATTATTGTTGCTTCATTAAATTAATTTTATTTAATTGGCGAGCTTTTCTATTAAAAATTCACGCGAATATCGCGTTCACGAAATCGAAAATAAAATTACACTGCTTAAATATTAATAATTTGTATATTTTAATACCAAATATATTCAATTAGATGAAAATATAAATGTATTTAAAGTATTTGATTTAATGGTAATTTGGGTTAATTTTTTCAAAGCAATGCAGGTAAATACTAAAAACAAAAGAAAAACTAGTATATTTCAAAGAAAAGGCTTTGGAGATGAAAAGCTTCGGAGATGAAAAATAAATTTTCTTTCATATTTGTATACATTAGGGCGCAATTAAAATATGTTTTTTAGTAAAACAACAAATCTCACACCCTCATTTTATATTACCATCGAAATATTCCGTTAAATTTACTTCTACATTCAGTTATTTATTCAGGGTTGCCACAAATAATTAATTTTATTTTTCCCTGACTTTTCCCTGATTTCTAGACAAAATTCTCACTTTTTCCCTGACCTTAAAAAATATTCTGATTAGATACTCAAAAAAATGTTCTTTTAAATTTATTTACAAATTTCATTAAATGTAAAATTAATTTCAGAACATTTAAATTCAAACCTTTTTGAAACTCAACAATTTATAAGAATATTATTAAAAAACATAAAGAAGGTGGTCACCTTCTTCATGTTTTGTGATTATTTTTAATAACCATCAAATTTTTCAACAAAAATTTAATTATTTACAAAAATCCTAATAAAATCATTCGCAAAAATTCAATGATTTTTAAAAGTAGTAAATTTTCTCCAAAAAATTCAATTATTTGAAAAAATTGAAATAAAATTCATTGCGTGAATTCAATTATTTTCATAAACAAGAAATCGATTATTCGGTAATTTCATTTTTTAATCAATTTTTATTAGAAAATTCTACAAAACATTAATTATTTAAATTGAAAAATAAATAATTTATTGAATAACTGAATGTTTGTTAAAATTGAATTCTCATAAAGAATTTTATCATCAAATTTTTTTATAATTAAAATCTTGCGATGAGTTTTATTATTCATAAAAATAATTTTAAAAAATTTCCAAAAATGTTATTAAAATTTTTCTAAAATAATTGAATTTCGGTGAAGAATTTTACTATTTCTAAAAATAATTGAATTCTTAAAAAGAACTTTGTTAAATTTTTTTCAATGACTGAACTCTTGCGACGAATTTTATAAAATTTTAAATAATTGATATTTTTCGAAAAATTATTTGAAATTTTTTATATTAGATAATTGAATGCCTGTGAAATTTTTTTCAGAATTTTATAAAAGTTTTTAAAAATAATTTAATTTTGAAGAAGAAAAATTGTCTTATTTATAAAGATAATTGAAATTTTGACGAGAATTTTTTAAAAAATTTTGAACATAATAGAATTTTGGAGAATTTTTTTATTTTTAAATACATAATTGAAATGACCAGAATTTTAAAATTTTTTAAATATAATTGAATTTCTGCAAAAAATTTTATTACTTTTGAAAATAAATGAATTTCTGTAATTATTTGTAATTTTTCCAAAATCAATTTTTTTTAGTATTTTTAATTAAAATTCTTTCATCAATCTAGTATTTATGAAAATTGTAAAAATTATCCATTACATAATTTATAAGTCATAATTTTATGATAGTTCTTTAAAAATTAAGTTATTTAAAAATAAATTATTGTCTGAAATAGAAAAAATTCAAGGTTTTGTATTAAAATTTGTGGATATTTTTATAGTTTACGAGGAAAACAAAAAACAACATCAAAATTTAGAGTTTTTTCATGAATTTTTGAAATTTGATTTTTTCCAGTACTTTTACTAAAAATCCCTGACTTTTCCCTGACTTCCCTGACCAATTTTACTTTCCCTGACTTTTCCCTGAATTCCCTGACTTTCCTGACCTGTGGCAACCCTGTTATTAAAAGGAAGGCTTCGGAGATGAAATTAATTTTTACTCGGAGAAAAATGTAAATTTCGATTATTTATAACAGCAATAATTTTTCTCCTTTTTGTAGATAAAATATAGGAAAATTTAACGTCAGATTCTCAGCTTTATTTTAATGTGCATTAAAATTTTGTTTAAGATATTTTTAAAGTATAAAATGCGTCAGTAATCATTGTAAAGTAATTTTAACCTAAAACTGAAGACAAAGTTTAAACATTTTTATCAAAAATAAAAGTGAGGTCTACAAATTTTTAAAATGCACATAATGATAGAAAAAACATTGTACTTTCTGACAATATTTTAAAAACATTTCTGAGAATTTGGAAAAAACCATGAAAATTTAATTTTATTCTAGAAGTCCTATTGGAGACATGTTGAAAAGGCTTCGGAGATGAAAGTAATTTAGTTATTACGTAAATTAAGTTGAATAAAATTATTTAATTTTCTTTTAAAAATGATAAATAAGTGCTAAATTTTCACTATGGAAATTGATAATAATTTTTAAAGAGTAGATTTTGTAAAATTAATCGAGACATCAAAAATGTCACTTTCAGAAAATTCACCCATATACAAATATATTACGATTTTATTTATTTGAAAAATGTTTAAATTATTATTCAAAAATATGATTTGATAATAATTATTAATAATAAATAAAAGTTCCCTCGTATTTTCCAAGTACCTTGAATTATTGGAGTTTTGTAAAAATTTTTTATTCCCCGAAAGTTCTATATATATATATATATACTTTATGCAAAAGAGGATTTGAATACCCGCACTTTGTCTTCTAAGAAATATTAAAAAAGAGGGCTTAAATGGAAGAACCCTCAGCTTGCCTGAAAAAACATGTCGAAGGCAAAAAAATCAAATGAACTTTTTCTGACCAAGCTGACGCATCGCGTTTATCATTTGTTTAAAGGGAATGAATAATTGCCTCAATTATTCACAATCCCTTAGCAAAAATCGAAAACTTTTTTCTTCTTTCTGATTTATATAATATAGTTGTAATCGAATAATAAAAAAACAAAAAAAATTTTCGATTACAGAAAAATAATGAATGAAACAGTTTATATATAATATAATTGTAATCGAGTAATAAGAAAACAAAAAAAAATTTCGATTAGAGAAATGAATAATAAATGAAACAATTTTCCATTCGACAGATGCTAGAAAAATTTACTTTTCTTTTTTCCTGATTTTTGATTTACTCTAAAAATAATTAGATATACAAAAAAGTATTCTATTACATTTATTTACGAATTTCTTTAATTGGAAAATTATTCGGAAAAAAGTAGTAACTTCTTTTTTAAATAAATATTTACTAATTATTATTTTTACATAAGAACTAAAATTCTTCAAAACATTCAAATTATTATAAAACTCGGAATGATCGCTTACTTCATGTTTTATAGTAATTAAAAATAACCGAGTGATGAAATCATTATTTTATATTATATGAATTTAGATTTTCAAAGATTTTAAATTGAAATCTTTTGAAAATTTAATTATTTCACATTATAATTGCTTTTAATATTCAATTATCAACTAAAATTTAATTTTGAAACCAATTTTTATCAGAAAATTCTACCAAAATTAAATTATTTAAGCACAACAATAATTAATTTATTTAATAATTCAATACATCTTATACATAATTTTACCAAAAAAAATTTTAAATAACTGAATTTTTTCGGTGAATTTTAATAAAGTATTCAACAATTTACATTTTGCGAAAAAAATTATTCAAAAAAATGTATGCAAATTTTATTTTTGATAATTGAATTCCTGCATGAAACTTTTATTATGTTAGAAAATAAGTTGAATATTCGAGTAGAATTTTGTCAAAAATTGATTCTAAATAATTGAATTCTTTTGGGAAATTTTATTAAAATAATTTAATAACAAATTATTGAAGTAGGAAAAATTATCTAAAATTGAAATTTTGCAATTAATTTTACTTAAATATTTTTGTTACTAATTGAATTCTTGGGATGAAAATTGTTATTTATGAAAATAGTTGACATCCTCTGACTGATTTTAGAGTTTATGAAAAAATAATTAAATTACTGCGTAGAATTTAGTGATAAATATTTGATTTTTTCAAAAAAAATTTATGTAAATTTCTTTTTAAATAATTGAATTCCTGAGGTTTCTGAAGTCCACAACGTTTATCAACGAAAAAAATTTGTTTAATGGAATAAAATACTTCTTTTAATTTAATATTTGATTGTACAACAATTATTATCGAAACATAAACTATAATCTTTTTGTTTAAATATTTTTGTGTCAATATTAATGCATTATTTTTATTTAATTTACTTAATGAACAATTTTTTTTCGTTGATCAACGTTGTGGACTTCAACTTGGTAATTCCTGTGCAGTTTTTACTTTTTTTTGGAAAATAATTGAATTTTTATGTAGAATTATATCGAAATTTTTGTTTAATAATTGAATTCTTTTAAAAAATTTAATTACAATAGTAGAATATTGAAAAGAATTGAATTAAGAAAAAGTTTTTAATCTAAGTGAAATTTTGCAATGAATTATATTATAATTTTTTTAAATATTTGAATTTCGCAAAGAATTGTACTGAAATTCCAGAAAATAATTGATTTTTGCAATGAATTTTACTAAAATCACTGAAAATAATTGAATTGTGTATTAAAACTGTTTCTATTCATTTATAACAATAATTGAAATGTTGACAATTTTTTTAAAAAATTTTTGAAAATAATTGAATTTTCAGACCCAATGTTATTAATTTTTTGAATAACTCAATTCTTGCAATGAATATTGTTATTTATGAAAATAATTGAATTTTGCAATGAATTTTATTGAATGTCCTGAAAATTGAAAATTAATAAAATTCGTGGTTAATTTCATAGTTCATAAAACGAACATAAAAACATAAAAATTGAGAAAAAAATGTCTGTTTAATAAATAAATTCTTTTGAGAAATTTTATTAAAATAGTAGAATATCAAAAATTATTGAATAAAGAAAATTTTTTAATAATAAATGAAATGTTGTGATAAATTTTATTAGAATTTTTGAAAATAATTGAATTCTTGTAATGAATACAATTTTAATTATGAAAATAATTGAATTTTGCAATGAAATTTTCTAAAAAAATTCTGAAAATAATGAATTTTTGTATAAAAATTATTTTCTATTCAGTTATAAAGAATAAAGATTATTGAAATGATGACAATTTAAAAAAAAAATTTTTTTGAGAATAATTAAATTCTTTCTTCTGATAAATATTGCTATTTATGAAAATAATTTAATTGTATTAAAAATTTCTGAAGGTTAAAAATTAATAAAATTCTTGGTAATTTTAGATTTTACAAGGCATAGAAATTGAGAATTTTCTCAAAAAAAATTCTAAACATTCAATTTTTTATCATACTTTAAATAAAAATTCCTGACTTCCGCCTAATTTCCCTGAAAAATTCTACTTTTCCTGACTTTTCTCTTTCTTTCCTTACGTGTGTCAACCCTACTGCATTCGTTGAAAAAAGGAAGAAAAAAAGTGAAAACAATATTGAACTGAATTTACGAGTATAATTGAGATTTGCCTGGAAAGTAATAAAATTTTCAAGGGTAACTAATTGAAATTTTATTCCCTCTCTCTCTCTCTCTCTTGGGGGGGTTGGTGCGGTGTATTACGAGAGATTCAGTGAAGCTATTTTGTAAGCATTCCTGTCTCGGTAAATCGTGATTGTCTCTAAATCCGCATCTCCTGATAGAATCGCTAATAAATAACGTTCTTACCTCTAGAAAACACGACATTCAATTAACGAGGAATGTAAATGGAAGAAAATGCTCTAATTAAAATAAAGTGCGAGAAGTCATGTTTAACTCATCTGCAAAAGTAAAGTGTAACTTGGGTCTTATCTTTCTCCCATTGTTTTTTTTACTCATCTCTTTCTCACACTTTTTTTGTTTTATTTGAAATGTGATTCACTTTATATAATTTTATATATATATATATATATATATATATATATATATATATACATGTGTTCGTTGGTGGGGAAGGTCTTTAAAGGAGCAAAAATATCTCCATCACCAAGAAAGTTGTATGAAGTGATTTACTATTATATGAATGAAGAACATTATTATTAACTATATTTCCTTGAAAATTACTGTAATTCACTTCCTTCCATGCAGATAAGTATTTCAGTTTTCGAAACTTAGAAGTACAATATCACGTTTTACATTCAATTACTTGTAAAACAATGAAATTACATTCATCATGTTTGTTTTTATATAAGTCTCTAATTTTGTATTTACATTGGCTGTGAATTGAAATTCACAGAAAGTTTTTTTTTTAAATCAGCTGCAAAAAGTCAATTTTCCTCCATTTTTAATAGTAAAACTTTCTTTATGGGAAAATGATCGATCCAGCGAAACGTTTTTTTATCTAGAAACAATTAGAAGCATTAAACAATTTTCTTAATAATTTAACACTTAAAATATTTGGTATAAAAATGAACCTTTTTTAGAAGTGAAATTTGTAATTGAGAATTTAATTGCAGTAATAAATTATTTCTAAAATAGTAAATTTTAAATTAAAGTTATATAAAGCTAGTCAAGGTTGGAAAGAGACAAGGCAGAGAGGGAACTGCCTTGAAGCCTTTACCTGGAAAGCCTGTTAGGACTGCCTATTAGTTTGACGTAACAATGTCATTAGGAGACGTGATTGGTGGAATGAGACTATGATATTACTGCCAACTACCATCTTTAAGATGTCCCTTTCACCTTACTACCACGAGAAATTCGAGATTCAAACTTGAACTTTAAAATTCAATTAATTCCTTAAATTTATTTTTCCATTTCTAAAGTCTAAAAAATTGTAAAATTCACCCCAACTCAATACGTTAGAAATAATAAACCAAAAATTCAAATTTAAATAATAAATAACAATTTTTATATCCAAAATTTTATATTCAATCAAATATCTTTGAAAAGTATCCCGCACTGAAAATAATAAGATCTCATGTTTCAAATGAATTTCTGCCAATGGAGAAATATACATAGGGAAAAAAAAAAATTATCTTAAAAGGAACGATAATCAATATTGAATATTAATATTTTCAAGAATAATTTTATGAGAATCTGCAAGAGAAAAAGAGCAAATGAATATGAAAAATAGAAGCGGTAGAAAAAAAGACGGAAACCTTTTTGTGAAGGAAAAAAATGTTTATTCAACCAAACATCCAATTAAATTGAAATTGAAATCAGAAGCTATATGGAAGAAAAAAAAGTTAGGAATATATATATATATATATATATATATATATATATATATATATATATATAAAAAGAGTGATAGAAATTCAGAGAAAGTACTGGTGAGTTAAAATGAAATATCGGGAGACGGAACAAACTATTGAAACTAACGAAACTGCATCAAAATTATATGATTTTCCCATGAGAGAATTTCTAAGGACTATGCGCATTTCTGGAACGAACTATACCCCAGAGAATTGGAAATTATTCTTGTCCAACTCTATTTAAATGTTTTCCCCACTATATAGGATAAAATTACAAATGTTTGTAACCACTGGAATGTATACGTAATTTCACATATTAAAAATAAAAAAATTACGCACTTTAATTTCAACTTATTGTTCACTAAAAATGCTGCATATTTTTTAAAAAAAATATGATCCCCAAGTTTTGAACTTTCAAGTGAACGAAATATTTTTTATTGCAGATATTTTAATAAATTACTAATCATAAAAGAATCTATAAACTAAAATATTATGTTTACAAACTCAGTATTAAATTTTTTTTGATAGTGAAGCAGAATGATTGCAATAAAAATTTAATTTTCAGAAGAAATAAATAAATTTCGTTCATTTGAACGTTCAAAACTTTAGGATCCTAAAAAAATTATTTAAAAAAAAAATTAATTCATAATTAATTTAAATACAAAGTTTAATAAAAAAAATGTTATTCGTTTGAACATTAAAAACTTTAAAGAAAAATCTAACGGACAGTTAAAACAAAAAGTAGTCATCAAATATCTTAATTTCGTATTTTAAATGAAAAAAAAATTAAATTTTACTTTCTTTTTGGTGAAAGGACAGAGAATATAATTTTCAATATTTCAAAATTCAAACAATTAAAAGTTACACTTGAAGATAAACTAGAACTTTTTGTCAATATAAAATATTTGTTAAATGTTAGATTATTTCGTGAAAATCGTTTCTTATCTTTATAATTATAACAGAAAACTATAATTTTTACTAAAATGCAATTTAAAAATGTTCAAAATCTAAATTAATTTCTCTATTTACTTATTTATTTCTCCATTTCATATTTATTTATTTTTTTATTAATTAATTTGTTCTTAGCAAAACGAAATTAAAATTTAATTTCTTCGTTTCACTTTCAACAATAATTTTTTTTCTATTCAGTAAAGTAAAAAAAAAATTAAAAAGGAAAAATCAGCATAAAGAACGAAAATAATTTCTGTAAAATTTTTAATAAATTTTTTTCTATTCAGTAAAGTAAAAAAAAAAATAAAAAAGTAAAAATCAGCATAAAGAACGAAAATAATTTCTGTAAAATTTTTAATTTTTTTGAAACATATTTTTACACATTTATAATTGAATTAAAAAAATGTAATTCTTCAGTTAGGATATTCTTTGCAATAAAAAATGTGGATTTAGTGAGATGAGGAATTAAGTATTATTGTCCATTGCAATAAAAAATGAATTGCAATTTTAAAGAATTGCAAGCTATTTTCGATATATATATACAGACTACCATTTCTTTAACTACAATTTAACGATCGATTAATAGTGCACTTAACTTTTATTATCGTCATTACTATTCCAGGAACGGCTATTTTTATGACAAATTTTACCGAGCTTAAAAAACGAGATTAAACCATCATTTGTAAGCTATTTGAGAAAAGATCTTTAAATTTAGCATCTTGACAAGTATTGAGCAACAGGTATACATAATGAATCTCAATCTACAATATTTGTCTTTCTTTATATACTAAACTTTTCTTTGCGACTGTACCAATAAACGTTTTTGTGAAATTTATTTATTTGCACACGGAAAAAAATTTCAGGACGCGAACGAGCAATATTGGGAATATAATTAAAATAAAGAACAACATAACCAACGTTGTGAATTAAACTTAACTACATTAGACAAAAGTTTAGCCAATTCAGTGATAGTGAGCTTTGGTTGAGTGCAATTCGTCAGCCATATTGGAATTTCTGACAGCATAAACATCAAGTTTTGAGTTTTCAGTTTTAAAACATAGTATTAATTTCAAAAATATACTTTAAAATTTTTGTAATTTGAAACATACGATTGATAAAAATTAAAATGAGCATTTAATTTTACTTTTTACGCAATTAAAATTGGTTCTGTCATAGGTTGTTTTCAAGTAAAATTCAATATCGCCATTCTAACGATAATGCCAATATCGTTCGCTCGTTTTTGACGAAATGTTTGGCTGTTATAGCGAAAAATTTCTCCATTTCAGTTGTACTTTTTTTTCCGTGCATATTTATTTTTTCAATGTAAACCTATTTTATTTATTAATTTTGTTTTTAACTGATTCGCTATTAAATAGACAATTAATTTTTAGCTCTGATAGTATTAATAGTATTAATATTAATAATTAATATTATTAATGTATATTATTAATTAATAATTAATATTATTAATACTATCAAAGCTAAAAATTAATTATCCATTTAATAGCAAATCAATTAAAAACAAAATTGATAAATAAAATAGATTTACATTTAATTATTAATTTTGATTTTAATGGATTTGCTATTAAATGCATAATTAATTTTTAGCTTTGATAGTATTAATAGTAATAATACTAATAATTAATAATTAATATTATTAATGTACATTATTAATTAAAAATTAATATTATTAACGAATATTATTAATTAATAATTTAATACTATTCCCTGTATAATTATTGCTATTAGCACAAAACTAATTTTGTCAAATTAGAATTGCTTCAGGTTTTCTTCCTTCGTACTTTATTTTTCGTATTTTTTCCCTCCTGTAAAATTACGTCCATAAACCAAATTACTTAACCAAAAAAAGTCCGGAAAATCCTGATTCACCGAGATAAGGATATAGTTTTGAAAATTTAAGTTAAGAAAAAATTCCGAATAAAAAGACTGATGGAATTGTGTTAAAAGATGAACGTCATGACGTAAATTGTGAAAATTTTCGACACACAAAAGAAAAAATAATTCTGTTTATAAATTAGAATTATTTTGTGTTTCGATATTCTTCAATATTTCACTGTAATTATTTCCATAATTACAGTTTCTATTCGTATTTTCCACAAGTACGAATGTTTTTTCATTAATTTCTAAGCGAAAATCATAAATTACTCACGTATTTAAAAACTTGTTGCTTGTTGGAATTCCCACTGTTTTGACGTTCCTAACCTAAAAAAATGTTTTGCCGAATCATTACAAAAGACGTCTGTTTTTACACTCAAAATTATCATTTTTTTTTATTCAAAAGTAGAAAATACGAATTAGACTAACCTTTCACTAGTTTTTTTTGTCAATTTCTTCCAATTAAACTGCGATTTTCTCTCCTTGATTAGAAATTTGTATGTAAAGTTCTGAGCATTGATGAAATAAATTTTCTCCGCGTTTGCTCCGGGTGAATAGTAAAAAGTTCCTCATTCAGTACACAGTGCGTGCGGATAAAAAGCACAATATTAAGATTGTGCTTAAATTTGTGAGTTGTACACGACAAACTGTACATCATTATTGCTGGGGACGGGATTCACGGCTGATCGCCTGCCGAAAGCTGTAGGTGCAAGGTTCGCTGAGCACAGTTGTTACCTTTGGCTCTCTCTTTTTCTTCTCAGTCCTGCTGTAACAATCCTCTAACTTCACAGCATCCGCCTCCGCCCCATTTTAGCCATGGTCATTACCTACCTTACTTTATAACGACCTGAAAGGCAGGCATTTCAAGACATTCAGAAAAACGTATCTTTTCAACTCACATTGTATGTATATGTATATAGCAGCTACCTATCCCAATGAGAATTCTTCCATTGCTTTTATATTGAGCTGCATTAAAATGGAAAATGTATGTATTCCGCAATGTTGTAGAAAAAGAGAGAGAGAATTCCGAACAAATTCATTAGGATAAATTATACAAAATTTGTACGTGTTATCTTTATCGAATGTTTAAAATTTAATGTTTGTTTACTTAATAGTGAACTTTAATCTTCCCGACATTTTTTATTTTTGACATTACGCACGTTTCACACTGCTGTGACACGAGACACAATCGCCAAAATGCCAATGTTCCAAGCAGGGTTGGGCAGTGTCGCATCACTCTCGAGAAAAATACATTTTTGCCGCAAAATAATTGCGTTTTAACATTAGTAAACTATCTGCTTTACTCCCTCCCACAAACAAAGTTTACATATTAAATTTTTGGAGTAAATTAAAAAGTATTTTACAGTAAAAAACCACCTTATTTACTTGAAGAATTTTAAGCGTCCATCCCTGGTGTCAATGGTAATATCCAATAGGAACTCTCGTTTTCTTGCGTTGGCAACACTGAATTCACAGACGAACAAAATGGCCGACTTGAGATTGACGCCTGCACACGTATTCCAAGTAAATCAAGTCAATCATTTATCATCTATGAATATTTTAAAGTGAATTCTGCTTCTAAAGGCGCACTCACAGCTAGTAGGCAGCAATACAAATTTGAATTTACTGTCTCTTTCACTCTAATGGACTTTCTCTCTTACTCCAATTACTGCCTGCGCAGGCAGGCAGAGCTGTGAGTGCTCCATAATTGTTTATATCATAACGGGAAATAATTATCCACGTAAATTTTCCGATTTTTTCGTTGTATTTTGGAGAAAATAGAGTATACAGTAACAATATGTCTGAGGCGGAAAGAAGCATTGTACTCCGATTTTTTGATAAAAACTGCTTCCAATGTTGATGAATTAAATATTAATTATTGTATCAGAAAAGAGTAAGTATTTCGAATTTAAACAAATTTCATTTTAACGAAATGAAGTGAAAAATATGTGCTGTTTGGAAAAAAGATGGCGTCACTGTGTGTTTGCTGTCGAAACATGTCGCGAAGGTTAATTTTTTTGTTGACGTCAAATTAGTAGCTGCATTTTTCCCCTATTTCTTTCTCTCCAAATGAATTAATGAAATTTAAATACTTTTCATACTAAATGAGAATTTATTCACAAGAAAATTTTTTTTATTGAAAAAATTTTCAATGTTGCAAACTCAGGAGAAATGTCAATTTTTCTAATTGTTAAATAATTTTTAACGCATTTGTCAAAATTGTTGAGAGTTGACAAATTTTTCCTCATAATTACAAATAGTTTAATTTTAATATTGAAAAATCTTTTTCGCTGATAGTAGAAAAATTATTTTTTTGTATCATGAAAACATGGAAAATGGCAAATTATTTTGCTAATGAATAATTTTGATCACGTTTGTCGTCAAAAATGATTACGTTCGTCATGAAAATAATTACAAATTTTTGAATTTAAATTAGAATCAAATTTTTTGTATAATTAATTAAAATATAAAATAATTTGCAGTAAAGGAAAGAAGAAATTTTTGAATATTTTTTCCTAGGTTTGGATTTTAATTTCAAATTAATATTAGTTTCATATAATGGAAATATTTTGAGGTTATGTGGCGCTTTCCTCGTTGAATACTACAACGAATACTTCAGAGAAATAATTTGATCGAAATTTTTATTAATGATAATTTAACATTTTCGTTGAAATTATTGAAATAAATGAAATTCTATTATGAATTCCATTCTTTTCAGTTTAGTTGATTTTGCAATTTTTTTTTTTATTAAAAAACGATTACTGACAATAGTTTTTAATTTTTTTTCCTTTTTTCTAGACGATCTCCACAATTTCCAATTTTGCCACATCGCGAGTGTGTTCAACAATCACATTGTTTTCGAAATTAATCAACCGGAATTATCAATTCTCATTTGTAAGTTCTGCAAATTTTTTCACTTCACACCACAGATTTTATTTTTTTAAACATATTTTTACGAATAAAAAGTTAAAAATTGCTTTTATCGATAAATTTAGAATAATATATTGTCAATTTAATTTTTTTTCTTGTTAAATTTAAATTAATTGATAATGAGAATTGAAATTTTCATGTTTCTAATAATTTTATTCAAATTTTTTAATGGAAAACATATTTTTTATATTTTTGTGAAAATCAGAATTTTGTTAGAAATTTTTTTGTTAATTTACAAAATTAATTCCTTTCAATAAATTTTGAACGTTCAGATTAATATTTTTCAATATAAATAATTTGATGAATCACTCTTATTGTAATAAAATTGACAAATAATTAAACATTTTGAAACGAAAAAATTAATATTTAAATAGGTGACAAAAAGTTTAAATTTGAAGACGAAATCTGTAAATTACATTCATTATATTTTATATTATAATCACTAATCGAATTTAAATAATTTTGAATTATTTCAGGATCCTGAAGTTCTGAACGTTCAAATGAACGAAATTTGTTTATTTCTTCTAAAAATTAAATTTTTATTGCAGTTATTTTGCTTCACTATCGAAAAAATTAATTACTAAGTTTGTAAAAGTACAATTTTAGTTTAAAATTTTTTTTATGATTAATAATTTATTAAAATATTTTTAATAAAAATGTATTTCGTTCATTTGAACGTTCAAAACTTGGGGATCATATTATTTTATAATTTAAATAATTTTGAATTATTTTATAATTTAAATAATTTTGAATTATTTTTCAATTTAAATAATTTTGAATTATTTTTTAATTTAAATAATTTTGAACTATTTTATAATTTAAATAATTTTGAACTATTATTGAGATTTTATATTTTAAACTGTGCTAATGACTTATTTATTTTTCTTTTTTTTTATTTTCAGATAAATTTACCAATTCAAAGTGCAATTAAATATTATCACAGTTTTGACGGTTGGTTTTACCCAAGAGTCATTTAAGAAGGAGGGAGATTCGTTTGTATGCAATGAGACGTGGCGAAATTCGTGAGCAATGTCGTCTAAATGGTGAGTCTCAAAATTAATTATCAGAGTGTGTTTGTTAATTAACGATCAAAATTATAGTAATATCGAACTTTGTATTTCGACAAGACGCCGAGTTAATATTTCTCCTCACTGACTCCAAGTATTTTCCATTTAATTAACGAAAATCAATGGATTTCATTGACACTGGTTTTCCCCCCCTTTTTTTGGTATAAAAACCTGGCGCCTTTCGAGAATTAAAAATTAAAATTTACTCAATTTTAGCATAACAAAATTTATAACGTCAATAAAGACAAAAGAAAACCCATATGAATGGAGTAATTTTGAAAAATAAGTAATTCTTTATTGAAACTGTAAATTTTATCGAAGGTGGGAAAATTTTTCATAAGCATAAATGAAGAACAGGTTATAGAATTTGATTGAAAACGTAGTCAAGAATAGTCTGGTCTATAGAAATATATATATTGGTAAAATGAAAAAGAAATTTCATGTTATTGTATTGAATTTTTTTTTATGATCATGAATGTATATAGGAAATGGGAGAGGGAGGGGAGAAGAAACGAGTTTTTGATTAAACATTGAGTGAACAGGTAAAAATGTAAAGCTTTCAACAATAGCATCGTATTCAACTATATTTCCATTGGATGCAATTTCCCATGAAATGGCAATATTCCCGCTCGATGTTGGAAGTCTAACGAGCAATATTTTGAGAACATAACCTCAGCAAAGCTTTTCTTACTAGGTGTTTGAAGGCGAAGAAGGTTTGAACGTATAGTGATTTTCTCGCAGCATCCACTTTCTCGTTGCGTTGGAAATTCGTTTAATTTGAAACGAGGAAAAAGAAAGAAAAGAAAAGTTTCATACGAATTATACTAGCGATGATAAAAAAAAGAAGTTAAATACTTTTCATAACAATGTGAAGAGTGTACACATTGAATACTGATAATTATTTGCATATAATTAGATTTGAATTTTCTATTTTATTTTCGAAATACTTAACCTTTGAGGTCTATTGAATTTTATTGTTATTTCGTTATTGCAGAAAGGTTCTTGAAACTGCTTTATTTGCCATTTGGCAGGCGTAAAATTTTATTTATATTTTATTGTCTTTTTGTTACCGAGGTTCACGTGTTGAAATAAAAGTGATCCTTTTTCAAAACATTGGGTTTTTGCAGGCCTTGAATATTTACGAGTTTTTTCGGCTGTTTTCGAAGGAAAAAAATTGTCGACTTTCTTAGAATTTGATTTTTTAGACTTTTTTTTCAAATACTTTGAACTTTGATAGAAAATGCAATTTTACCAAATTAGTTTTTGCAATTATTTCATTTCAATGAACGAAGAAGTTTAAATATTAATTACTCTCAAGTTTTGAACGTTCAAATCAATGGAATATTTTTTATTGAAGATATTTTAATAAATTTCTAATTATAAAAAAAATTCAAAACTGAAATTTTACGTACAGTAATTCTAAAATTAATTTTTTAAATAGTAACACAAAATAATTGCAAAAAAAATTTAATTTTCAGAAGAAATAAATAAATTTTGTTCATTTGAACGTTCAGAACTTAAGGTTTTTAAATATTAATTTGAAAATCTTTTTAAACTTTTGAATAATTTTGGTTAAAAATTCTGGAAGTGTAATTAAATTAATAATTAAAAAAGTTAAATTTATGAATACAATTTTTTTCTTTTTTATCACACAGGTCTTGGATCGACTTTAAGACGCAAAAAAATTGATTTTTACACGAATTTCGAATTGGATGTTATCCGAATGAAGGAAAGAGTAGAAAACTTTTCCGTGAATTCAGAATAAAATAAACGATTTTTTCGAACTTTGAATCGACTGGAAACGACTTTTCTTGCGGCGCCTTTAAGTCGATCCAAGGCCTGTATAATATAATTAACAAAAAGAAAAAAATAGAATATAGAAAAAATCCGCAGTGCTTGGAAATGAAACCCGACTTAATTGAATTTTACAAAATTTTCACCGTTATGAATCTCACAGTTTCGTATCTCTTATTTGTCTGAAGTATTCGACTTGTTTTAGAAGCGAACTAATATTTACTTAATACCAACGTTATTTTAGTATAATTGTAATTTGCAAATCTTCTCTGCCTTTTTTCTTTTTCCTTTTCGTTTTTTTGCAATATAGAAGGAAGATAAAAGCTCGCGCGTGCTGAGGAAAGTTTCGTTAAGCTTATAGAAGGTTCCAACTGATGTTGTACATTTTAATTGCCACCAGGTATAAGATAATCGCGTTACAACACGCCTCTTTGAGCTGGAAATTGAATTATTTTATAGCACGTCCTCTGTGCTTCACATTTAAGTGGAACGTACACTATTATTAAGTTTCTAGTAATATATAAGAACCATCAGTTCAATATATATGCTGGTGGAAAATTTGTTACAGGTAAATTTTATCGGAATGCTAATAAGACGCGCAATTTTCCTATTAGGGGTAATTTACTCTCCCTCTCTTTCTCTCTCTCTCTCTCTCTCTCTCTCTCTCTCTCTCTCTCTCTCTCTCTCTCTCTCTCTCTCTCTCTCTCTCTCTCTTTCTCTCTTTCTCTTTACATATATAGATTCTCTGCTAAAAACTATAAAGGGCGAAAATTAGTAAAAAAAATATTCTCTGACTTGAAAATATTTTCGTTCGATTTAAAATGGTTATATTTGTGTATTTTTTTATTCAAAAGTACCGTTAATATAATTAATGGAGGACTTAAAATCCACATTGGTGTAATTTATATTATTTATAATTAAACGATTTAGAGAAGGAAATAATTTGCTATTCAAAATTTTGTCCAAAATAAAAGTTTTGACCATTTTTCTCGATCAATGAGTTAAAAATAAAAAAATTTATTACTTTCTTAGTAAAAAATGTTTTCCTTACAATAGTAATTTTAAAAGTTATATTAAATTAAATAAATTAAATTCTACGAACGGAAAACTGTGCAAAATATTTATTATTTTATTCCGTTAAGTGACAAAAATTTAATTTTGTATTTTCATTTACTAATTTTGAAATTCAAGAAATACCTTCTGGAATTTTAAACTAAACGTCATCTCTAAATCAATTATTTTTAGTGATTTTTTGAATTCAATTTATTTTAAGGTAGGGAAAGTTTACTTAAAATACTGTGCAGCTGAAATGTTTTGAAATAAATTTTACGATATTTCTATTATTATTGGAAAATTTTGTAATGAAATATTTCGAAATTTAAAATAATTTTCTCGAAAATTCAATTAAAGGTTCTTGAAAAAATCTATAACTTCTTCAGAATTTTTAATTTAAATTCTTATTTAAAATTTAAAATTTCTATTATTTAAATAAAAAAATAAATTTTTTATATATTAATTTAAAATTAATTAACTTAAATTTTTTGTTATTCAATAAATTATTTATTTTTGTGTTTAAAAAATTAAATTTTAGTAAAATAATTGAATTTTGAAAATAACTGAATTCTTGTATAGAATTTTATCAAAAAAATTGAAAAATTATTGAATTCTTGGGAAGAATTTTATTAATTATAAAAATAAATAAATTCTTGCGAAGGTTTTTTTAAAAAAATGTTAATACTAAAATGTTTCAAAATTTTAAGTTCTTTTGAAGGATTTAGTTAAGAATTTTTTAAAAATGTTTTTTAAACAATTTTAATTGAAAATTTAAAAAAAGAAGAATCAAACAAGAAATGTTTAAGAAATAATCGTTTCTGTTAATAATTATAATTAAATATTTCATTATTAAAAATTGTTTCGAAGGATTTATTTAAATTTTAGAACATAATATAATTTTTTCAAAAAATATTATTGCAAAAGTTCTGAAAATTCAATTCTTTTATAAAATCTTCGTGAAACTGTATTAAAAATAATTTAAATTTTTACAAATAATTTTACTATTTTTAAAAATAAAAGAATTGTTTTAAAAGATTTATTATAATTTTAGAATATAATTGATTTCTTGTGAAGAATTTTATCAAAAAATTGAAAAATAATTGATTTCATTCGAAAAATTTAATTATTTTAGTAAATAATTAAATTCTTACAAAGAGTTTCACTATAATTTTTTAAAATCCTTATTAAATTTTTTTAAAGATTTTCTTAATGTTTTTTTCAAAAGAGTTTTAATTTCTTGGAATAATTTTAATTAAAAAGTTTTTCAAATGATTTAATTAAACAAAGAATGTTTAAAAAAATACTTGTTTCTATTAATAATTATAATTAAATATTTGATTATTTAAGATTACTAAAATTGAATTAAAAATAATTTAATTCCTGAGAAGAATTTTATCATTCATAAAAAATAATTTAATTCTTCCAATGAATATTTTACTGCTTTTTAATATTAATTGAATTGCTTAGATGAATTTTCAAGAATTTTAGAAAATAATTGAATTTTTAAACAAATTTTATTAAAAATTGAAAAATAATTCAATCATTTCGAAGGATTTATTAAAATTTTAGAAAATAATTCAATTGTTACGAAAACTATAGTAAAAATTTTTCTGAAATTCAATTCTTTCATGAAATCTTATTAAAAAGTTTATTAACAATAATGGATTTTTTTTATATAATTCCACTATTTTTAAAAATAAATGAGTTTCAAAGGATTGATTAATATTTTAGAAAATGATTAAATTATTGTAAAGATTTTACTATTTAAAAAAATTATTCATTTGTTTTCATGGATTCATTAAAATTTTCTGAAAATAATTGAATTGCTTCGTGAATAGAACAGTTTTTTTGAGTATCTATAATTATTTTTAGATGAAATAAAAATATTCTTTAGGATTAGGGAAAATGTCAAAATTAGGGGAAAATAAGGAAAAACCAAAATTAAATTCTTGTACATGTAAAGAAAATATATAATAAATTTTGTAAAAGTATTTTACAAATTGGGAAAAAGTGCGAAAAAACGAATTTTTGATAAAAAAAGTACAACCTCAAATAAAAGTTATGTGATATTTAGTACAATTGTATCAAATGTTAGAAATATTAATTAAATGTTAATATAACTTTTACTAACTTTCACATAATTTTTATTAGATTTAGATATTTTTTATATTAAAATTTCGCTTTATCGCACTTTTTCCCAAATTTGTAAACTACTTTTACAAAATTTAATATATATTTTCCTTGTGTGTAGCAACTCTGGAGATAAGAATTGATTTTGAACAAGCAATAAATAAATTTGAAATTAAATTAAATTTAAAAGAAATAAATATTTGAACATTTAGAAATTTAGGGTCATTAGAAGAAACGTAAATTTGATTAATTCTCCTTTTCTCTGTATTGACTTTATCGGAAGAAGCAACAGTTTGATATGAAAGTATTAGTATTCAGAAAGTTGTGATAAAATGAGTTTAAATCGTGGCAAATACTATATTAGTTATTATCTGATAGTCGTAAAGTTTTTCGCAAAGGGCCCGAACTTTACTCTTTATGTTCTTCTTTCTTTTTATTTTCAAAAGGATTTTCCACTGTTCTTCTTGAGTTTTAACGTAACTATGCGCGACTACTGTGCCGTTCCGTTAATATAAGGTCGAAACGTGAAAGGATTTCTATAATCTCTGGCTCGACATAATTATTTCCAGAGACGTTATCTATTCGCTCCTGCTTTCCATTATGATGTGCTATGCTCGACCTGCTCGCCGACCATTTTGAGCTTTTATCCGCAGTGATTCGGAAGACGAACATTATCACGATTACCTTTAGGTTTGAGAGAACGTGAGCCGAACAGTAGTTGCTTCTTCTCAATAATATACTGATGCCGTAAATTTTTTTCACATGATAAATAATGCAGGAAGTTCTTTTTCCGAGAACACGGATGGCTCTTTCACTCTCTTTTTTCGACTCTTTGTTCTAGAAGCAGCTTTTTGGGTTGGAGTTTATACTCGTCCATTTCATAAATTGCCCGCTACTGCGCGAATTTCTCGTTTAAATAACTAGACAAAAATATTTTTCTCCCACACACATAAAACCGCACATTGTGTTGAAACATTTTTAAACTCGTTGAAAACCAGTTTCATACATTTTATAAACTAGGGAAAAATAACATTTTTTTTATATATACACACAGCAGGCTTCGTACTCTTCTACTAAAACCTATTGTTTACTATTATTTTACGGTTTGATACTATTTGGATACTTTTTTAGATTTGTGACACTAAAAACCACTTTTTTCGTTTTTTTCTTTATGAAATTTACTCCACTTCAAGTTCGCTAATAGTTGAAATAAAAAAATTGTTCTCGAATATTCCACTAAATTTCTTCGGAACGATTCAATTATTTATTTATTTTCAAACAATTTTCGAAAAACAATTATTTTCAAACCCTTTTCAAAAAATCAATTATTTTCAAATACTTTTCGAAAATCAATTATTTTCAAGCACTTTTCGAAAATCAATTATTTTCAAAAACTTTTCGAAAATCAATTATTTTCAAAACAAGCCAGAAAAAAAACCAGAAAAGAATTTAATTATAATAAAGAATTTTAATAATATTCTTCGTAAACATTCAATTATTTTCATAAATAATACAATGTTTCACGAAAATTCAATTATTTAAAAAAAATTGAATAAAATTCTTCTCAACAATTTAAATTTTTTTTAATTTTGATTAAATTCAATTATTTTCACTTCAGTATTTACTATTTTAAATTTTAATACAAAATTTTGTAAAAGAATTTATTTATTTGATAAAAAAAGTATAAAATACTTAGCAAAAATTAAATTATTCAAAAAAAAATTGAATAATGTTCTTCACAAGAATTCAAGTACTTTTATTAATAATAACATTCCTCTTATTAAATCAAATGTTAAACTTTCTAAAAAGAATTAATTTCAAAATAGCTGAAAAGAATTCAATTAGTCAAAAATAATTTCGAATAAAGTTCGACCTAACAATTCAATGATTTTCATAAATAATAAAATTCTTCTCAGGAATTCAATTATTTATGAAAATTTGAGTAAACTTCTCAAGAATTCAATTATATTCTCAAATTCTGATAAAATTATTTATAAGAATTCAATTCTTTCTAACAATTCAATTGTTTTCAACATTCAATTATTCTCACGAATTATTAAATATTTTTAAAAAATTAATAAAATTCTAAACAGGAATTAAATTATTTAATAAAAAATTAATAGTTTTTCGCTAAAATTCAACTATTTTCATAAATAATAAAATTCTTCTTATTTTATTCTTTTAAAACTTTCTAAAAAGAATTGATTTCAAAATTCATTCATTTAAAAATAATTTCTAATAAAGTTCGTTCCGACAGCTAAATTATTATTATAAATAGTAAAATTCTTATCAGGAATTCAGTTATTTAACAAAATTTGAATGAATTTATCCGCAAGAATTCAATTTTATAGTTTTAAATTTTCATAAAATTGTTTATAAGAATTCATTTTATTCTAAGTATTGAATTGTTTTCAAAATTCAAATATTTTCAATAAGTATTAAATATTTTCAAAAAATTTTACAAAAGAATTCAATTTTTTCAAGAAAAAAAATTATAAAATACTTGACAGGAATTAAATTATTTAAAAATATTTGGTTGCGTTTGGGTACAAAATTTAATTTAATTACATATAAAAACTTAAAAAATTCTCTTTGGTGAAATTCATGTTATTTTCAACACAATTTTAAAAAATTTTATTAAAGGAATTTAAATAATATTATTATTATTATTACAAAATTTATGAAAATTTTTAGATAGAATTAACTTATTTTTATAAATTGTAAGGAAACTCTGGAGGAAAATTCAATTATTTAAGTAAAGTTTTAATTAAATACCTCGTACGAATATAAATTTTTTTGCAAACAATTTTCTTTGTATTTTTTCAAATTTGATTTTGTTTATTATTTTTATGTATTTATTATTTTCATGAATAATAAAAATTTTACTCGAATTCAATTATTTCATTAATTAAATTTCGATTATTCGCAATGCAATTTTGAATGAATTTTTCAAAAAATCCAATTGTTCTTGAAAATGTTATCAAAAGTAAATTGGAAGTAATTAAATTGTATAAAAAAATATTTATAAAATTAATTATAAGAATTTGATTATTCAATGAATTATTTAAATTAGGTTTTAAATATTTAAATTCACGTAGAAGTTTTTAATAAAAATTGATTTAAACTTTTAGATAATAATTGAAAAATTAAATATCACATATTTAAAATATACCTAAGTATATAATATTAAATAAATATTTACATGATTAAATTGGAAATAATTAAATTGTATAAAAAAATATTTATAACATTAATTATAAAAATTTAATTATTAAATGAATTATTTATTTTAGTATTTAAATGAAATTCACGTAGAAGTTTCTAATAAAAATTGATTTAAACTTTTACATAATAATTGAAGTTTAGAAGAGTTAATGGTGTGAATTTTTTAAATAGTTAAATTTCAATAGATTTTTGTATTGTAATCTTCTAAAATTTTAATTGTTACAAAACTAATAATATTTAAATTTTTATTTTTAAACAATTAAAAGTTTAGAATAAGAGTTTTTTTAAATTTCAACAAAAAAATGATTGAATTTAGGAAGAATAAAATTAGAGTTGTCATTCTTAGAAAATAGAAATAGAAAAAATTTCAAAAAGTTTTCAGAGTGAAATAATTTTAAATATTTTAATTCCTGTAGTTTAAAAATAGATGGGTATCTAAGTATTTAAAAAACATTAAATTTGAATGTAATTTATTTTCGGAATTATGAATTAATTAATATAGTGTTGTCAAATTTAATTTTTCGATAGTTACACTTTTTTCAGTCTTGAGCTACTTTTTGCTTGTTTAAAAAATTAATTATTATCGATTATGACAACCTGATATATTGGTATGTGTGTGTATAAATTTTTTGTTTTAAAGTGCTTCTCTTTTTCGTGTTTGATTTTTTAGCTGAAATTTTTCACAGTGGACAGCCACTATACACACTGTAGGATCAAAAACCTTTCTTTGGTCGTAACTTTTACTCAAGTTCTAATACCTGACCTAGTAACTCACATTTTTCATGCAAAGTCCAAGTATAAAGATTTTCCTCTTGGCAAAAGCAAAGACATCTCGAAAGAATGAAAACAAGGGGGAAAGTTTCAAGAGCAATTTTATTTCTCCTATGACTAAGGATAACCAACGACAAATGTGTTTATTTGGCATCGTACGAGACAATGTAGCATAAAAAAATCGATAAGCTATCAGGAGGAAAAAAAATTTTATACCGATAGAGAGAGAGAGAGAGAAAGAGAGACGGATAAAACATATCAGAAAAGCCTGAATTATTGGTGAAAAATCTTTTGAATCAACTTTTGTTTGAAAGAAGTTATCGAAATTATTTCTTTCCCGGATTTTATTTTTGTTAGAAAAAATACCTTTTTTTCCTTTTAAAGACGAAGATACAAATTTTTATCTCTCATTTTCCTTGAGAGTGAAAGGAGAAAGAAAAATTATCTTCATTTTCAATTGACTTTAAAATTAATGGGAAGAGGGAGTAATTTTTGAAATCCTTTGGCGAAGGAAATTTTAGATTCAATTACACTTTGTAACATGAAAGTTTAAGATATTCAAAAGCGAAGGAAATTACAATTTAAGAATTCTCTTAGTGATTCGAGTCACGGGTAAATTTAATTTCATGAATCAAAATACGGGGTAGTACATAAAGTGCGTGTATCTCAGTGATCTCATTGACAGTAATATTCAATTAAACTTTCCTAGAAGCGTTCCCAGGCAGTCTTTGCATGCTTTATAAATGCAAAATACGAATTTCATACACACTCACATACACACATTTTCATATATATAGTTATAAATACAAACCAGACGACAAAACTTTATATTCCTTTCTAAAATAATTTCGGAAGATTAAGTCTCCTTGTTTTGTGTGCGGCAATATGAGAGAAACATTTTTAATCTACTTGGAGAAATGTGCGCATTTTGGTCACACAAAATTCAACTTTACAAGTTCGTGAAAACAGAATTTGCAAAAAACAAAACAAAAAAAAAAATGAAATTATTGCTGCTGAAAATTGTGAGGTAAAGATGCCACGATTTTTTGTTAGTGCTAAATTATTTTAAAGGGAAGAATTCTATTTTGTACTTTTGACACATTTTTATATCGATCGATACAGAAAAAAGGGTGGAAGTTTAAAAAAAAAAACGTAAAAACTGGGGGATAAAATGATTTACACTTTTACTATATTTCTGATTGACAAATAAAATCGTTACGTTCATAAAAAGAATTTGAAATTTGAAAAAAACGTAAAACTTGGATAAAGTGATTCACAATTTTGTCGTATTTTCGATTGACAAATCAAATCCCTTACAGTTTTTATATTTAGACTGCGAAAGTATCCATTGCTTGATTATATACTGTATTTGTTCTTGTCAAGATACTCAGTAAATACGGGGAAAAATTTATACCGTTTTTTTTATCCTTTTTCTATTATTTCTATATTAAATAAATTGGAAGTTGCATCATATGCTGCTGTAAAGTTGAGAAAACAAGGTATACATTTTTTTATGCGAGAAAAATGATTTACAGAAGAATTTTAGCTAAAAACTCTAAGACCAATTTAATTTTTCGAAAAGTTACAAATAACAATTTTTAGAAATAACTGCGAATAAGGTTGCAAAATCCAATCTTTTAAATTTTGAATTTTTCCAAGCTTCCAATTAACAATTTTGTAGAATGAATATTTTTAAAAATTTTTAATTCGAATTCTTTTGAAATTAGTTGAATTTCATAAATTTGATATAAATATTAGTTATTTAAATACAAAGAATAATTTTTTAGATTAGGATTTTGGATAGAAGCTCTAAAAAAATAATTTTCATAAAATAATTCTTATGCAATTTTCATAAAGAATTGAATTTCGAAAAAGTTTCGAATAATTAAAATCTTTGACGAACTAAAGACTGAACTTTTACTAAAGAATTTTCGAAAAAACGAAATTGGTAATTGATAATTGTAAATGAAGTTCTTTCGGAAGGTTTTAATAAAATTCGTGAAATTAATTACATTCTTTCAAAAGTTTTGTTAAAATTGTGTTAAAAAAATTAAAATGCTGTGAAAAATATTATTATTTATGAAAATAATTGAATTTTTGTAACGAATTTTATTCCATTTCATTTAAAAATTGAATTCTTTTGATAAAATTGAATTCTTGGGAACGATTTTTTTAGAATTGTTTTAAATAATTGAATTTTCAAGAAAATATTTTTTTTTTAAATAATTGAGTTCATATGATAATTATTGTTATTTATGAAAATAATTGAATTTTGCAAAAAACTTTATTCAAGTGCGTCAAAATAATTGAGTATTGGAAAATTAAATTATTCTTTCGAAGAATTGTTTTTGTGAATTATTAAATTATTCTTTCGAAGAATTATTTTTGTGAATAATTGAATTCATGAGAAGAATTTTATTAAAATCTAAAAGAATAATTCAATTATTTATGAAAATTAATTATAATTGTACTTCAAATTATAATTGATTTTTCACAAAAAATGTTATTAAAAAAATTGAAAATAATTGAATTCCATTGAAAAATTCTAATATTTTGTTAATAATTTAATTATTTTAAAATTAATAAAAATTTTTTTTTCAATAATAGATTTTTTCGAGGAATTGAAATCAAATTTTTAAGAGCAATTAAATTTGTTTTTCAATTTCCCCAAAAATTTATTAAAAATAAATGAAAACTTGCGATGAATTGCATTATTTATGAAAATAATTGTATTTTTGTGAAAAATTATGTTATTTTTGAAAATAATTAAATTCTTTATATAAGAATTTTAAAAAACATTGCTTTCAATAATTATTTTTTATAAAATGTAGAAAATATTATAAAAATTTTATTTGAAATTTTTGATTGATTCGACTTATTAGTTTAAAAAATTTTTTTAAATTATTTAAATTTTTTCAATTATTATTTTCAAAAACTATTAAAAATTATTGATAATTGTTAATTTAGTTCTTTCCAAGAGTTTTATTAATTTTTTTTGAAGAATTTACGTTTAATTTTGATTAAAAATAATTGAAATAATGTGAAGAAT
Organism: Leptopilina drosophilae; assembly: GCA_032873175.1. Classification (NCBI taxonomy): domain Eukaryota; kingdom Metazoa; phylum Arthropoda; class Insecta; order Hymenoptera; family Figitidae; genus Leptopilina; species Leptopilina drosophilae. Next base: position 74,085,195 of record CM065478.1, read on the forward strand.
TTTATTATTTATGAAAATATAATTAAATTCTTGCAACGAATTTTATTACTTTTCATTTAAAAATTGAATTCCTTTGAGAAATTTTATTATTTATTAAAATAATTGAAAGAAGAATTTAAACAAGAATTTTAGTTATAAATTCCTTTGAAAATGATAATTTGCAATTATTATTTTCAAAAGAACAAATATTGAAGAAGAATTTAAACAAGAATTTTAGTTATTAATTTCTTTGTAAATAATAATTTGCAATTATTAGTTTTAAAAGAATTTATAACTAAAATTCTTGTTTAAATTCTTCTTTCAATTATTTTCATAAATAGTAAAATTCTTCATAGGATTTCAATTGTCTTTAAAACAATTGTCACACTAATTTCTCGAAAAAATGTAATTATTTTAAAAAAATTTTTGCAAGAATTTAATAATTGAAAGAAGAATTTAAAAAAAGAATTTTAGTTATAAATTCTTCTTTCAATTATTTTCAAACAATATTCATACAATATATTGTCATAACAATATTCTTTTAATACAAATTAATGATTTGGTCATCTCTAATTATTATAAATTTTTGTTTTATAAAAATATTCTTATAAGTTATTAATTTCCAAATGGTTCGAATTTAGAATGTTTAAAAAGTTTAAATTCCTGTGGAAAAATATGATTAAATATTTATTTGAAAATAAGTTATTGATGTTTTTGAATAAATTTGCTTTTAAAGAAATTCGTATGTAAATGTATAACATATTTTTAGTATCTTATAATTTATTTTCTAGTTAAAAAAGAATGTGACTATAAAATTTTCTAATTCTAAACGAAAGTATTTTTTATTCCCTTTATATTCCCGTTTGGTTCATTCATTTCTTAAATCGGTTCATTCATTTAGGAGAAATAATATTTTGTTTAAAAAGTTGCAAAAAAATTAATTTTGCAATAACTTTTATAAAAAATAATATTTTTTTCTGTTCTTTGGTGGACACATTCCTAAGACCAAATAGAAATGTTTTTTCACCATTTTGATTTAAAAAAAATACTTTTTGTTTTCTGTGTAAATTTCACGAATTCCAGGCTTCGCACTCTTCTACTAAAAGCTACTATTTGCTACTTTTTTGATACGAGGCTACTTTTTGGCTACTTTTTTGAGCCTAATGCTACTAAAAGCTACTTTTCTCAACAAATAGTGTTAAAACTAAAATCGTTAATGAAAAATGACCGCCAATAAGATAATAGGAAATAATTTTACCAACATTTACTCTATTGAATTAAACAAATTTTTTTAAACATTTTTTCAATTTTTCAAAAAACAATCTTGACTGTTCATAATTATAATTGAAAAATTTTATTAATTCAATTTCATTAAAATTTATTGATACTAATTGAATTTGTGCAAAGAATATTACTATTTATAAAAGTAATTGAATCCTTAAAAAAAATGTTATTACATATTTATGAAAATAATTAAATGTTTGCGTAGAATTTTATTAACATTTTTGAAAATAATTGAATTGTAGAGAACAATTTAATTATTTATAAAGATAATTGAAATTTCGGAGAATTTCAAAAAAATGTTAAACATAATTAAATTTCTGCGAAGAATTATGTTACTTTTGAAAATAATTAAATTATTTTTTTAATTTTATTGAAATTTATGAAAAGAATTGAATTCGTATGAGGAATATTTTTCAAAAATAATATTTAAAAGAATTTAGTAAATCGGAAAAATTTTGGTATTTATGAAAATAATTGAAATAATTGAATTCCTTAGACAAAATTTAAGAACCACTTTACTTTTTTAATTATCTACATGCTTAGCTAAAAGAACCAATTTTATAAAAAATTTAAAAAACCGAAATTCTTAAAATTCATCTGTTTCAACTTGTTTTTCTAGTTTTGCTTCTCTATTTTTTGGTTTTTTAGAACCACTTTACTTTTTTAATTATCTACATGCTTTGCTAAAAAACTAATTTTATAAAAAATTTAAAAAACCGAAATTCTTAAAATTCATCTGTTTCAACTTGTTTTTCTAGTTTTGCTTCTCTATTTTTGGGTTTTTTAGAACCACTTTACTTTTTTAATTATCTACATGTTTTGCTAAAAAAAAACTAATTTAATAAAAAATTTAAAAAACCGAAATTCTTCAAATTCATCTGTTTCAACTTTTTTTTCTAGTTTTGCTTCTTTATTTTTGGGTTTTTGAGAACCACTTTACTTTTTTAATTATCTACATGCTTAGCTAAAAGAACCAATTTTATAAAAAAATTAAAAAACCGAAATTCTTAAAATTCATCTGTTTCAACTAGTTTTTCTAGTTTTGCTTCTCTATTTTTGGGTTTTTTAGAACCACTTTACTTTTTTAATTATCTATATTCTTTGCTAAAAAAAACTAATTTTATAAAAAAATTTAAAAACCGAAATTCTTAAAATTCATCTGTTTCAACTTATTTTTCTAGTTTTGCTTCTTTATTTTTGGGTTTTTGAGAACCACTTTACTTTTTTAATTATCTACATGCTTTGCTAAAAAAAACTAATTTTAGAAAAAAATTTAAAAAACCGAAATTCTTCAAATTCATCTGTTTCTACTTGTTTTTCTAGTTTTGCTTCTTTATTTTTGGGTTTTTGAGAACCACTTTACTTTTTTAATTATCTACATGCTTTGCTAAAAAAAACTAATTTTATAAAAAATTTAAAAAACCGAAATTCTTAAAATTCATCTGTTTCAACTTGTTTTTCTAGTTTTGCTTCTCTATTTTTGGGTTTTTTAGAACCACTTTACTTTTTTAATTATCTACATGCTTTGCTAAAAAAACTAATTTTATAATAAATTTAAAAAACCGAAATTCTTAAAATTCATCTGTTTCAACTTGTTTTTCTAGTTTTGCTTCTCTATTTTTGGGTTTTTTAGAACCACTTTACTTTTTTAATTATCTACATGTTTTGCTAAAAAAAAACTAATTTAATAAAAAATTTAAAAAACCGAAATTCTTCAAATTCATCTGTTTCAACTTGTTTTTCTAGTTTTGCTTCTCTATTTTTGGGTTTTTGAGAACCACTTTACTTTTTTAATTATCTACATGCTTAGCTAAAAGAACCAATTTTATAAAAAAATTAAAAAACCGAAATTCTTAAAATTCATCTGTTTCAACTAGTTTTTCTAGTTTTGCTTCTCTATTTTTGGGTTTTTTAGAACCACTTTACTTTTTTAATTATCTATATTCTTTGCTAAAAAAAACTAATTTTATAAAAAAATTTAAAAACCGAAATTCTTAAAATTCATCTGTTTCAACTTATTTTTCTAGTTTTGCTTCTTTATTTTTGGGTTTTTGAGAACCACTTTACTTTTTTAATTATCTACATGCTTTGCTAAAAAAAACTAATTTTAGAAAAAAATTTAAAAAACCGAAATTCTTCAAATTCATCTGTTTCTACTTGTTTTTCTAGTTTTGCTTCTTTATTTTTGGGTTTTTGAGAACCACTTTACTTTTTTAATTATCTACATGCTTTGCTAAAAAAACTAATTTTATAAAAAATTTAAAAAACCGAAATTCTTAAAATTCATCTGTTTCAACTTGTTTTTCTAGTTTTGCTTCTTTATTTTTGGGTTTTTGAGAACCACTTTACTTTTTTAATTATCTACATGCTTTGCTAAAAAAACTAATTTTATAATAAATTTAAAAAACCGAAATTCTTAAAATTCATCTGTTTCAACTTGTTTTTCTAGTTTTGCTTCTTTATTTTTGGGTTTTTGAGAACCACTTTACTTTTTTAATTATCTACATGCTTTGCTAAAAAAACTAATTTTATAATAAATTTAAAAAACCGAAATTCTTAAAATTCATCTGTTTCAACTAGTTTTTCTAGTTTTGCTTCTCTATTTTTGGGTTTTTTAGAACCACTTTACTTTTTTAATTATCTACATGCTTTGCTAAAAAACTAATTTTATAAAAAATTTAAAAAACCGAAATTCTTAAAATTCATCTGTTTCAACTTGTTTTTCTAGTTTTGCTTCTTTATTTTTGGGTTTTTGAGAACCACTTTACTTTTTTAATTATCTACATGCTTTGCTAAAAAAACTAATTTTATAATAAATTTTAAAAACCGAAATTCTTAAAATTCATCTGTTTCAACTTATTTTTCTAGTTTTGCTTCTTTATTTTTGGGTTTTTGAGAACCACTTTACTTTTTTAATTATCTACATGCTTTCCTAAAAAAAATAATTTTATAAAAACCCGCCACTGCAGTCCAATTTTTTTTTACTATTTTCTCTTTTTTATTTTTGGCTTTACTATTTTTTTTTTTTACTATTTTTGTCTTTTTTCTTAACTGTTTGTTTTTTTTCTATTCTTTTATTACTATTTTTGTCTTTAGTGTTCTTTTTTTAAAAAAGTTTTTAATGAAATTCTTTAATTCTTTTTTTGTCATCGCGGCTACTATTTCCTACTTTTTTTTGTCATCAAGGCTACTTTTTCCTACTTTTTTTAAACTCATAATGGAGTGCGAAGCCTGGAATTCTGACCCAGTATTAATTCTTTTTTTTCCAAAATTGCATAGCTTAAAGTTGGAGGAATGTTGAAAGAAAAAATGAAGGGTATCTGCTGCAGCTTTCCGGTATTTGGAAAATCTTGTTAGTGAGATCAGTCAAAATCCAGGAAGGTTTCGGATGAAAGTGCCACGTACCATGGGATAAGGGGGTGGATCTGTAGGTAGACGATGGCATGCTGGTTACGCCTTTAGCATGTCGCTGCGTCAGCGGCTACATCCATGCCAACCCCTTTAGCGATTTACTGCTAAATAATATCTAAACAGTAGCATTTGTGCGATTTGGTTGGATGCAGATTGGCACCGCTGGTGTGCACAATGTAATTAAAGTGACTCGATTTTATCGCCCACTTTCACCCCCGGGTTTGGACTTTCAATTTTGTCAACTCCAACACGTACAGAACACAGCTTTTACAACATCTCTTTTTATTCCCCACACACACACACACGATTGTGCCATACAATGTTCTGCTCGTTTAAAAAGGGGTTATTTTCGTTTTTTATCTCGAAATAATACAATTTTAATTTGTAATTTATAACAGTATTTTCAAAAATCAACTTGAGAGGAGAATTTTTTTTAAATCTTCAATCGAATGTTTTACTTCTTAATAATGTCTGTGGTGTTTGGATGACGTGATTTTTCATTGAAACTTGTTGGTGGGTAATTTAACATACGTGTGTTGTGATAATAAATACCCCTTTACTTTCAATAATGAAGTAGTTACGGACTTTTACGTTTCTGTGTTTTCGTTTAGAATTTGGAGTAACTGGAATTGGAATCCCAGCACGGCTTATGTGACTTTCTCTCGAGAACAGTGCCAGTTAATCGTTAACTTTCAACATCGTTCGTTAAACTTCGATCGTTTGGTAGATCACGAGAGAGAACATTCTCTAAATTGTCCGTTTCGTTCAGTATATTACCCCTTCGGTTCTCTTCCGCAGAATTTACTGCAACAATAATCGAAAGATACTATTCACCTAGATATAGATGCTTTTAAGATGAAATCAACTTGTAATGATTTCATAAATTTATATGGCTATTTATACGACTTCAAAAAATACATATAACGCTCTCAGGGTGTGAGGGGTTCGAGCTATTTCATCCTATTTCATGCTATTAGAACCCAAAAGGCTAATTATTAAAATTAAAATTAAAGAGAGCTGTAATTTTAATCCAATTGTTTCCAATAGTTTCAATAAATCCAATATAGTTTATTTCAAAAAATAAATATTAAAAACATTGTGTTAAATATTGTGTTAAATATTATGTTGAATATTGTATTAAATGTTGTGATTACGGATAAAAGTACAAATTCAGAAGTGAATAATTATTGAATTAGTGAATTTATTGTTGGGAGAATAATAAACAGTGATATTCGTTGTGTTTTGCGTTGACAGGGGGTACCCTCTGCGGACTATATCCAAATTAGCATCGTTAACTGTTGAACTTGAGTGTTTCATACGTTGAACCTGGACTCTAAATATTTACCTTCATTAAACATTCCATCCGGTTCCATTCGTAACGTTACCTCAAATTACAACATGGTTGTTTTACTCGTGTTTGTTCTCCATATAATACACAATCTTTGTTAAATAATAAACCTCTTCAAATGCCCGAAAAAAAGTAAAAGAAAAGAACTCTTATGTGAACTAGTATTATTTTTATGAAGTTATCATCGAAAGAGATGATACTTAGCGATTTTTTAAAAAAATCCTGTAGTAGTTTATGAATTTTGAAGCAAATTTTCTGTTTGTCGTACTTTTTAAGCCCTTATTAACGATAAATGAATAACAACATTTTTGTAATTTGATATTCAAACGGAATTTTTTGAAAATTTTGTCTCCTGTGAAGTTTGTAATTATTATGTATTGGAACATTTTTTCAAAGTATTTTTTTAAGTATTAGAGTGAAGCATAATATTTTTTAGGTTTAGGGAAAAAATCTAAATTTTATCTGACAATCAGGAAAATACAAATTCAAATTATTCTTGTACATACTTAAATTTTTGTGTCAATCCTGTAATACTTCATTTTATTTTCATAGGAAATTAAAAATTTGATGAAAGTTTTTAATGAAAGAATATTCAATAAGTATTCAATTATTTAAACAACCTGAAAACAAACATTGATAAAAATCATGCAAAATTCAATTATTTTCGTAAATAATAGAATTTCGACAGGAATTTAATAAATTTAGAATAGCATTTTTAAAAAAAACAATTTTTTAACAAAATTTTTATAAAAATCTTCACAATATTTTAATTACTTTCACCAATAATAACATTTTTTATACAAATTCAAAATTTAAAAAAAAATTGTTGATAAAATTCGAAGTAAGAATTCTATTACTTTTTGCAAATAATGAAATTCTTTGCTGAAATTCAAATATTTTCGAAATTTACTATTTTAATAAAAATTCTCGAAAGAATTTAATTAGTTTTGAAAAATTTGATAAAATTCATTGCTGGAATTTAATTACTTTATTAAATAATAAAATTCAATTTTTAAATGAAATGTAATAAAATTCGGTGCAAGAATTCAATTATATTTTCATAAATAATAGAATTCTCCACAGCATTTCAATTATTTTTAATCATAATATTAAGAAAATTCTTCAAAAAATGTAATTAATTTCAAAACCCTAATAAAACACTTCGAAAAAACTAAATTAACAGATGGTAACTATTTTTAATAATTTTTGAAAATAATGATTTGAAAATTTTTAATTATTTTTAAAAATATTTTAAATTAATTAGTCGAATAATTCAAAAAATTTTAAATAGAATTTTCATAATATTTATTAGTTTTCGAAAAAATAATTTTTTAAAGCAGTGTTTTTTAAAATTCTTATATAAAGAATTCAATTATTTTCAAAAATAAAATAATTTTTCACAGGAATAGAATTATTTTCATAAATAATAAAATTTATCGCTGGATTTCATTTATTTTTAATATAATTTTACAGAAATCGATCAACAAATTTACTTGATCTTAAAAATTTAATTTCAATCTCTCGCAAAAATCTGACATTTAAAAAAATTTTCCTTTTCATTTTTCGTAATAATTAAATTATTAACAAAAATATTAGAATTTTTGAAAGGAATTCAATTATTTTCAAAATTTTTAATAAAATTTTTCGTAAAAAATAAATTATTCGAAGTACAATAAAAGAATACAATTTAAAAAGAATAATTAATTAATTAATTAATTAATTTTTTTTACAATTTGAATTAATTTTCTTAAATAATTCAATTATTCTTTTAGATTTTAATAAAATTCTTCTCATGAATTCAATTATTTAAAAATTTTTTTATAATGTTTTTCGTGAAAAATCAATTATTATTTGGAGTACAGCTTGAATTATTTTTCTTAAATTATTCAATTATTCTTTTAAATTTGAATAAAATTCTTCACATGAATTCAATTATTCACAAAAATTATTCTTCGAAAGAATTCAATTGTTCAAAAAAATAATTCTTCGAATAAATTCAATTCTCTAATACTCAATTATTTGGAGGCACTTTAATAAATTTTTTGCAAAATTCAATTATTTTCATAAATAACAATAATCATCATATGAACTTAATTATTTTAAGAAATAATAAATTTCTTTTTAGAAATTCTTTTTAGAAATTGTTTTAAAAAATTTCTAAAAAACATCGTTCCTAAGAATTCAATTTTATTATTTTCATAAATAATAATATGTTTTTTTTTAGAAATGCAATTATTTAAAATTTTGTTTGTAAAAATCTTCAGAAGAATTCAAGTTTTATCATAAATATTACAAATTTCCCTGGAATTAAATTAATTAAATTAGATTTTGCATAAAATGTGTCAAACGAAATGATTTATTAAAAAATTTTAATAAAATTCTTCACAAGAATTTAATTATTTTTTTAAATATTTAAATTTTTTCATGAATATTGAAATTCGTTGCTGGAATTCAATTTATGGGTGGGATAAGAAAGAAATAAATATTTTTTACCAGAAATTAGGAAAAATTCATAAAAATGAAATATGGAATGTACTTTTTTTTATTTTGTGAAGTGTCTAAAACGAGTATTTTTGATCGTCAAGTTTAATTTTTCGATAGCTGGTTTTTTTTACTACTTTTCGTTTTTGTTTGAAAGCTACTTTTTGCTGCTACTTTTTTTAAATTTTAATTATCGAAATTAAATTAATTTTCGAAAATTTATTAAATTGATTTTTAAAATATCGAATTATCGATGAAAGTATTGGTACCATTAGCTGCTTTTTTTGAACGAAACAAATGTTATTAGTAACTAACTTTTAAAAATAGCAGCTAAATAATTGTATATTCGTGAAAAAAGTGTGAAAAAAGTATCAATAGTAGCCTGTTTTCGAGGCCTGAATGAAAAGTATTTTTCGAAAATCTATGAACTTGCACTTTCGCAGATAAGCGCAAACTTGTTCTACAAACAAGTGAATGAAAGAAGCGAAAGAAAATTATTAACAGTGCAAATAAACTTATCCAAGTTTCGGTCCGTTAATCTTGAAGGTACAAGGAGACACGGGCATAATGGATGCCACTTCAAGCTGAGTTAGACTTAACAAAACAGAATAGTGCATTTTGGACTGACTGACTAAACAAATGGCGATGTTAACTGTCCGAACTGTTAACTGTATTGAACCCACTAAACAAATAGTATTTGCTACAAAACTGCCAGGTGCTGCTATCATCACAATTCCATGCGCCTTATATTCAGTGTTGAAAATACCTGTACATTCAGTGTTGTGGATAAAAAAAAATATCACTAAAAAAAACAAAATGTCACTTAAAAAAACAAAATGGCACTAAAAAAACAAAATGTCACTTAAAAAAAACAAAATGGCACTAAAAAAACAAAATGTCACTTAAAAAAACAAAATGGCACTATAAAAACAAAATATCACCAAAAAACAAAATATATATCACTAAAAAAACAAAATATCACTAAAAAACAAAATGTCACTAAAAAAACAAAATATCACTAAAAAAACAAAATATCACTAAAAAACAAAATGTCACTAAAAAACAAAATATCACTAATAAAAAAAGAGAATATCACTAAACAAATAGAAATAAATCAAGAAAATAAAATTATTTCCTAGAGAAATGTTCAACTATAGTAATACAAGTTGGAGAATAAATTCCATTTTCACCTCAACTTCGCGCAAGACAAAATCATTTTGTTGATGCATTTTGAGAAAGTTATCCAATTCGGAAGTCTGCGAATTTAGAGAAACATCAGGAATCATGGCGCGATTATCTATCCTTATCCCATGGGATTCCGAGGTTACTAGAGTGATGGCCTGAAGGGAGGGTGGGGTTAGTGGTAAATGACCGAGGTCACAAGGGAATATTGTAGTAGGTATATTTGACCCAAGCAGACACAACTGCTCCCTGATAGGTTAATGGTATTGCACAGGTAACGATGGAACTCTCGACTATATCGATCAAGATTATATATTTCACGAAAGTTTGACCACCAACAGTTTACGAGCCACTAACACTTTCGACGACCCATATAATTGAATTATAGCTCAAACAATGTGCCGACTAATTAAACTTACCGGGAATGTTAAGCATTCGAAATTTTGCAAGGAAAAAATAGTCGCTTCTTTCATAAATTTCCGTTATAGAACAATTTGGCCACTACACGTAAGGTGGGTGATTCTACCGAAAGTGACCCTTTCTGGATGTTCCAATCAATTTTATAAAGTCTGTACACTTTCATAGTTATTGTAGGAGTATTAGAATTTCATTCGTTTAAGTGGAAGGTAATTTACACTATTAAATATATTTATTTATTATTTATTAATTTATTATTAAATATGTTATTATGTTATATATATGTTATTAATACAAATTTATATTTAAAAAAATTTATATTTTATTATTATTAACATCTCTATGAGGAAGCAAAGTGTTCATGATATGATCACCAAAATTATAACAAAAATATATAACTTGGCAGCGGTTTTATATATTATTATATAATATTATTATATTATTTTTTTGAGAAAAATTAATCTTATTGAAGATAACTGTTATAAAAACAAATCATTCGGACCAAATAAATATTAATAATATACTAGCAACAATTAACGCTCACTTTCGCTCACTTTTTTAAATACAATTTGCAATTTTAAAAATAGCAGAATGTCAAAATTTTTATTACCATTTTTTTTAATAAAAATAAAATTTTAATTGGAAAATGCAGTTTTAAAATTACTGTAAATTATGATTATAATTATAATTTGACATAAGGAATTTAGGGAAAACTCTAGAATTTTTATTAAAACTACTGCCAAAAAAGTAGAAAATTTTATTGTTTCATTATTTAATTCAAATATTTACAAATTTTTTACGAATTTTTTTTTTACAAAAAAAGTACAAATTTTTGAAATTTATAAGAAAATTCAAAATTTTGTTTCTTTTTTTTAAATTCCTAAACTTAGAGTTTTGAAAAAGTTTAATAACTCAAAATCTTATAAAATTAGTTAATTTTGTCAACATACATTTAATTAATTATTAATAATAATGGATTTATAGAAGAATTTTATAATTGAAAACACTAAACCAATTGAGTTTTAAAGACGTTACAAATAATTGCAGAAATTTATTTTTTCTTTTAAATTTTACCTAAAAACATTTTTGGCCAAATTTCAATTATGTTCAATAATTTTTTTACATTCTCGACAAAATTTAAATTCTCTTTAAAAATAATAAAATTCTGCTACAAATTTTAATTATTTTCAAAAACTTTAATAATATAAATACTGGGAAAAATTTTAATTATTTTCAAAAAATTTTCTCAATTGAAAGATTCAATTCAGTATCTACTATTAGAGTTTTTCAAAAGAATTTAATTATTTAAAAATAAATTTATAAAAATTATACACAAACATTTAACCTTCAGAGGGCCGGAAAATTAAAATAAAATTTACTAGTTTTTTTTATTAAGTAAAATTAAATAAGAAATCAATTCGATGAAAATAAAAGTAAAAATAAATGGTGGCCACTATAGTGGCCACCCCGGCCCTCTCAAGGTTAATTATTTTCATAAGTAACAAAAATTTCACAGGAATTCAAATATTTACAAATTTTTTATAAATCTCTTCAGAATAATTCAATTATTTTCATGAATTAATAAAATTTTTTGCAGAATTTCAATCATTTTTAATACAATTTTTAACCAATTCCTTGAAAAATGTAACTGTTCTTTAAACTTTTATTCAAAATAGTTAAAAGAATTAAATTATTTTAAATTTGTTAATAATTAAATTTAACTGCACATTTTTTGCAATAAAATGTTTTCTTCTATTTTCTAAAACTTTTTTTGCACATCGATTCAATTATTTTTAAAAAATGCAATAAAATTCAATTATTTTCATAAATTATAACATTTTCCATAGGACTTCAATTATTTTTAATACATTTTTAAATGAATTACTCCTAAAATGTAATTATAAAAAAAAATTTTTGCAAGAATTCAATCTACTATTTTAATAAAATTTCTCAAAAGAATGCAATAATTAAAAAAAAATGAAATAATTGAATTTATCGACGAATTTAAAAAAAAATTTTTTGAGAATAATTACATTTTTTAAGAATTAATAAAAATTTTGTACATCATTTAATTTCTGTAAAATTTTTATTATTTACGAAAATACATTTACATTTTGCTTAGAATTTTATAAAAAAATGTTGATAATAATTGAATTTTAAAGGTGAATTTTATTATTTTTAAAGATAATTGAAGTTTTGAAGAGAAAATTGTTTTAAATTTTTGTACATAATTGAATTTTTTCAAACAATTATAACTTCTGTAAAATTCATATATCTTTTTAGAAAGATATATAAGATATATAAGAACTAAAGTTCTTGTATAAATCGATGAGTTTTAACAATTATTTAAATAATTAAAAAAAATATAAGTAAAAAAAAAAAAATAAAAAAAATAATAAAAAAACGTAATAAAACCAATTTAAGAAGAATTTAAATTATTAAAATATTTACAAATTTTTTAAATATTTAAATAGAATTATTAATTAAACAATTTATAATAGTAATAATTTTGTAATAATTCTTGAAGAATTAAATAATTTAAAAATAAATTACTATCAAAAATATAATAATTAAGATTTTGTAATAGAATTTGTGATAATTTTATAGTTTAGGAAGCAAAGAAAAAGAGACACAAACATTTAGAATTTTGTGTGAATTCTAAAAACTTTTTTTGTTTTAAAACTTTGAATAAAAATTCCTGTTTTTTTTCTCTAAAAGTAGAGGAAAGGACAATTTTTTTTTAGTTTTCTAAAGTACTGAATTTTGGAGACATGTTTATTTGCCTCATAAACTGTAAAATTACCACAAATTTCAATACAAAACTTTCAATTCTTTCCATTTCTGACAATAATTTATTTTTAATAATTCAATTTTTGAAGAACCACCACAAAATTGTTACATTTGAAAATTCCAAAACTAATTGAATTTTATGAGTTATGTTTTAATTTCTCATAAACAAATATCAAAACGTCTGAATTTGAAATTTTAGAAAAATTGATTTTAAATTTAAATTTCAAATGAATTTTTCATTATATAGAAATTTTATAGTTCTTAAAATTTTCGACAAATTTCTCAGCAGAATTTGAATTATTTCAATATTTAAAATGAAATCTTCGTTTGTTTTATTTTAATTTTTAATACCAAGCGATACGTTTTTGAATTTAAATACCCTTTTGTTAAAATTATAAATTTTTTTTCGCAAAGAAGAAAATAGAAAATTGTAAAAGAAATTTGCTCAGTGCATATTTTAAAATCCTCTCGTGTATCTTTTTCATTGTGATAAGTTTTGAAATTTTTGTTATATATATATAAGTGAATCATTCTTCACTCGCAATAAAGATATTAACATGAGGCAATTTTTAATGTCGTTTGACAGTCTGCGGGAATCGTTTCAAGCTTGGACGAAATGTCCGGAAATACGAGCAGAAAATTCCATTAGGTTGCAAATGAGTTTTTCCGATCTGGGTCAGTGCAGCTGCTAAAGCAGCTATTCAATATGGATGAACTGTCATAATTAGTGAGTTTTAATGCTACTTCTTTCATGAAACAAGTTTTGCAATTTCGTACCTATAGGTACACGTTTTACAAAATCATACACTTTGCCATTATATCAGTTTTCTTAAATTAATCCTCTTTTGTTTAGTTATCTACTTTTTCACGTTAATTTATAGTACGTTGGGTGTTTATTATTCTACCTCGTGTGGTTGATTCTCTTGACCAGTGCAGGCTTCGCACTCTTCTACTAAAAGCTACTATTTGCTACTTTTTTGATACGAGGCTACTTTTTGGCTACTTTTTTGAGCCTAATGCTACTAAAAGCTACTTTTCTGAACCAATAGTCAAATTTAGATTTTTAGTTTTCACATTTCCATTTAAAAACAGTGTTAAAAACTAAAATCTTTAACGAAAAACGACCACCATTAAGATGATAGGAAATAATTTTACCGACATTTACTCTACCCATAGTGACTGATTATAAATTGTGTTTAACCTTTAAATTCCCCGTTTTTCCGGCTTTGTCCCAATTTTTACCGCTTTTATTTTTTCATCAAATTTAAATTTACTTTATTTCAAACATAAATCTACAATTTGAAAAATAATTGAATTAAACAAGAAATTTTTTCAATTTTCCAAAAAAATCTTGTCTGTTCATAATTATAAGGGAAAATTTGATTAATTCAATTTTATTATAATTTATTGATACTAATTGAATTTCTGCAAAGAATTTTACTATTTATAAAAATAATTGAATCCTTCCAATGAATGTTATTACATATTTATGAAAATAATTAAATGTTTGCGAAGAATTTTATTAAAATTTCTGAAAATAATTGAATTGTAGAGAACAATTTTATTATTTATAAAAAATAATTGATACTTCAGAGAATTTCAAAAAATTTTAAACATAATTTAATTTCTGCGGTCATTTTTATTACTTTTGAAAATAATTGAATTGCTTTTTTTTAAATTTTATGGAAATTTATGAAAATAATTGAATTCTTGTGAAGAATATTTTTCAAAAATAATATTCGAAAGAATTTAGTAAATCGGAAAAATTTTGCTATTTATAAAAATAATTGAATTCTTTAGACAAAATTTAATCAAATTTTTAAAAATAATTGCATTTTTTGACGAATTTGATTGAAACGTATTAAACATAATTCTGTTTCTGTAATGAGTTTTATTATTTATGAATGTTATTAAATTTTTGCGAGGATTTTTCAAAAAAAGGTTCAAATAATTGATTTTTAAGAAAAAAATTTTAAATAAACTGTTTTTAATAATTCAATTCCTATGAAATTTTCATTCTTTCAGAAAATAATTGAATATTTGTGTAGAATTTTCTAAAAATTGTTTTTAAATAATTGAATACTTTTTGGAAATTTTATTAAAATACTAGACATAAAAATTATTGAATTAAGATAATTTTTGAAAATAATTGAATTTTTGTGGTGAATATATAAATGAATTGTTGTTATTTATAGAAATAATTGAACTTTTACAATGAATTTTAATAAAATTCCTAAAAGTAATTTAATTTTGTCGAAATTTTACAATTGAAGAAAATAATTGAATATGTTGCGAATAAATTTTAAAAAATAAAATTATAATTATACGATGACTAACTTCCATTGATTATTTAGAAAAAGTTAAATAAAATTCTTTAAAAGAAATAAATTATTTTTAATAGAATGTACGGAAATTTCAATTATATCAAAATTTTTCAATTATTTGTTCATAAAAATTCAATTATGTTGAAACAACAATTAAAAAATGTTATTTTTTAAAAAAAGCTGCGAAAATTCAATTTTATTAAAAAATTTGAAGTTTGTACTTTTTTTAAATTAACTAATAAAAATTTTAATTATTAATCTTCATACCAAGAAACGTGAGTACATTAGAATGTGACTCCTTATAAAATTTAATTATTTATCAATTATTGAATTAAAATACTTTGAAAATTCGATTTTAAAAAAGTTTTTAATGAATTTCTTTAATTCTTTTTTTTGTCACCGTGGCTACTATTTCCTACTTTTTTTTGTCATTTAGGCTACTTTTTCCTACTTTTTTTTAAACTCATAATGGAGTGCGAAGCCTGACAGTGGATTTGAACTCTTTTTAAAAAATCAGACTTGCTATTCAACTTGGAAACCTGGGAAAGTCAGGGTAGAAGTGTGGCAGACCTGAAAATTTATTTTTTCCCATTTCTTGTCTGTTCCCTGAATTTACTGATTTTTTTAAATGGTGGCAATTATGAATAGGTAAATTCGCTTAAATACCACACTAAGCTTATGGAATATTTTATAGAAATTTTTACATCTTTATGGGATAGTACACGAGACATTTATAAATCGAAATACATTTCACAAAATGTTGAAACCGATTGAAACGAAATTGATGTGTTATTCGATGTAAAGGATTCCATCTATAAAACGGATTGTAAAGAAAAGAATAAAGTATCGAATATACAAATGTTTGAAAATAGAAAAGTGTTTTGGATCATTGCAAAAGAGTGGAACTTTGGACATATATTTCATTGCGATAAATATTTTCGCTATAAATATTATTGTGTGTTTGTGTGTATAAAATTGAATTGCTAGTCAGTTATTATTATGATTTTTTTTTTGAGAGCGAAAAAAACAGCTGCTTACGACAACGCATAGGTTCGCGATTGTAATCCGAGGGTCGTGGAAACGGAAGCACAGAGGCCGCTGACAGCAGAGATTAGAGAATTACTGCAAACCAATAACCGTTAAAGAGAACGACCGACAGTGCCAATGTTCAGAGACCGCAAGCTGGCTTTAAACGGCCCAATATTAAACATCGAATTGCTTGGTGTACGTTCAGTAAGATACCAACACCAAGCAGATTGACTCTGTTTGCACACACTGATGAACACCAGTATCCGCTTCAGATACATTTAAGAGCATCTCTCGACTCTCCAGAATAGATATCAAAATTTAATGAAACAAAACCAATTTTGGCTTAGACTTTCAGCGAGCTCTTGGTGAAGGGCACACACAAAAACATTTCAGAGGAATATAAATGAAGATGGCCAAAGTTCTTATAGAGTGTGAAACGAAAGGGAATTTTCAAACTTGCGCGCACGTTATTATCAAAAAAGAAAAAAAAGTTTAATCCTTGAAAAACAGTAATGTTCTTGCACATAAAGCCTTTGACAATTTTCAAAGTTCGTACACGTATATATATGCGCAAAGAGAACCATGGTCTTTTGTTCAATATTAATGACGTCTGCTTCTATATACTTTTTACATTAAATACAATGTATCAGGTATTTTCTATTATTATTATTATTAGTTCAATAACTGTGTCATAATGAAATAGAGTATTAAGACAAGTTTTAAATTTTACTTAGAGAATATTTAACAAGGTTTAATGTTCTTTAAAAATCAAGACTTCTTTTGCATTACTCTTTAAAAAGGGATAAAAAGGGATAAAAAGAGATTACAATAATGTTCATCAACACTGAGAGAGAGAGAATTTTGAATCAAAAATCGGATTTTTTATGACAAATTAAAGAGTCACATTACTCTAGACTGAGAAAAAGAGACCTACATATTTGATGATTTTTTTTTGTTGAGAAAATAAAAAGTAAAATAGGATTTCTTTTTTGAGAGAGTTTATTGAACATAAATTGAAGTGTAGAAAAAATTTTTATTCACAGGCCTCGGATATTATGAATTTATGAGGCTGAAGTCGACAACATTTTTAAAAACGAAAACAAAAAATTAATGCGACGGTACATTTATTTTTTATTGTAAATAATGTTATTTTTCGACAATTAAATCCTTAGTAGCAACTGATTTCTTGAAAATTGATTCACATAAAAATTAGAGATGAATTTTATTTGAAAAAACAACTCCTTTTTTGATTTTTCGTTTTTAAAAATGTTGCAGACTTCAACTTCGTATGAATTTTATGACTTTTTTCGACTATTATCAGATAATGCAACTTTTATCGACTTTTATTAAAAAATTGCTACTTTTTC
The DNA here is from genome assembly GCA_032873175.1 of Leptopilina drosophilae. Lineage (NCBI taxonomy): Eukaryota > Metazoa > Arthropoda > Insecta > Hymenoptera > Figitidae > Leptopilina > Leptopilina drosophilae. The sequence continues at coordinate 74,102,807 of CM065478.1, forward strand.
GACTTTTCTTTCAAATTTTGCGACAATATGCCATATTTTTAGTATAAAATGCAATTTATTTCGACTTTTATTAGTAAAAAAAGTATAATAGACAAATCTTTGAAAATTTATTTTTGAATAAGTTTTCTAATTAAATATTTCAAATATTTCAATTAAAAAGTTTTTGAATAACTGAAATTCTGTAAAATTTAATTAAAACTAAATCATCTATTCAAGTATTTTATTACGATTTTACAAAATTAACTTTTAACGAATTCGAATTAAAATTTTTGAAATAATATTAAATTCTCAAAATAATAATTAATAATAATTAATAATCTTCAAGTGTAAATTCAATGAAAACGAAAATGAACGATAAATAGGTTTTAAAAATAATATTAAAATAGTTTTGAAAAAAGTAATTTTCTGAATTGTTACGTTCTAAATTTTTTTAAAATTCTTTTATATAATGGTCCTAAAGTTTTGAACGTTCAAATGAACAAAATTTATTTAATTCTTTGTCAAATTAAATTTTTATAACAATAATTTAGAGTCACTATCAAAAAAATTAATTTTTAAAGTTTTTAAACGTAGAATTTAGGTTTCAAATTTTTATTTCAATCATTAATTTACGAAAATTTTTTTAATACAAAATATTTCGTTCATTTGAACGTTCAAAATTTGTGTATTATTTATTTTTAATATTTCCGAAAATTTTTATTTACACACAAAATAAAAAATTAAAATTTTTCAGAATTATTTTCACCATTTTTGAGTAAATAATCATATATTAAAAATTTTCCATTAAAATTAAAAAAAAAAAATTTTTAAATACCAAAATTCTTCCATTATTTTCGAAAAATGACATTATAAAATTTATAGAAAACTAATTGTTTCATCTCATAATTTTTTAAGATTCAATTACCTTCGAATAAAGGAAATTAAAATTTTTTACTTTCGAATTTTTTTAAAAATCATTAGAATTAAAATTCTTGGGAAAATTTGATTAATTTTTTTGGCTTTTTAAAAAATCAATTTATTTTGAATAACATCAAATTTTGAATTATTTTTCAAAAGTTTTACTGAGTTTAAATTAATTAAAAAAAATGATACCAAATTTCAATTTTTTGGACATGTTTTAATTATATTCAATTATAAAACTTTGTATATTTGGAAAAATTATTTAGGAATATTTTTAAAAAGCTAATCTTACGAATTTTTTTATTAAAATTTTTGAAAATATTCTATTTTAATTAATATTTTTGAAAATATTCTACTTTAAATTAATATTTTTGAAAAGAATAATTGACGGGCTAAATTATTATAAAAAATTAGATTTTTCGTATTTAAATGATTAAATTGTCGCAGAAATTGCAAAAAATGAAGGAGAATCATAAAGACAATTGATTTAGAGATGAAATTTAGTTAAAAATTGGTGGAAAGAATTGAATTTTTGTAAGGGTTATTTTAGTATTAATTTTTAGAAATTATTTAATTTCAGAAATTGAAATTTGTTAACTTTTATTTTCTGTGAATAATGAAATAAGTATTTAAATATTTTTTTTAGTGAAATTGGACATGTTTTGATTAATATGATTTTTTATGACAACACTGAAGTAAATAAACGACTTTTTCGAGTTTCTCAAAAATTTAAAAAGACTAAAGCGACTTTGTTTGCTCTTTAAAGTCGATCCAAGGCCTGTATTCAAAATGTTGTCCATAAATTTTGTAGCAAAAATCGACTAATTTTTTCTTTACCAAAACGGTCGGAAAGTTTAAGTCCTGGAACAGAAAGCAAAGAAATTTTATAATATTACAATAAATTCTATAATGATAAGTTTTAAGTAATTCGCTAAATAATATTTAGTAAATTAAACTTTGAATACTACTTTTAGCATTAATTTACCGCATCACTTACTTTTACTACCTACCGTTGGTTTTGTTCGCCTAATTTTTAGTATTTCACTTGGAAAATTGACTGTCTTTGAAAGTCCTACTCAATTTCCAATTCACACCCGATTATTTGCACACGAAATGATTTAACCGTATATACATATACTTACATATGTACACCAGCTCAGATTTCAAGCCACACCGAGAGGAGAGGCATCAAGTAACAAACACCACCAATAATTTCGCTGCCATCAAATACCACCAATTTCACTTCACACATTAAGTTTGTTATACACTCCAATAGGGAAAAGTCAAATCAAAATAGTTGCACTGTTGTTTGACGAATGAATCAATAAATTCATGAAATTCATGTAAATAATTCCGTAACAGACTGCAGAAAGTCTTATTTTGTAAAAAGAAAAAGATTTGCTTAGGCATTTTGTAGAGTGAATTGGAATATTCTTTAGGAACAGGGAAAAAATGAAATAGTTGTTTTAATATTAGGAAAATGTGGGGAAAACTTAATTTTTCTGATAAATCTTTTTTAGGGATGCTACAGGTCGTGGACTAATGAACATTTTTTTATTAACAATTGTTAAAAGACAAAAAATGAATTTGGATCAAAAAATAATTTTTTATCTTCTGGTGATTATCGGCTGTGGTTACTTTTTATTAATTGTGAATTAAATTAATTTTGATTACCCGAATGTTAATTACAGGTCTTGGATATTATGAATTTTACGACTTTTTTCGACTATTTTCAAATAATGCAACTTTTATCGACTTTTTCGATTTTTCTTTTAACTTTTGCGACAATATGCCATATTTTTAGTATAAAATGCAACTTACTTCGACTTCTCTTAGTATAAAAAGTATAATAGACAAATCTTTGAAAATTTATTTTTGAATAAGTTTTCTACACTGAAAACAAAATTTAATTGATTCAAATAAACGATTAATTGACGTTTATCAATTATAAATATTTAATTAAATCAAATAATATTTATTAGAGTCAATTAAATGTTATTTGCTTCAAACACTGAAGTTATTGATTCAAATACCATTTAATTGACTCTAATAAATATTATTTGATTCAATTAAATATTTATAATTGATAATAATCAATAAATCGTTTATTTGAATCAATTAAATATTTTCAGTGTAATTAAATTTTTCAAATATTACAACAAAATTAACTTTTAAAGAATTTTAATTAAAAATTTTGGAAATAATATTAAATTCTCAAAAATTTTAATAAATAATCTTCAAGTGTAAATTCAATAAAACTGAAAATTAACGAAAAACAGGTTTTAAAAATAATATTAAAATAGTTTTCAAAAAAATAATTCTCTGAATTATTACGTTCTAATTTTATTTTAAATTTTATTATTTTCAATATTTTCGAAAATTCAAATATATACACACAAAATGAAAAATTAAAATTTTTCAGAATTATTATCAACATTTTGGAGAAAATAATCATATTATTCAAAATTTTCAATTAAAGTTCTTCAAAAAAATTGTTTTTTTAAAAATACAAAAAATTTCCAATTATACTTTCGAAAAATTACATTTATAATACTTATAGAAAACTAATTGTTTTATTATATTTTTTTAAGATTCAATTACCTTCGAATAAAGTAAATTTAAATTTTTTATTTTAGAATTTTTTTATAAATCATTTATAATTTAAATTTTTGGAAAAATTTGATGAATTTTTTTTTGTCTTTTTAAAAAGTCAATTATTTTGAATAACATTTATCAAATTTTGAATTATTTTTCAAAAGTTGTACTAAATTTTAATTATTTTTAAAACAATTGTTACCAAATTTCAATTTTTTTGGACATGTTTTAATTATATTCAATATTATAAAACTTTGTGTATTTTAAAAAATTACTTAGAAATATTTTTAAGAAGCTAATTTTATATATTTCTCTATTAAAATTTTTGAAAATATTCTACCTTAATTAATGTTTTTGAAAAGAAAAATCCGTTAAATTATTGTAAAAAATCGATTTTTTGTATTTAACTAATTAAATTGCAAAAAATGATTAAAAATTCATAAAGATAATTGATTTAGAGATGAAATTTAGTTTAAAATTGGAGAAAAGAATTGAATTTTTGGAAGGGTTATTATAGTTTTAGTTTTTAGAAATTATTTAATTTCAGAAGTCGAAATTTGTTAACTTTTATTTCCCGTGAATAAAGAAATAAATATTAAAATAATTATTTAGTGTCATTGTACAAGTTTTTGATTAATATGGATTTTTTTGACAAAAAAAAAATGATTTATTTTTTTAAAATAAAATTATGGATGTTTTTGAATAATTTTACAAATAAAGAAATTCGAAAATAATTTTTAATTACCTAATTATTTTTACAGTGAATCTGAGTATATTTTAATCTCTAAATCTGAATTAGTTCAAAATTACTAATTATTAGTAAATAATAAAGTAAAAGAAATAGTTAAATTTTACTAATTGAATTAGTTACTACAAATTTTAGTGATTTTTACATAACCTAAAAGTGAATTTAACTAATAATTAGTCAATATTGACTATTTCATCAGTAAAATATTATTATTTGAATCATTGACTGACTTTTTGCTATTAAATTAGTTATTTATGAATTTTAACTGACTGAAATTGAGAGAGTAGAGTGAGGAAAAAAATAAAAATTTTGTCTGCAAATCAGGAAAAAGTGAAGAAACAACAAAATTAAATCTTCGTGGTAACCCTGTTATTATTTATAAATTTCGATTCATTCCGATTAATGTCACGAATTTTACGTAATGAAGAAGTTGCTGAAACTCGCGCAGTCTCGTAATTTCCGCATAATAATATTCTTCATCCGCTGTTGTATTATTATTAAACTATATATAAAGTAAATATTTTGGATTCAATTATCTGAAATTATAGTTGATTCAAGTTGGCGCGTTAAGTCTTCTCTTCATTTCAGTTAATTAAAGCTCATTTCGTGAAAGTGAACTAATGTTGAGTAAGATTTAAATGAAATTTCTGAAAATTTTATAAAGGGCGGATGAATGTCTGGAGAAAAAGCAGCGGGATATTCAGAAGTCTTAGAGGGTTGGAACGCTATAATACGCTTTTAGAACGTGCAACATCTGTTTCTCGAGCTTGGAGAATAGTAATAAAGATATTTCGGCATACTTGGTGAATCCAACACCCTGAAGCTTACCATTATGCCACTTTCCTTAAGCTACAATTTTGCCAAGTACTTCATTTCAAGTTGATTTTATCACTTGCACGTCGTATCTCTATTTTAAAATGAAATTTTCTTTTTTTCGTATTTCACTACGCAATTAGTTTTTGTAAAAAACATACCGAAATTAAAAGTTAATTAGTGTTTAAATGTGACTTGTTGTATGTTCAGTCGTACATTATACAAGTAAAGGGTTGACACGCAACTTGGAAAATTATAAAACTTGAAAATGTGAAGGAAAATTTGTAAAAAGTAAAAAAACCGGAAAAAGTCGGGAAATTTTTATCGAAGTCCTGGAAAATTGTTGTTTTCTAATTGTATTTATTCATAAAATTTAATTTTACTCTAATATTTCAAAATTAATTAAATTTTAAAAGAAGTGCGTTTACGATTTCCATAATTAAATGAACTTGTAAAGATATTCATTTTAAATTTTGTAAAATTTCAATTTTAAATGAATTTGATAAGAAATTTTAAAAAACCGAGACTTTTTTAAAAAAAACCTAATAACTAAAATTAGTTTGAAATTAGTTAAATTTTTTAATATATATTTATTTGATTTTTTAAATAATGGATTTATAGAAGAATTTTAGTTAAAAACACTAAAACAAATTAAATTTCTGCAGTAATTAGATATTAATTATTAATTAATTATTTTATTAAAATTATTATTATTAATAAAGATGTACAATTATTACAATTATTTTATTATTATTAATTATTATTAAATTATTATTATAATTATTAATTATTATTAATTATTAATATGCATTAAATTATTTTATTATTAAAATTATTTTATTAAATTATTTATTCTACTATTATTATAGAAATTATTAATTATTATATTATTATAATAAAAATTATTATATTCAATTATTTTATTCTATTTATTTATTCCGAAAAGAATAAAATTATTTTCAAAAATTGTAATGGAATTCTTTTGTAACAATTCAATTTTTTTCAATATAATTTTTATAAAATTCTTCGTAGAAATTTATTTCATTTCAAAAAATTTGTCAAAATTCAATTCTTTTCAATGTTTACTATTTGAATAAAATTTCACAAAAGAATTCAATCATTTAAAAGGAATTTTAATAAAATTAGTCTCAAGAATCCAATTATTTTTGAAAGTAATAAATTTTTCGCAAAAATTAAATTATGTTGCAAAAACTAATAATACAATTTTTCTCCGAAATTCAATTATTTAAAAAATTTTAATACAATTTTCTCTGGAATTCCATTTTTTAGAAAAATTTTAATAAAATTCCTGACAGAATTTCAATTATTTTTAATATGTTTTATAAAATCCGTTTCATCAAATTTCTCCAAAACTTAAATTATTCTTAAAAATTGTATTAAAATGTATTAAGGGAATTCAATTATTAGTTAAATTTTTAGAAATAATTGAATTTTCAAAAGGTTTTAAATTAAAATCTTTGAAAATTTGAATTTTTGATAATTTTTATCGAACAATTCTGTTAAATTAATTCTTTTTGAAAGTTTAATAGAATTTTTATTGAAATTATTTCAAGTTTTTAGTTTTCAACATATATTTAATTGCAAGATTTCTGAATAATAATTTAATAGTTTCTTAAAAAATTTATTTTCTTCATTACGATTATTATTTTTAGAATTTTTAATTAAAATTCTTCTTTAGATCAATTAATTTTAATAATTTTCTAAAAAGTTCTTTGACAATTTTCAAATTACTTTGTTTACAATATTCAATTTTATGAAATTTTAATTATTCGTAAATTCTTCTATTAAATATATGAAAGGAAATAAAAACTTCAAATTTGAACTGAAATTCATTTTGAAAATCAATTATTAGGAAATTCTAAGAAAATTCAATTATTTAATTACAAACAAAAATAATTTGTTGAATAATTCATTTTTTCTTTAAATAAAATTCTGGTAAAGAATTTTATCAACAAATTTTTTAAATAATAGAATTCTGTCGACGAATTTAATAACATTCTAAAGAATAATTAGATTTTTTGAGAAATTCGATTGAAATTGTATTAAAAATAATTGAAACTCTGAAAAGACTTTTATTAAAATTTTTCAGAAATATTTGAATGTCGGAGAAAAATTTTATTATTTATAAAAGTAATTGAAAATTGACAAGAATTTTCGTAAATTTTTTAATGATAATTGGATTTTTGCAAAGAATTATATTACTTCGGAAGATAGTTGAATTCTTGAGACAAATATTATAAAAACTTCTTTTTAAATAATTGAATTCTTTTGTTAAAATTTTTTGAAATAGTAGACATTGAAAATAATTGAATGTTGACAAATTATTTTGAATAAAAATGAGAAAAATTTAAAGTTTTTGAAAATAATGTAATTCTTTGTAGAATAAAACAAAAAATTGAATTTTTGAAAATCCTAATTTCTGTATAAAAAATATTAATGATTATATATTTATTTAAAAATGAAGTTATTGATGTTTTCGAAAAGTTTCCAATTAATAATAAATTTAGTTTTAAAAACCTAAAAAAATTTCATTTTTAACCTGGATAACCTGAAAAATTCAGGGAATTGGAAAAGAGCAAAAGCGTGGCAACCCTGTCTAGGTTTCGGATTGTAATCTCTAAATCGGAAATTAGATTTTCTTTCTAAATTGAGTTTTAGTGAATTTTTACTAAAATTAGTTTTAATTCTTTTTCCATTACTGAATTAGTAGCAGGTTTGACTAATTTTTAGTAAATAACTTCTAATTGCAGGTGAAAAAATATTTAAATATTGGTAAGTCCTTTTTTTCTGATTTCAAATTATTAAAATGTCTTTACTACCTAAAATAATAGTTTCCTACCAGCAATTTTTAGATGTTTTTTTTACTAAAAAAGTGAAATTATTTATTAAAACAAATGCAAAAAAAATGGGGTCAATCTAAAATCCTGCAATGCATTATTTGTCAATTTGAGAAATTAGGATTTTGAAATTGTGTTTTTCTATTGAGAAGAGAATAGTACACGTACAAATACCATTGCTGAGAAATGAAATGAGAGAATAAGTGAAGTTGTTGAAGGAGGAGGAAAATGGAAGTAGATATACGGTCAGGTTGAAAGTCATAAAAGGGGAATAATGGAAGTAGCGACAGAAAGAAGAAAGATGGACCAATGATAGACGAAGCGGGCAGGAAATAGTTATTTTCTTAATATCAGAGTTGCTTCACGTTACACCGATGGAATTGACAACTAAAGTTAAATCGCGTTTTGATTCTCACTAAAAAATAAACCCTATTTCTCCTTTCAATAATTATTAAGTTTACTACCAATTTTCAATAAAACATAAAAGTTTTTTTTAAATTATCGACTATTTTTTTCTCTTACGATTTTTTAAATTAACAACACAACACAACTTAAATTGTATCAGCATTTTTTGACAGGGCTGCAATGATTTAAATCAAGTTGATTTAAATCATGATTTTAATCTTGATTTAAATCTTGACATTTAAATCATGATTTAAATCAAACTGCGAAATGCATTAGAAACCGAAAAGGATACAAAATTAGAATTTATGTTAAAAGTTTTTAATTAAATAAAAGTAAAAAAGAATATCTTATAAAGATAATATAATCAATATCAGAAAATAATAATAATTATTTTTTGTTTATTTGGCGAAAGTTATTGAAAGATAAAAAATCTGTATTTTATATTTGAGTCAAAAAAGCATTAAATATCAGTATTTTGTTAAGATTTCCTAAACTTTTTTAAAACAAATTTTATTGTAACAAGAATTTATATATGTATTTTTTATTAAGGGTAGCCACAAATTATAAAAACAATTATAAATCAGAGATTTAGTTGGTCAGAAAAATACAGGGAATTTTTAAAAATTCTTTAAAAGTCAGGGAATTTTAATCGAAAGAAACCACAAATTAAAAAACTTTGATAAACTTAGTTTTTGTATTTAGACTTTTTTTGTATAATATTTAATAATTAAACAAACATTTTTTAAATGTCTTATGTTTTTTTTATAAATAAAATTGTTCCTTAAAAAGCATTAATAAATTTTTATAAGATTTTTTTTTAAGTGTAAAGTTAAGCGGAACTCTTCTGCCACAAAAATGTATTTTTATATGCAGAATAAACATGAATTGAATTGAATTGCATTATTAAAATTTTAATTAGTAATGCAGAGTATTAAATAATAATTTAAAAATTTGTTAATCAGGAAAAATGAAAAATTAGTCAGGAAAAATGAGGAAATTCTAAAAATGAAATTTTGCACGCACCCTATTATTAATTTTTTAATTCCTAATATTAAAAAAATAAATATTTAAAAAATAATATTAAAAAATGATTTAAATCAAAAAAATCCGATTTAAATAAAAAAAATCTGATTTTTTTGATTTTTTTTTTAAATCATGATTTTTATCAGCCCTGTTTTTTGAAAATAAGTCTGAAAAAAGTCGTCTTTTCTGAGAATAACAAAAAGTAGTAACAAAAAGTCTATGAAAAAACAAAAAACCATAATGCCTGAGCAATAATTGAATTCTGGTTGAATGGACAACAGTATAAATATTATTTGTTTTGTTCCCCGCCCATAATTTTTTTTTTCGAATAACAAAACAGCAATCGCTTGCGGTTACCGATATGACCGGAAACGGTTTGAATAAACGAATAGTAGTACATCTTCCGTTTGCATGCCTCATCACTCTATGTTCAATTTTCAGCCGGAAAGACACATTGAATCGTGTGAATTCCCTTTTTATGCAAAAAAGCTTGGCGCATATATTACAGTTACCCATCTATATATACCTGTACAGGGAACGAGGTGTATGGAATTTTCAAATCTGTCTGGGACACAGATCGTAATGAAGGAAAATTCACCACAAAACTCTACCTCAATTTGCCAGCCTGTCGAGTGTAAAATCATTTAGAATTTTTTTCCATTTCAGAGAATAATCTACCATGAACACAATTTCAACATTGCGATCAGATTTTTCCAATTTCCCCTGGTCATGTTATTTAAATCAGGTTATATGTTAAATCAAAAATATATATGACGAATTCTTTAGGGTAATAAAGAACTATAATTGTTTTTTTTGTCATCAAACTGAGACAATTAAAGTTGTCCATTTTTTAAAATCAATGAAGAATTAATTAAAATTTTTCTTAAGACAAGAGGGTTATTTTTTTTTAGAGTTGAACATTTATTTAAGCACAAGATTAATACAGAAAATAATACACTGAATCGTGAGGTATTAAAAAGTGTTGCAGATTAAATTAACACTAAAAAAGATTAAAATAATCAATTTTGGTGTTATTTTTTACAATTAATGAAGTTTTAGTTTATTAAATTTTTTTATAACTATAAAATATGAAGATATCGATAACATGTCTTCGTCACGGAGTGGTCGATTTCTTTATATTTTATAATAATCAAAGATGACCAAGTAATAAAATCATTATTTTATATTATAAGAATATTATACATCTACAAAATTATTTTCATTATTTCAATTCAATTCTTATTTTTGAAAATTTTTAACTACAATTTTACTTTATATCTATTATTTTTAATAATAATTAATTATACAATTTCACGAAATTTCAATTATTACTAAATCCTTTAATTAAATGCATATTAGAAAATAAAAACGTCAAATAATATTAAAAAAATTCAATTAAACATTTTAAAAAATATTAATTTGAAAATTTAATTATTTCCAAAAAGTTCACTCTATATTTATTTTAATATTCAATTATAATCTAAAATTTTAACTGAAATTCATTTTTCTGAAATGAAAATCAATTTTTATTAGAAAATTCTACAAGAATTTAATTATTTAAATGAAAAAGTAAATAATTTATTGAAAAACTAAATGTTTCTCAAAATCCAATTCTCATAAAGAATTTTGGTAACAAATTTTTTAATAATTCAATTCTTTTGTCGAATTTTATTAAAACTTGCATGAACATAATTACTTTTTTCAAGGTATACAATTATAATTGTATAAAAAATAATTGAAACGCTGCGATCAGTTTTATGAGAATTTTCAAATTTATTCGTTTACAATTCAATTTTACAAAATTTCAATTATTCGGAAATTCTGCAATTAAATATATATTGAAAAATAAAAACTTGAAATAATTTCAATAAAAATCCTATTAAACTTTTAAAAAGAATTAATTCTATAGAATTTTTTTGTCAAAAATATGAAAAATTGAGAATTTTAATGATTTTAGTTTGAAACTTTTTTAAAATTTAATTATTTCTAAAATTCCACGTTAATAATTAAATAAATAAATAATATAACTAATAATATAATAATATATAATAATAATATTATATTATAACGTGGATTTTTAGAAATAATTAATTTTAAAAAAAAGTTTCAAACTAAAATCATTGATGTTCTTAATTTTTTATATTCTTGACAAAAAAAATCTGGAGAATTAATTCTTTTTAAAAGTTTGATAAGATTTTTATTTAATAATGCTTTTAATACTTAAGTATAATCTAAAATTTTAACTGAAATTTATTTTGAAAATCAATTATTATAAGAAAATTCAACGAAAATTCAATTATTTAAATAGAAAAATAAATAATTTATTAATTTCATGTTTCTTGAAATTAAATTCTCATAAAAAATGTTATCAACAATTTTTTTAAATCATTAAATTCTTTGGACGAACTTTAATAACATTTTTAAGAATAATTACATTTTTCGAGGAATTTGATTAAAATTGCATTAAAAATAATTGAAATTCTGCAATAAGTTTTATTATTTATGAAAATAATTGAATTCCTAAAAGAATTTTATTATTTATAAAAGTAATTAAATTCCTGTAGAAATGTTATTATTGATGAAAATAATTGATTTATTTCGAAGAAATTTATAAGAAAAGTTTGTAAGTAATTGAATTCCTGTAAAATTTTTTATTATTTATGAAAATAATTGAATGTTTGCTTAGAATTGTATTCAAATTTTTTTTAATAATGGAATTCTTTTGAAAAATTTTATTGAAATAATAGATATTGAAAATTATGTAATTTTAGAAAGCTTTTGAAAATAGTTGAAATTTTGACAAGAATTTGATTAAAATTTTGTAAAATAATTGAAAGAATGTTATTATAGAGAAGAATGTTATTATTTACAAAGAGAATTATAAATTTTGACAGAATTTTTTTTAAATTTTTTAATACAATTGAATTTAGTAATTATGTTACTAAATTAGTTAGTAAGTTAGTATAACTGTCTAAAAATTTTATTATTATAAATAATAAAATTCTTTTAGGAATTGAATTATTTTCATAAATAATAACATTCATTGGAGAATTTCAATTATTTTTAATGCAATTTTGATCAAATTTCTCGAAAAATGTAATTATTCTTAAAAATCTTATTAAAGTTCGTTAGTAACTAACTTACTATTCTCCCTGGAGAAGCTAAATTTGTTGAATTTTCACAAATCGTTGACTTTAGTGTTTTATTTAAAATAAAATTTGATTCATAGTTAAAAATGACACAAAAATAGATTATTTTAATCATGTTTGGTGTTAATTTAAGCCTATAGGGATTAAACTGTTGCAAATTATTTTAATCCATTCTGGTGTTATTTTAACACCCCTCCCCTTTTCTGTGAAACCCTTTTTAAAATTATTTTTATTATGTAGAATAGAAGCTGATTAAATGAACGTAATCACAAATAGGAACGAAAGTAGAAAGAAACTTTTTTAATTTCGAACTTGCAGATTATTTTAATTCATTCTGGTGTTATTTTAACACCCCTCCCCTTTTCTGTGAAACCCTTTTTAAAATTATTTTTATTATGTAGAATAGAACCTGATTAAATGAACGTAATCAAAAATAGGAACGAAAGTAGAAAGAAACTTTTTTAATTTCGAACTTCATGTATTTTAATCTTTGGAATTCCATTTATTTTGGTAATATTTTTGAAAGCTATTAAAAAGTTTTTTTTTATACTCAAAGTAATTTGTGGATTAAATAGACTCTTTCCGTATTTGCGACAAGATTGATAGAATTTGATTTTGGGCGAAACTTTATATATATGTGTATAAAAGAAGGATAAGAAGATTAAAAATTGTGAAGCTAACTGTAAAATCCAGAGGCAAAGTAATAATGATCAAAGACTTGAAAGGCAATATAGATATTTATAATAGCTAAACAAGTTTTCAAGTCTGAGAATGGACCATATTAGCGAACTATTTTCACAATATTGAAGTTTTAAAGAAAGTGTTATTGGTGAACGAAGTGGAAGAGCTTAACAAAGTTTAAAAAGTGTTGATATTGAAAGCGCCTTATTTTCATATATGATACGAGGCAAAGTGTATATAATAGTCGGCGTTAGTTTCCTTTATCGCCTCAGAGTTTCAGCATCCTCATCCCCCACCGATATATTGATCGCGCTATTATATACAATTCTAACGAGCTTCACTTAACTTTCTTTCTGATTTTTCATGCGGAGAATCTTTCCCACTCATCTCTTCTTGTTAAATAATATGGTTATAATTTCTACGTCAAATTAGATTTAGTAATAAGCATATCATAATATATATTGATCTTGGACGCGATTTCTCCCTCTGCACTTTGCATTTCAGTTATATAGGTTTTGATCAAAGGCAGACGGCCATTGGTGCAACCTCCAATAAGGATCTGCTAAATTGATGCAACCTCTCACATTAATTTCCATTAGTACTTTCTTTTTTCAGATTTGTTAGAAATAAATTAATTAAATGCCAGACCACAGAATTTCCATCACGTAGACTTCATAATTATAAAAAATCACCAATGTTCATCAAAATGCACTGAAACAGGTCAGAAATTTCTTTTTAGAATTATCGATTGCAAAGACTGTATTTAATTTTTTCTCCCTGATGATTAAAAAAATAAAACTTGTATAATTGAAAAGTTTCTTTACATCAGTCGGATAGTAAAATAAATAATGTAATTTGTGCAAATAAGAGAAAATATAAGGATAAAAGTATCATTGCTTTGAAACGACAATGTGACATGAAAGAAACCGGAGATGTCCTTAAAAGCTATTCGTGACTATGTCGATCATAGATGAAAAAGAACAGGAAACTCTCAAATTATATTTGCAAAAGTATTACTTTACATAAATTCTATTTGTACGTACGTGTTTGACTTTTCACATTACTGCGAGTGCTATACAAAAAGTTATATTGTTATGTGCACAAAAACAATTTCCTGAATAATTTTAATGTTAATTTTACAAAATAACATGTATAGCTCATTTGGGAAAAATTAATTTCAGTTTATTAGTCAACGAAATTATAATGCGATGTTTTATTTTTCTAAATGTAACAGTTGTGTTATAGTAATTTTTAAAATTATTAAAACAAAAAAAGTATCTCTTTTTTTGGAGGTTGGAAATAATTTTCCGAGAATTTGAAATAGAAAAATTTTTTTTGTATTTTTTTTGATAAATTGTGTCCTCTATATATTTATGTATGTAGAAATAAAATTTATTCGTTGAAAGATACTGCTGTTAGGTTGGTATTTATTAAGTGTAGAAGTAGTAAAAATACGTGTCAGTTGAATGTGTGAATGCTCGCAAATAAAACAGCGAAGGGTGAATTGCAGGCAATTTCTGCCCTCGATTCTCTGCTTTAGTTCTCCATGCAGTCATGAGCAATTTCCGAACAAGATATTTCAATGGCTTATATCACACTTTTCCTGGTTTTTCTCCCTGGCCACTTTCCTCTGAACTTAAAGAGTGCATAATTATCCGCAAAAATCACTTGATATGTATAAGTCACTTGATATAAGTTAAGAATAAAAATTTATTTTTCCCAGAGGCAGGCTTCGCACTTATCTAATGAAACCTACTATTTACTCCTTTTTTTAAGTTACGCTACTATTTGGGTACACGGTAAATCGTTAGGTATTAAAATAACACCAAAATGGATTAAAATAACACTAAATTGGATTATTTTAATCCTTTTTGGTGTTATTTTAATACCTAACGATTTACCATGTACTATTTTTAGATTTCGGACACTAAAAGCTACTATTTCCGTTTTTTAGTATTTTCGCTACTGTAAATTCGCTAATACTAGAAAACAAAAAATTATAATCAAATTCTTTGAAACGATTCAATTATTTTAAAAAGATATTCAATATTCAATTATTTTTATCAAATTTCGCCTTCAAAATTCAATTATTTAACAAAAACTTGATAAAATTCATCCAATATTCAATTATTTTTAAAACTAATAAAAATTTCATAAGGATTTAATTAATTTAGAATAGTATTTTGAAACAAATTTCGAAAAAATCATTTATTTAGAATAAAGTTTTCATAATATTTATTATATTTCGAAAAAATTAATTGTTTAAAACAATATTTATAAAATTCTTATAAAAATTTCAATTACATTAAAAAAACAAAATATTTTCACAAAGATTCAATTCTTTCTTAAATATTTTAATAAAATTTTTTTAAATAATTAAATTATTTTCATAAATACTAAAATTCTTTTTAGGAGTTCAATTATTTTTAAAAATATCAATAAAATTTATAGTAAAATTTAAATTTTATTAAAAAATTATTATTAATTGAATTATTTTGAATATTTTATTTTAATAAAGTTTCCCATTAGAATTCAATTATTATTAAAGAAAAATTTTGATAATATTCTACTGGAAAATTTAATTATTTTCCCGAATAGAATAAAAATTTCGCAGAAATTGAATTATCTAAAATATAATTTTTATGTTTAATTTAAAATTTAATTAATTTAAATTTAATTATTTTCAGAATTTCATTATTTTTAAATATTTTAATAAAATTTTTCAAAAGAAATTCTCTTATTTTGAAACACAATTTCAATTAAATTTTTATGAAATAATTAAATTATTGTTTTTGATATGAATAAAATTCTTCGAAGGAATTCAATTATTAAACATGAATAACAAAATTATTCTCGAAAAGTCATTTATTTTGAGCCACTTTAGTCAAATTTTTTGCAAAATTCAATTATTTTCATAAATAACAATATTCATCATAAAAATTCAATTATTTTTAAAAGTACTAAATTTCTTCTTGTCAATTCAATTATTTTGAAAAATTCTAATAAAACCTTTCGCAAGAATTTAATTATGTTTGCAAATAATAAAAAGCTGTTTAGGAATTGAATTTCTTTTTATTAAAGTTTAATAAAATACCACACAGATTGTGTACAATAATTGAATATCTGTGTGGTATTTTATTTAAATTTAATAAAAAAAATTCAATTCCTAAACAGTTTTTTATTATTTACAAAAATAATTAAATTCTTGCGAAAGGTTTTATTAGAATTTTTCAAAATAATTGAATTGAATATTGAATTGAATATTTTATAAAATATTTTAATAGAATTCTTTGTAAAATTGAGTTATTTTTAAAAACTTTTCTAAATTCAACGATTTTCAATAATTTAAAAAAATTTGCAAACAGAATTTAATTATTTTAAAATTTTGTTGTAAAAATCATCGTATGAATTCAATTTTTTCATGAATATTAACAAATTCTCAGGAATTTAATTATTTAAATAAGAATTTGCATAAAATTAGTCGAAAGGAATAAATTATTTAAAAAAAAAAAATTTTTACACTTCGCAAGAATTAAATGATTTTTTATAAATATTGAAATTCTTTCATGAATAATAAAATTCGTTGTAGAAATTCAATTTATTAGCATTAGAATAAGAAAGAAGTAAATATTTTTTAAGAAAAAGTCAGGATAATGGAAAATAAAATATAGAATGAAATTTTCGTCAGTTTTATAAAGGTTCTAAAACGTTTGTTTTTGGTAGTGACTTTTAATTTTTCTGTGGCTACTTTTTTACTGCTTTTTCTAGTCTGAAAGCTACTTTTTTAAAATTAATTATTGAGTGCGAAGTCTGCAGAAGAAATAATTATTATTTTATAATAATAATACAGAAATTTTCTGTTCATTTCGTATTTTCTTGAATTTAAAAAGGAATCAAGCAAACGTGACAATTTATGTCAATCATAAATTATTTTAAACATGAAAGGAAATTGGAATATCTTATTTTTAGTAATAATAATTTTATTATATGTTGTCAGGTTTCTGTACAATTTACTTGTTTCGATTTTTCCATAATATATGATAAATCGAAATGTATTTTAGTTATTTTGCGATTTACAATTTTAATCGTGAAAAATTAAGGACAATTTTTAATGGTTATGATGAATTTAGTAGAAAGGAAATCAATAGTAATTGGATGGATAGAAAGAAAGAAATTAGAAACAAATTAGATTTTGATAAGGAAGTACAAAAGAAATTTTAATTTTTGCATTAAAAACGATTCTCATGAATAAGATTTCAATCCACGTGTATAGTTACAGCAAGGATGCTGTTAAGTAACATGACATAAATTTTTAAAACGATGAAGAAGTGAAACTTCTTTTATATAATTTTATTACTACAGGGGAATAAAATCTTGTGTTGATGGGATGAGTTAAATCGTCCAAGGCCATAAAGAACTTTAAAGTCTTTTACAGCAAATCGTTCTGGATATATACAAGAATATTAACCTATCTTTTAGACTTTTAACCAATTCTATAAAACTGCATCGAGCATATCTTCAATACTCACTCGGTAGAATTGATCTTTGAAAAATGGATTAATTTTCTAATAATAGTGAAATAATTACAATATGGAAACATATATTACAATAATAATTACAATATGGTCCATATACCTTAGTTAGGGACACGACAATGTTGGATTACAAATATAGACACTGTCTTTGCGAATAATTTAACTAGAGAACAGTCAGCTATTCTGAAAATTAGAGAGAAATCAATAATAAATAGATGAAGGGGATCTATAAATAAATTTTCCAATTGTTGTTTGATTTGGAAACTTGGAGGATTCTATTGATTTGCGAAGCTTTGGGTAAATTGAACTCTTATAGCAATTTCAGTTTGGAAAAGGTTTTTGAAATTCGCAGTGTGAGCGAATTGGTAGCTGTGAAATTACTTGTTTGCGTAAACTGTTGCTTGGTTAAGTTGGAATAACAGAGAATCATGGATAATCGTATCAGTCTAATCTCTAGGGGTGGTTGATATGTTAGTTGTCTTTCGCACGCGAAACGAAAATAACACGTTGCGTCCTGATCGGTCTGTTCATTACACACTGCCGCGCAATAGCAGGTTGGAGGACCAAAGTGCTCAAACAACAATCAAGTCGCGAGGGTTGTGGAGTTGGTACATATTGTGGAACATCACCACTCTAGATTCATCCTTGTTCTATACGCCTCCTCCTCTCTCGTGCAAACTCTCTCTTCATCTCTCTCTCTCTCTCCCTACAAGCCCTATGACACTTTAGACCGTGACCGTGTGCTACCATTGGTATATTGCTATTTGAACAACAACTATCAATTTGCCACCATCCATTATGGCATTAATGCAGATTTCACGATTTAGAACCTAATAAGCAGCTGAGACTGCGATTATTGTACAATGAATGTATAAATCATCAGATCCTTCGAGAAGCTTGTAGAGAGTAATTCATATCCGAAACTATAATACACGTAATTAACATTTTTTCGTTTTCTTCATTTGTAGAATCTGATTTTTATGTTTATTATTATTCTTATTCTTAAAAATCTAAATTTGGATATTGAAATATTTCAAACATAATTATTCGAATTTAGAAGAACTGCGTTTATAATTTTTATACACCCAGAGAAAAAAGTTATTTATTTTAACTAAAAGTGTATATTTGAAAAAAATTTATTTGTTGTAAATAAATATTTTATTCAAAATAAATAAACTAATATTTATTTCAAATAAATGCACTTGGTATTCTAAAATAAAGAAATATATTTGCAATTTAGGAAATAGTATATTTGTAGCAAATAAAAAATATATTTGATTCAAATAAATGTTTGTTTGACTTATAAGTAGTCTGCGCATATTGCATTACTGAAAACAATAAGATGTTTTGCTTTTAACAGTTTAACGCGTATAAGTATAAGAGATTCATTCATTATGAATAGTTAACAAATTTCATTATTTTAAGTACAGAATTTTTCTTTTTAAGTGAAAATTTAAATTAGTACAAAGTATCAGATTTGTATATGATTTCATTTACATTTTAGTGTCTTATTTGAGATTTTGTGAGAAAAATGTGACAGTGGACTTTACATATGAAGTTGAAAAGTAAAGTAAAATGACTGAGAAGATCTGAGTTTATTTAACAAATATTCTTATAAAAATAAACATTTATTTTAATGAACATTAAGAGTTTCATTAGTGATTGTAATTGTTAAATTTATTTGAAGGTTATAAGTGAATTTTAATATTTCAGAATGCTTACAGGATTTATTAAAATAAAAAATGTTTTTACTTGTTCTAAATATAAAATATATTTAATGAAAATATAAAATATTTTTCATTCAAATAAAAATGGATTTTTAAACGAAATATATTAATTCAAATAAAAAATATTATTTGAGCTAAATAAAAGTTTAGTTGGTTCTGTGACAAATATCCTTTTTTATTTGTTTCAAATAAATTTTATTTGTTTCAAATAAATTTTATTTAATTCAAATAAATCATTTCTCTGGGTGTAAGTTGATCGATTTCAAAAGGTTTCAATTTACAATTTTAGAAAATTTCGATTTTAACTGAATTTCATTAGAAATCTTCAGGGACGTAGATTTTTGAAAAATTTTAATAATTCAAGTTCTTCTAAAATTAGTTAAATTTTTTAATACATATTTAATAATTGATTATCCAAAATAATAGATTTACAGAAAAATTTTAGACAAAAACACCTAAACAAATATTAAATTTTGAAGCAATTACAAATACATTTGTAAAAAAATCAATTTATTTCAAAAATTTTAATAAAATTCTTGACAAAATTTCATCTACTTTAAAAAACTTTCCCCTATTCAATAATTTCTATATTATCAACTATTTTAATGAAAATTTCCAAAAGAATTGAATTATTAAAAAAAATTGTTAAAATTCCATTACTTTCGGAAATTGTAATAAAATTTTTTGCAAAACTCAATTATTTTCCGGAGTTTTTATAAAATTCTTTGTAGAATACAATTTTCAGAAATTTTAATAAAATGCTTTGCAAAGTTCAATAATTTTCAGAAATTTTAATAAAATGCTTTGCAAAGTTGAATAATTTTTAAGAATTTTAATAAAATTCTTCAATGAAATTTAATTATTTTCAAGATTTTTAATAAAATTTTTTGCAAAATTCAATTTTCTCCAGTAATATTAATGAAATGCTTTACAAAATTCAATTATTTTTAGGAATTTTAATAAAATTCAATTATTTTTAGGATTTTTAATAAGATTTTAAAAAATTCAATTATTTTTAGAAATTTTAATAAAATTCTTAAATGGAATTCAATTAGTTTCAAGATTTTTAATAGGATTTTTTGCAAAATTACAAATGTATTTGTAAAAAATCAATTTATTTCAAAAATTTTAATAAAATTCTTGACAAAATTTCATCTACTTTAAAAAACTTTCCCCTATTCAATAATTTCTATATTATCAACTATTTTAATGAAAATTTCCAAAAGAATTGAATTATTAAAAAAAATTGTTAAAATTCCATTACTTTCGGAAATTGTAATAAAATTTTTTGCAAAACTCAATTATTTTCCGGAATTTTTATAAAATTCTTTGTAAAATTTAATTTTCAGAAATTTTAATAAAATGCTTTGTAAAATGCAATTATTGTTAGGAATTTTAATAAAGTTCTTTAATGGAATTAAAGATTTTTCTTTTTTTTTCTTTTTTTATTTTATTTTATTATTATTATATTTATTTTTATTTTCTAATACATATAATATCTAACTGAAGAATTTTCTAATAATCAAAATTTCACATAAAATTGAATTGTAAACAAATTAATTTGATAATTCTGAAAAAAGAACTTTTTCAAAAATTATTAAAAAAAACATTGATGTAAAGATGAATTTTATTTGAACATTTTAGAAACGAATAATTGAATAAAAAATGTAAAAGTTTTGACTGAAAATCAAGGAATTATTTAATTTAATAAAATAAAAATATTGTCTTAAAAACCTGGAAAAATTCCGTTTTTTAACCTGGAAAACCTGGAAAAGTCAGGGAATTTGAATGGAGCAAAAGCGTGGCAACCCTGATTATGTTAGTAAATAGCAAAATTATACTAACATTTTTTCGTTTTCTTTATTTGTAGAATCTGAATTTAATTATTTCCACATTGTAAGAACACTGCAAAAACAAGCATCTTAAAATACATTATAATCACTTAAAAAAACGATTGAAAGATTAAAAATATCGTATATAATATATAATATCGTAAATTTCGTATGTTATATTGTTTTAAAATGAATAAAACATCTTATTTTTCCATCTTCTATCTTAGAAACAACTTTTGGGAACAACTTAAAAGTGGCTACCAAAGTATCTTAAAATAAGATGACCTCTTTTTACAGTGCAGGCATAAATAACAATATTATTGACAAGAATTCAATTATAGTGGACTAACATACATAGTGTAACTAACATTGAGTTACAAAAATAAACAATTCGAAACAATTAGGTTTTGTAAGATGTAATGAATGAAGAATATCAATTCTAAACAATGAACTCTATTTGGAAGATAAGAATAAAATTGTTGGTTATTTCTGATTACAGATTGATGACCATGTGGATTATTCTGTTGGAGGATATTATAACAATTGTTTGGGAACAAAGGCAGATGAATATCTGGCTCTTGAAAAAGATGACCATCGGCTTCATGAGGAAGATGAAGATACTCTCCAACTTCAGCAGTATCCTGGTCATCAACGGTAGAATCGAGCCCATCAACTGCAGTACTCTCTCCAACTCGAGCATATTCCTCCTTCCACCTCATGTATTTCATCAGTGCCGCAAGTTTCACGATTTCCTGCACTCATCTCTGAATCGTTTGTATATTGAAGAGTGCGAACAGAGCCAGGAGGTGTTTCATCCAGGCGAACAGGGGAAAGAACAAGGCATCAAAACTTCAACAAGGTAAGTACTTTTTTTACTGCATGCAGGCTTCGCACTCTTCTACTAAAAGCTACTATTTGCTACTTTTTTGATACGAGGCTACTTTTTGGCTACTTTTTTGAGCCTAATGCTACTAAAAGCTACTTTTCTGAACCAATAGTCAAATTTAGATTTTTAGTTTTCACATTTCCATTTAAAAACAGTGTTAAAAACTAAAATCTTTAACGAAAAACGACCACCATTAAGATGATAGGAAATAATTTTACCGACATTTACTCTACCCATAGTGACTGATTATAAATTGTGTTTAACCTTTAAATTCCCCGTTTTTCCGGCTTTATCCCAATTTTTACCGCTTTTATTTTTTCATCAAATTTAAATTTACTTTATTTCAAACATAAATCTACAATTTGAAAAATAATTGAATTAAACCAGAAATTTTTTCAATTTTCAAAAAAAAATATTGTCTGTTCATAATTATAAGGGAAAATTTGATTAATTCAATTTCATTATAAGTTATTGATACTAATTGAATTTCTGCAAAGAATTTTACTATTTATAAAAATAATTGAATCCTTCCAATGAATGTTATTACATATTTATGAAAATAATTAAATGTTTGCGAAGAATTGTATTAAAATTTCTGAAAATAATTGAATTGTAGAGAACAGTTTTATTATTTATAAAAAATAATTGAAACTTCAGAGAATTTCAAAAAATTTTAAACATAATTTAATTTCTGTGGTCATTTTTATTACTTTTGAAAATAATTGAATTGCTTTTTTTTTAATTTTATGGAAATTTATGAAAATAATTGAATTCTTGTGAAGAATATTTTTCAAAAATAATATTCGAAAGAATTTAGTAAACCGGAAAAATTTTGCTATTTATAAAAATAATTAAAGTAATTGAATTCTTTAGACAAAATTTAATCAAATTTTTAAAAATAATTGCATTTTTCGACGAATTTGATTGAAACGTATTAAACATAATTCTGTTTCTGTAATGAGTTTTATTATTTATGAATGTTATTAAATTTTTGCGAGGATTTTTCAAAAAAAGGTTCAAATAATTGATTTTTAAGAAAAAAATTTTAAATAAACTGTTTTTAATAATTCAATTCCTATGAAATTTTCATTCTTTCAGAAAATAATTGAATATTTGTGTAGAATTTTCTAAAAATTGTTTTTAAATAATTGAATACTTTTTGGAAATTTTATTAAAATACTAGACATAAAAATTATTGAATTAAGAAAATTTTTGAAAATAATTGAATTTTTGTGGTGAATATATAAATGAATTGTTGTTATTTATAGAAATAATTGAACTTTTACAATGAATTTTAATAAAATTCCTAAAAGTAATTTAATTTTGTCGAAATTTTACAATTGAAGAAAATAATTGAATATGTTGCGAATAAATTTTAAAAAATAAAATTATAATTATACGATGACTAACTTCCATTGAATATTTAGAAAAAGTTAAATAAAATTCTTTAAAAGAAATAAATTATTTTTAATAGAATGTACTGAAATTTCAATTATATCAAAAATTTTCAATTATTTGTTCATAAAAATTCAATTATGTTGAAACAACAATTAAAAAATGTTTTTTTTTCTTAAAAAAAGCTGCGAAAATTCAATTTTATTAAAAAGTTTAAAGTTTGGACTTTTTTTAAATTAACTAATAAAAATTTTAATTATTAATCTTCATTCCAAGAAACGTGAGTACATTAGAATGTGACTCCTTATAAAATTTAATTATTTATCAATTATTGAATTAAAATACTTTGAAAATTCGATTTTAAAAAAGTTTTTAATGAAATTCTTAAATTCTTTTTTCTTGTCACCGTGGCTACTATTTCCTACTTTTTTTGTCATCTAGGCTACTTTTTCCTACTTTTTTTTAAACTCATAATGGAGTGCGAAGCCTGTGCATGCTTTTGGGTAATTTCAAAAAAATTAAGAAGTTGATTTGCATCTTTAGAAATTGTTGATGACTATATTTTGATATCGTACCCAAGGGAGATTGAATTTTTAAACCATAGAATTTTATTTTACTACTGTAAACAGCTCTATAAATTTTAATTAGTAAAGATGTTTATTAATTGGAATTACACTGAAAAAAAATTATTTGATGTAATTAATTCGAATTATTTGAAAAATACTCTCTGAATCTGAATTAGTGCGGATTCGTTTACCAATTTGAATTAGTAACATTTTCTACTAATTTTTAGTAGTTTCTTACAAATTTCTAGTAGAAAATTACTAATTCAATTAGTAAAACGTATTTTTTACTATTTCAAATTAGTAAATTTTCTACTAATAATTAGTTTAAAAACTACTAAAAATTAGTGTAAACAGTTACTAATTCAATTGGTAAACGAATCTGCACTATTTCATTAGTAGAAAACTACTAATTCAGATTTAGAAAGTAGTTATTTGATTCAATTAATTCAAATTATTTTAAAAATAGTTATTTGATTCAAATAATTTTTATTTGGATTTAATAAATATTTATTTGGTTTGAATAACTTGAACTATTTGAAAAACATTTATTTGCATCAAATAAATCTTAATTGAGACAATTTAATAATTAATTGACTCTAATAAATGAATTTATTTAATACAAATAATGAGATATTTGAAACAATTAATTTATTAATCTCAATCAATTAATTGGACATTCGATATAAATAAACATTATTTGACACAGTTAATTTATTTCATCGTTTCAAGCGAAGTAAATTATTTAATTCAAATAATGCATTATTTATAGCAAATATTTTATTTAATAGAAACGAATAAAAAATATTTTAATCAAATAATTAACCTATTGAAACCAAACTAATGAGTTATTTGAAACAATTAATTTGTTTATTTCACTCAATTAATTGAATATTTGATTTCAATAAAAAATATTTGCCACAATTAATTTATTTTATGGCTTCAAGTAAACTAAATTATTTAATACAAATAATGCATTATTTAATGCTATTAATGTATTCAATAAAAACAAATAAAAAAAGTATTTGTATCAAATAAATCACTTATTGGAACAATAATAAATAAGTTACTTGAAACTATTAATTTATTTATTTCATTCAAATAAATTGATGTTATATATAAATTCAAATTACTTGTTTCAATTAATTTTAGGTAATTTTATTTTTAAAATAGAAAAATCTACTATATAAATAATAAATATGTGTTAAATATATTAAATAATAATTTAAGTAAGATTCATATAAGTTTTAAATAATTTTATAAAAATAATAAGAAAAAATAATGTAAGAATCTTACAAACCGTAGGTTTCAGATTTTTATTTAATTAAGAAAATTGAATATCTAATACTTCCTAGTTTGTGTCCCTTAAAATGTAGAATCGATAGTATAAAATTTGAATTTTTATTATTTTTATAATTTTTTTACGTATGGAAGTGGAAAAAGTGAAATTTATTTAATACAAATAAATATTTATTTGAATCCAAATATGCTTTGTTTTGATGCAAATAAATTTTGTATTTGGACTAAATAATTAATTATTTGACTCAATTAAAGGGATATTAGTCTTAATTAAAATAATGAATTATTATGAATATTGAATATTTGATACAAACAAATATTTAATTATTTGAAAAAAAATTATTTGATTGATGCAAATAAATATTTATTTCAATTAAAAACCATTCATTATTGAAAGAATTAATTTTCATAATTTATTTAAAGCAATATTTATTAGATTCAATTATTTTGTATATTTGACTTAAGTAATTCGTATTCGGTAGAAATAACTATTTCATACGATAAAATAAAATGCTCATATCTAATAAATATTTATTTGGTTCAAATACATATTTTTTGGATAATAACCAAATAAATGATTTATTTGAATCAAATATTTTTTATTTGATAAAAATAATTTTTTTCAGTATAGTGACTGACTTTTTGCTTTTAAATTAGTAATTTTTACTAATAAATAGTATTTTCTACTAATTTATTAGTAAAATTTACTAATTCAAAAGCAAAAAGTCATTCACTAATTTCAATTGGTAAAAATTTCTAGTTTTACTAAATCAATATTAAATATTAATTAAAATTAAATATTTTTGGTTTAATAAAACACTGAGAAAACAATATATTTGAATCAAATATAATTATCCCAAAAATTATCTTTGAATTAAACATAATAATGTAGATTCAATACATAAGAACTTTGATTCAATGAAAATTATCTTTAATTGAATTATAAAATATGTTTAATTCAAACATATTTTTTTGGTTAACTAATTATTTTTGAATGAAAAAAAAATTCTTTTTAGAAAAATTACTTTTTAGTGTCGCAAATTAAAAAAAAATTTATCTAAATAATAATAAATTGTAAATATCGTAAATCGGTTAAATAACTGACATATCTAAAGTACATATATTTCTCAATAATAAAGCGTAAAATTTTTCAAATTTGAGAAGAAAAGAAACTTTGAAAACTTTTCATCTCATAGTAATCACTTGTTGAAAGTTTCACTGGAATAAGATTATAACTTTGTAATATTCACGATTTATTTACCTTTATCATGTTTATCGATAATGCAATATATTTTTCCGAAAAAAGGGGATCTTTTTATAATTCATGTAATAATTCATTTTTACCCGAAATGTGGAGATAGTATTTTTATGCACTTGAATAATGCATAGGAACAAAGTAATATTCTTGCCATAATTTTTTACTGGCTAAAGGATTTAAATTTAAATGCCTTCGACATACTACGTCATTTAAAAAAACCCTTTAAAAATTTTATAACTGAAAAAAAAGTGTGAAAAAAATATAATGTAGAGTGCTACAGTACTTTTTTTTCCTCGTATTTTTTAATTATTGTCCACGGATTTTTAGTTTGTTTTTGAAAAATTTCTCTTTTTCTCGGGAAATTAAAAACTTTCTCTTTTAGTTAAAGAAGAGGAAGAAAAAAAAAGTCTAACTTGAAAATTTTCATCCTTTATTCCTTTATTTTTCTATCTTTTTCTTTTTGAAATTTATAAGATTTCTTCCTACTGAAAAGTTTTCGAGACGCCACGAATATACCATCTGTTTGAGAAAGGTTAATCAAGCAGAAACTCGAGTTGGAAAGAAAATATCAATTTTTTTTTCTTGTTTTAATCAAGGATTTACTGTTTTCATCTTGAAGAAAATACAGAGTTAATCACTGGAAGAAAACGAGTAAATTCCGAGTTTTCCAAAAGCGATTGTGCAAAAGTATTCAAAGCGATTGTTACTGATGATTCGATTAAAAGAAATCAGAGGTCGTCCTCCGAGAGGTTAAAAGTTTTGCGCAAAGAGGAGCACGAAAAGCTTATGTTGCCTTAGCTTCGTCGCCTAGACTTTTGAGATGGTCTCCGTCAGATAAGTCCGGTGGGAAACAAACTTTTTAAGAGTACCGGTTTGGCCTGACGAGAAAATGCTTTTGTTATCGCTTGATCGACAGGAAGGGACGACCCCTAGAAAGTGTTCCGGGAAATTGTAATTTACTGTGATATACCTCTATCTTTGTAGATTTATCATAATTAGTTCGTCGTTAAATGGAATTGGAATTTCGACAAAATGCGAGAAAAGAACTTTTTAAATAAGCTTCTTTCAGAGGGAAATATTCTTTTAATTTCCACTTTTTCACACTTAATAAACTTATTTTCGAAATTTCTTTGAATGAACATCAGAATTAACACAAAAATTTAATTTTCTTTTTATCGCACTTTTTACTGATTTACTGACTGAATTTTAACTTTGGCAGAATTTGCCGGGTTCACACAGGTCAGAAAAATTAAGGAATTCAGGGAAAAATTTTTTTTATTAAATTTATTAAAATTTTTATTAAAAGTACTCAAAAAATGTAAAAAATTTAAGTATATTACTATTGATGTTTTAGAAGAATTTTGAAATTATCGTTATGATCAGTTAAAACATTTCAATTTCTAACATTTCATGGCGAAGTAGTAAGAAAATGTTTTAGTCAGACATGATTTTCTGAATTCGTGTTGAGTTTCTCACGCTGAGCATCGAATAAAAAAATTTGTATTTTTATAATTCCTGGAAATGCCAGGAAATTTTATAAAAATAGAAAAAACATAGAAAAGTCCGGGAATTTTTATCAAAATTCTAGAAAATTGTTGTTTTTTTAATTCTATTTATTCCTAAAATTTAATTTTATTTAAATATTTCAAAATTAATTGAATTTTAAAAGACGTGCATTTACGATTTTCATAATTGAATAAACTTGAAATGATTGATACTTGAAATTTTGTAAAATTTCAATTTTAAATGAATTTGATTAGAAATTTTAAAAAACCTATAGATTTTTGAAAATAATTTAATAACTGAAATTGTTCTGAAATTAGTTAAATTTTTAAATATATATTTATTTAATTTTTTAAAATGATGGATTTATAAAAGAATTTTAGTTAAAAACACTAAAATAAATTATATTTCTGCAGTAATTAGATATTACTACAGAAATTTAATTATTTTATTTTTTTATTTATTTTTAAAAGAATAAAATTATTTTCAAAAAATTTTAATCAAATTCTTCTGGAAAAATTCAATTTTTTTCAACATAATTTTAATAAAATTCATCGCAGAAGTTTAGTTCATTTCAAAAATTTGTCAAAATTCAATTATTTTCAATGTTTAATATTTTAATAAAATGTTACAAAAGGATTCAATTATTTAAAACGAATTTTAACAAAAATTAGTCTAAAGAATTCAATTATTTTCAAATGTAATAAATTTTTCGCAAAAATAAAATTCTGTTCCAAAAATTTGCAAAAAATGTAGTCAAAATTTCAATTATCTTTATAAAGAATACAGTTTTTCTCTGAAATTCAATTATTTAGAAAAATTTTAATACAATTCTTGGCAGAATTTTTATTATTTTTAATATACAAAATATTTATCAAATTTCTTGAAGAATGCAATTATTTAAAAAAATTTATTAAAATTTTTGAAAAGATTTCCATTATTATTAAAACTTTTAGAAATAATTAAATTTTTAAAAGGTTTTATAATAAAATCTTTGAAAAGTCGAATTTTTATACTTGTAACAAATAATTTTTTAGAATTAATTTTTTTAAAGAATTTTAGTTACTACTTTTTTAAAAAACTTCTCATATATACGATTATTATTTTTAGAATTTTTAACTAAAATTATTCTTTAAAACAATTAATTTTAATAATTTTTGAAAAAGTTCTTTGTCAATTTTCAAATTCATTTGTTTATAATATTTAATTTTACGAAATTTTCATTATTCTTGAATGCTTCAATTAAATATATGTCAGGAAATAAAAGCTTCAAATTTTATCAAAAATTTTAACTAAAATTCATTTTAAAAATCAATTATTTTCAGAAAATTCTGCGAGATTTCAATTATTTAATTAGGAACAAAACTAATTTATTAAATAATTCAATTTTTCTTAAAATTAAATTCTGGTAAAGAATTTTATCACCAAATTTTTAAAATAATAGAATTCTCTCGACAAATTTTAATAAAATTCTTCAGAATAATTACATTTTTACATAAATTCGATTGAAATTGTATTAAAAATAATTAAAATTCTTAGAAGAATTTTATTAAAACTTTCCAGAAACACTTGAATGTCGGAGAAAAATTTTATTATTTATAAAAGTAATTGAAAATTGACAAGAATTTTCGTAAATTTTTTAATGATAATTGGATTTTTGCAAAGAATTATATTACTTCGGAAGATAGTTGAATTCTTGAGATGAATTTTATAAAAATTTCTTTTTAAATAATTGAATTCTTTTGTTAAAATATTTTTGAAATAGTAGACATTGAAAATAATTGAATTTTGACAAATTATTTTGAATAAAAATGAAAAAATTTAAATGTTTTGAAAATAATTTAATTCTTTGAAGAATAAATATAATCCACAAGTTTTGAACGTTTAAATGAACGAAATACTTTTTGTTAACAATATTTTCAAAAATTATTGATAACAATAAAAATTAAAAACTTAAATTGTATAAATAAAAACTTTATAAATAATTTTATTTATAGTGACACAAGATATTATAATAAAAACTTAATTTGAAAAAGAAAAAAAATAATTTTTGTTAATTTGAACGCTCAGAACTTTAGGATCATGAGTAAATAAAAAAAGTAATTGAATTTTTGAAAATCCTAATTTCTATATGAAAAAAAAATCATGATTATATATTTATTTAAAAATGATAAGTTATTGATGTTTTATAAAAAGTTTCGAAATAACAATAAATGTAGTTTCACAAACCTGAAAAAAAATAAATAAACATAAAATAATTTAAAAAAAATTTATTATTGATAAAAGTAATTGAAAATTGTCAAGAATTTTTGTAAAGTTTTGAAGATAATTGGATATTTGCAAAGAATTATATTACTTCTGAAAATAGTTAAATTCTTGAGAAAAATATTTAAAAAACTTCTTTTTAAATAATTGAATTCTTTTGTTAAAATTTTTTTTTAAATAGTGGGCATTGAAAATAATTGAATGTTGACAAATTATTTTGAATAAAAATGAAAAAAATTTAAAAGTTTTTGAAAATAATGTAATTCTTTAAAGAATAAATCAAAAAATAGAATTTTTGAAAATTCTAATTTCTACATATGTAAAAAATAATAATGATTGAAGGTATATTTATTTAGAAATGAAGTTACTGATGTTTTCGAAAAAGTATCTAATTAATAATAAATTTAGTTTTAAAAATCTAAATGAATTCCATCTTTCAACCTGGATAACCTGGAAAAGTGAGGGAATTTGAAAAGAGCAAAAGCGTGTCAACCCTGAAAATACAATAATTATAAATGAAAAAAGGTAAAAATTCCCCTCTATTGTAATGACACAATTAAAAACGGTGAAATATTGTAAGATTGGCTATTTAAAAGTTATATTTGCGATTGCAGTGTGAGATGGGAAAATATTAGAATAGCAAAGAAAATAGCTCGAAGCTATTTTTCGGTTTACATTAGGTTTCCGATAAACCACACCCGCATTCCCTGACGGAGCATATGTATTGCCTGTGCATGCGTGAATATGTCTTTAGTGTGTGTTGCGACAATTAGGTAAGGGAATGTAGATTGTGGCTCGGTGTTAGCCATAGTTACCGTACCTGTGTGACAGGGTTGGGAAGGCCCAGTGGTAGGACCATTGGACCGTTGTTTCGGGGAACAATCCCCGGAGATGCAAACCAATTGAAACAGTCATTTTGAAGGGTTTCCTACCCGTTAACTCATTCCATTCACAAAAACCCCTTTACTTCGTTGCACTCGTTTCGCTTTGAAATTTTACTCCACAGTCAAAGCTCAACGAGAGAGAGTGCACGTGGTAAAGAATGTTAATTATTCCCTAGTGCAATTTTCAACCTACTTCTTTTTTATTATTTTATTCCACAGTCATATATATGTATATGTGTATAGAAAATCGAAAATTTACTTCTTCAAAATTCGATCATTAAAATTTTATTTAAAAGGGTAGCTACCCAACCAGGACAACCGATAAAAACCGGAAAAAAATCAATCGGGAGAAAACCAGCAAAAAGCAGGGACAGAAAATTTTTAATAATTTGTTTCTCCCAATTTTAAATATTTTTTTCATCGGAAAAGCATCTCACATTTGCAGGAACTAAATGTTAGACATTTTTAAAGAATATAACATGTAATTTCATTTTTTTAAATTTTTTGACACTATCAGCCAATCAGCAGCCATTTGAAAAAATTTAAAAAAATTTATTTCATCCAATTTTTAATATTTTTTCATCGGAAAATCATCTGACATTCAGCAGGGACTAAGTCTTAGACAGTCTTAAAGAATAGAACATTTTATTTCATTTTTTTAAATTTTTTGACACTATCAGCCACTCAGCTGCCATTTGAAAAAATTTAAAAAAATTTGTTTCTAGCAATTTTTAATATTTTTTACATCGGAAAATCATCTGACTTTCAGCAGGGACTATGTCTTAGACAGTCTTAAAGAATATAACATTTTATATCATTTTTTAAAATTTTTTGACACTATCAGCCACTCAGCTGCCATTTGAAAAAATTTTTAAAAAAAATTTGTTTCTTCCAAATTTTTAATATTTTTTTCATTGGAAAATCATCAAACATTTAGCAGGGACTAAGACTTAAACAGTGTTAAAGAATAGAACATTTTATTTCATTTTTTAAAATTTTTTGACACTATCAGCCACTCAGCTGCCATTTGAAAAAATTTAAAAAAATTTGTTTCTTCCAAATTCTTAATATTTTTTTTCGAATCGGAAAATCATCTGACTTTTAGCAGGGACTAAATGTTAGACATTTTTAAAGAATATAACATGTAATTCCATTTTTTTAAATTTTTTGACACTATCAGCCAATCAGCTGCCATTTGAAAAAGTTTAAAAAATTTATTTCATCCAATTTTTAATATTTTTTTCATCGGCAAATCATCTGACTTTTAGCAGGGACTAAGTCTTAGACAGTCTTAAAGAATAGAACATTTTAGTTCATTTTTTTAAAATTTTTTGACACTATCAGCCACTCAGCTATCATTTCAAAAAATTTTAAAAATTTATTTCATCCAATTTTTAATTTTTTTTTCATCAGAAAATCATCTGACTTTCAGCAGAGACTAAGTCTTAGACAGTCTTAAAGAATAGAACATTTTATTTCATTTTTTAAAATTTTTTGACACTATCAGCCACTCAGCTGCCATTTGAAAAAATTTTAAAAAATTTATTTCATCCAATTTTTAATATTTTTTACATCGGAAAATCATCTGACTTTTAGCAGGGACTAAGTCTTAGACAGTCTTAAAGAATAGAACATTTTATTTCATTTTTTTTTAATTTTTTGACACTATCAGCCACTCAGCTGCCATTTCAAAAAAATTTATTTCATCCAATTTTTAATTTTCTTTTCATCGGAAAATCATCTGACTTTCAGCAGGGACTAAGACTTAAACAGTCTTAAAGAATAGAACATTTTATTTCATTGATTTTAAATTTTTTGACACTATCAGCCACTCAGATACCATTTCAAAAAATTTTAAAAATTTATTTCATCCAATTTTTAATTTTTTTTTCATCGGCAAATCATCTGACTTTCAGCAGGAACTAAGTCTTAGACAGTTTTAAAGAATAGAACATTTTATATCATTTTTTAAAATTTTTTGACACTATCAGCCACTCAGCTGCCATTTAAAAAAATTAAAAAAAATTTGTTTCTTCCAAATTCTTAATATTTTTTTTATCGGAAAATCATCAGACTTTTAGCAGGGACTAAGTCTTAGACAGTCTTAAGGAAGAGAACATATTATTTCATTTTTTTAAATTTTTTGACACTATCAGCCACTCAGCTGCCATTTCAAAAAATTTTAAAAAATTTATTTCATCCAATTTTTAATTTTTTTTTCATCGGAAAAGCATCTACCTTTTGCAGGAACTAAATGTTAGACATTTTTAAAGAATATAACATGTAATTCCATTTTTTAAAATTTTTTGACACTATCAGCCAATCAGCTGCCATTTGAAAAAATTTTAAAAAATTTATTTCATCCAATTTTTAATTTTTTTTTCATCGGAAAAGCATCTACCTTTTGCAGGAACTAAATGTTAGACATTTTAAAAGAATATAACATGTAATTCCATTTTTAAAAATTTTTTGACACTATCAGCCACTTAGCTGCCATTTAAAAAATTAAAAAAAATTTGTTTCTTCCAAATTCTTAATATTTTTTTCATCGGAAAATCATCTGACTTTTAGCAGGGACTAAGACTTAAACAGTCTTAAAGAATAGAACATTTTATATCATTTTTTAAAATTTTTTGCCACTATCAGCCACTCAGCTGCCATTTGAAAAAATTTAAAAAAATTTGTTTCTTTCAAATTCTTAATATTTTTTTCATCGGAAAATCATCTGACTTTTAGCAGGGACTAAGTCTTAGACAGTCTTAAGGAAGAGAACATTTTATTTCATTTTTTTAAATTTTTTGACACTATCAGCCACTCAGCTGCCATTTCAAAAAATTTTAAAAAATTTATTTCATCCAATTTTTAATTTTTTTTTCATCGGAAAATCATCTGACATTCAGCAGGGACTAAGACTTAAACAGTCTTAAAGAATAGAACATTTTATTTCATTTTTTTAAATTTTTTGATACTATCAGCCACTCAGCTGCCATTTGAAAAAATTTAAAAAAATTTGTTTCTTCCAATTTTTAATATTTTTTATCGGAAAATCATCTGACTTTGAGCAGAGACTAAGTCTTAGACAGTCTTAAAGAATAGAACATTTTATTTCATTTTTTTTTAATTTTTTGACACTATCAGCCACTCAGCTGCCATTTGAAAAAATTTTAAAAAATTTATTTCATCCAATTTTTAATTTTTTTTTCATCGGAAAAGCATCTACCTTTTGCAGGAACTAAATGTTAGACATTTTTAAAGAATATAACATGTAATTCCATTTTTTAAAATTTTTTGACACTATCAGCCAATCAGCTGCCATTTGAAAAAATTTTAAAAAATTTATTTCATCCAATTTTTAATTTTTTTTTCATCGGAAAAGCATCTACCTTTTGCAGGAACTAAATGTTAGACATTTTAAAAGAATATAACATGTAATTCCATTTTTAAAAATTTTTTGACACTATCAGCCACTTAGCTGCCATTTAAAAAATTAAAAAAAATTTGTTTCTTCCAAATTCTTAATATTTTTTTCATCGGAAAATCATCTGACTTTTAGCAGGGACTAAGACTTAAACAGTCTTAAAGAATAGAACATTTTATATCATTTTTTAAAATTTTTTGCCACTATCAGCCACTCAGCTGCCATTTGAAAAAATTTAAAAAAATTTATTTCATCCAATTTTTAATTTTTTTTTCATCGGAAAATCATCTGACTTTCAGCAGGGACTAAGACTTAAACAGTCTTAAAGAATAGAACATTTTATTTCATTTTTTAAAATTTTTTGACACTATCAGCCACTCAGCTGCCATTTGAAAAAATTTAAAAAAATTTGTTTCTTCCAATTTTTAATATTTTTTATCGGAAAATCATCTGACTTTGAGCAGAGACTAAGTCTTAGACAGTCTTAAAGAATAGAACATTTTATTTCATTTTTTTTTAATTTTTTGACACTATCAGCCACTCAGCTGCCATTTGAAAAAATTTTAAAAAATTTATTTCATCCAATTTTTAATATTTTTTTCATCGGCAAATCATCTAACTTTTAGCAGGGACTAAGACTTAAACAGTCTTAAAGAATAGAACATTTTATTTCATTTTTTAAAATTTTTTGACACTATCAGCCAATCAGCTGCCATTTAAAAAAATTTTAAAAAATTTATTTCATATAATTTTTAATATTTTTTTTATCGGAAAATCATCTGACTTTTAGCAGTGACTAAGTCTTAGACAGTCTTAAGGAAGAGAACATTTTATTTCATTTTTAAAAATTTTTTGACACTATCAGCCACTCAGCTGCCTTTTAAAAAAAATAAAAAAAATTTGTTTCTTCTAAATTCTTAATATTTTTTTCATCGGAAAATCATCTGACTTTTAGCAGGGACTAAGTCTTAGACAGTCTTAAGGAAGAGAACATTTTATTTCATTTTTAAAAATTTTTTGACACTATCAGCCACTCAGCTGCCATTTAAAAAAATTAAAAAAAATTTATTTCATCAAATTTTTAATATTTTTTACATCGGCAAATCATCTGACTTTCAGCAGGGACTAAGTCTTAGACAGTCTTAAGGAAGAGAACATTTTATTTGATTTTTATAAATTTTTTGACACTATCAGCCACTCAGCTGCCATTTGAAAAAATTTAAAAAAATTTGTTTCTTCCAAATTCTTAATATTTTTTTCATCGGAAAATCATCTGATTTTTAGCAGGGACTAAGACTTAAACAGTCTTAAAGAATAGAACATTTTATATCATTTTTTAAAATTTTTTGACACTGTCAGCCACTCAGCTGCCATTTGAAAATTTTTTAAAAAATTTGTTTCTCCCAATTTTTAATTTTTTTTTCATCGGAAAATCATCTGACTTTTAGCAGGGACTAAGTCTTAGACAGTCTCAAAGAATAGAACATTTTATATCATTTTTTTAAATTTTTTGACACTATCAGCCACTCAGCTGCCATTTGAAAAAATTTAAAAAAATTTGTTTCTTTCAAATTCTTACAATTTTTTTCATCGGAAATCATCTGACTTTTAGCAGGGACTAAGTCTTAGACAGTCTTAAGGAAGAGAACATTTTATTTCATTTTTTTTAATTTTTTGACACTATCAGCCACTCAGCTGCCATTTCAAAAAATTTTAAAAAATTTATTTCATTCAATTTTTAATATTTTTTTCATCGGAAAATCATCTGACTTTTAGCAGGCACTAAGTCTTAGACAGTCTCAAAGAATAGATCATTTTATTTCACTTTTTAAAATTTTTTGACACTATCAGCCACTCAGCTGCCATTTGAAAAAATTTTAAAAAATTTGTTTCTTCCAATTTTTAATATTTTTTCATCAGAAAATCATCTGACTTTGAGCAGGGACTAAGACTTAAACAGTCTTAAAGAATAGAACATTTTATTTCATTTTTTTAAATTTTTTGACACTATCAGCCACTCAGCTGCCATTTCAAAAAATTTTAAAAAATTTGTTTCTCCCAATTTTTAATATTTTTTTCATCTGAAAATCATCTGACGTTCAGCAGAGACTAAGGTTTAGACAGTCTTAAAGAATAGAACATTTTATTTCATTTTTTTAAATTTTTTGACACTATCAGCCACTCAGCTGCCATTTCAAAAAAATTTTAAAAAATTTATTTCATCGAATTTTTAATTTTTTTTTCATCGGAAAATCATCTGACTTTCAGCAGGTACTACGACTTAAACAGTCTTAAAGAATAGAACATTTTATTTCATTTTTTCAAATTTTTTGACACTATCAACCACTCAGCTGCCATTTGAAAAAATTTTAAAAAATTTGTTTCTTCCAATTTTTAATATTTTTTTATCGGAAAATCATCTGACTTTGAGCAGGGACTAAGTCTTAGACAGTCTTAAAGAATAGAACATTTTATATCATTTTTTAAAATTTTTTGACACTATCAGCCACTCAGCTGCCATTTAAAAAAATTTTTAAAAATTTATTTCATCCAATTTTTAATATTTTTTTTATCAGAAAATCATCTGACTTTCAGCAGAGACTAAGTCTTAGACAGTCTTAAAGAATAGAACATTTTATTTCATTTTTTTTTAATTTTTTGACACTATCAGCCACTCAGCTGCCATTTGAAAAAATTTAAAAAAATTTGTTTCTTCCAATTTTCAATATTTTCTTATCGGAAAATCATCTGACTTTCAGCAGAGACTAAGTCTTAGACAGTCTTAAAGAATACAACATTTTATTTAATTTTTAAAAATTTTTTGACACTATCAGCCACTCAGCTGCCATTTTAAAAAATTTTAAAAAATTTATTTCATCCAATTTTTAATTTTTTTTTCATCTAAAAATCATCTGACTTTCAGCAGGTACTAAGACTTAAACAGTCTTAAAGAATAGAACATTTTATTTCATTTTTTCAAATTTTTTGACACTATCAACCACTCAGCTGCCATTTAAAAAAATTTTTAAAAATTTATTTCATCCAATTTTTAATATTTTTTTTATCAGAAAATCATCTGACTTTTAGCAGGGACTAAGTCTTAGACAGTCTTAAAGAATAGAACATTTTATTTCATTTTTTTAAATTTTTTGACTGTATGAGCTACTCATCTGCATTTGAAAAAGTTAAAAAAAATATTTTAATAAAATTGTTCGAAATAAATAATTTATTTTAAATACAGGTTTAATGTATTCTTTTGGTAGTAATTTAATCATTCTTATAGATTTCAATAAAATTCTTCCCAGGAATTCAATTATTCGATACGTAACTAATTTATTCCCTTAAAATCTAATTATTTTGAGGAATTTTAATGCTTTTTAATTGAAAAACAAAATTCAATTACTAAAAAAGTCAATCATCATCAATCAATCATGTTTTTCTAAAATTGTTTGTAGGAATTCAATTATTTACATGAATAATTTTTCAAAAGTATTGAATTAGTCAATAAATATTTAAAAGTATTTTTGAAAATTCAATTACTTTGAGGCGTTTTAATAATATTCTTTACAAAGATGAATTATTTAATAAAATTCTAATGAAATGGTTTTAAAGAATTTGTTTATTTTCTTAAATAATAAAATACTTTTTTGTAATTCAATTATTTAATCAAATTCTGATAAAATTGTTCTGAAGAATGAAATTTATTTTTATAAATATTAAAATTCTTTCATGAATAATAAAATTCAGGGCAGAAATTGAATTTATTAGCAGTAGGACAGGAAAAAGTAAATATTTTTGATGATCATTAGGAAAAAGTAAGGATAAGAAAAAACACATAATGGAATGGTAGTCAGTTGTCTAAAACGAGTTTTTTTTATCGTCAAGTTTAATTTTTCTATAGCTACTTTTTTAAGTAATTTTTTGAAATTTAATTATAGGGTGCAAAGTCTTGAATTGTATTTTGTCTTTTCTGATTATTATTAATTATTTTTTCTCTGAAGCAAATTAACAGTTTTTGGGTGAAATTTACAAAAATATATTTTGTTCCGCAAAGTCTGCTTTCTTTCTTATGTATACATATGTGTTATTTCGGAATTAGATTTTGTAAATGTATATATATAAACTGAAATATTTTTCAAAGCACGTATTTGCAATACCTGTTGGTTTGGAATAACAAACTATTGAGCGTCAATTTCTGTGGCGAATAGTTCATTTTCTAGGAAATATTTATATCGAACGCTTACCAATTTATCACTTGGCTTTTATTTCCACATTCCGTGAACCACTTGGCCAACGAATGGAAAAGTATTGAATTCTCAAGTTCAATTTTACGATAAGGTGAAAGCTCTCTTTCTCTCTCTCCAATATTTGATGACATTTTTATTTAAAATTATCATTTTTCGCTGATTTTCAGCACTAATTTAGTTGAAGTAATTTTTTTCACCTTTTTTTTTGAAGCCATAATGAAGAATTGTCTATTCTTGAAAATAACGAATTTTGGACAAGAAAAATTCAACCAAGAAACCATGAGGATTAATGATTGGTCGGTCCGTCACGTGCCGTGTTATCACGTGACTAACGACAGGAATTGGAAAGAAAAGAAGGCAGCAACCCTTTTCCATTTCCAATACTGGAATCGTTTCTGATGCTCGTTTATTTAAAATAAAACATCCCTTTCTGATAAGCGAAATGGCGAAACGTCGATAAATGAAAC
Organism: Leptopilina drosophilae; assembly: GCA_032873175.1. Taxonomy (NCBI): domain Eukaryota; kingdom Metazoa; phylum Arthropoda; class Insecta; order Hymenoptera; family Figitidae; genus Leptopilina; species Leptopilina drosophilae. Next base: position 74,142,258 of record CM065478.1, read on the forward strand.
CGTCCAATAATATTGATGGCTATACGAGCAGAAGATTTTTTTTCACCATTGATTTCGATTTTTAAGACAATAATATGGTGATAAAAAATTTTCACTCACAGTAAATGTTTTATTTCTTTTTTCGATATATTTTTTTCTGGTAGTTAATTATTTTATATAAAAAAATCGTGAAAGATGAGGGATTTTTTTTATCCGCATTTATAAATGTCAGGTATTTATATAAATGTTTCGAAATTTTTCCATAAAGTTTGTTTCGTATTTATTTGAATCGTTTGATTGCTTCTCAAATCTATTGATATTCTTCTACATGAGAAAACAAAATCGATGCGACTGCGAAGAGATTTCTTCTAATTAAAGTTGAAGCAACAAAAAGTCAAAGCTTATAAGTTATTATTAGGGAAAATAAACTCTAATTTTCTTTTTTAAGTTAAGATGAGATGAAAGAAAATTGTGGATTTAAGTTTTGTTTGCTTCGTCAATAACAAATATTTTTCTCACATGATTTTTTTGCACTGAGAAAAAAAAATAATGTTGAAACAATGATATATTTTTTTATAGTGATAAAATAATTTTATTTCAGTCATTGGCAAATAACATGATTTACAGGAAAGACTAAACATTACAGGATCCTGAAGAATATAATATTTTATTTCAATTTTTAAGTCGTATTTAACTTTATCCGCTATTCAATAAACAATGGAATTTTTTTTAAAAGGAGTAACAAAATTTATTTCTTCTAATTATTAATATTTTTTCCAACTTCAAATTACCTTATTTGTAGTAGGGACATAGTTTTACAAGATTCTAAATTTAAAATATTTTTTTTTTTTGAATAATTCAATTACTTTCTCTAATAATAACATTTTTTATAGAAATACAATTATTTAGGAAATTTGTTTGATAAAATTCTAAGTAAAAATTTAATTATTTTATAAATTATAAAACACTTTGAAGAAATTCAATTACTTTTAATTCTACTTTAATTGATTCTATTTTAAATTGAAAAATTTCATTATTTTCACGAATAAAGTATTTCACAAGAATTAAAATTATTTAAAGAAAAATTTTTATAGAATCGTTTATGTTTCGAAAAACTTAATTATTTAAGTAAATGTTTATTTATAGAATTATTATGAAGAATTCAATTCTTTACAAAACTAAAAAACTTTTCACTGACATTTAATTCCTTTTAAAACGTTTCAATAAATTTTGCTGTGAGATTTCAATTATTTTCAAGAATTATAAAATGATTTAGAAAAATTAATTTAGTTTTGATAATTTTTAATGAAATTCTTTGCAACTTTTCAATTATTTTTATAAATAATAAAATTTATCGCCGGATTTCAATTATTTTTGAAACAATTTTACATGACTTGTTCAAAAAAATGTAATTATTTTTATAAAGTTAAATTTAATTCCTCAAAAAAACAATTATTTAAAAATAAATTTTTTGAATTGTTTTGAAAAAAGTTAATTATTTACTAAAATATTAGAATTATTTACTAGTATTAAATAATTTTAAAATCTTTTAATAAAATTGTTCGAAATAAGTCAATTATTTTGAATACAATTTCAATTAATTTTTTTTTTTTGAAATAATTTAATTATTCTTATAGATTTCAATAAAATTATTCTCAAGAATTCAATTATGTCGATATGTAACAAAATTAATCCCAAAAATCAAATTATTTTGAGGATTTAAAGTAATTTTAACCTTATCCGCCATTCAGCAGACAATAACATTTTTTTAAAAAGCAGTAAAAAATTTGTTTTTTTAATTTTTATTATTTTTTCATCCACAAATTATCTGATTTGTAGTACAGGCCTCGGATATTATGAATTTTACGAGTTTTTTTTACTATTTTCAAATAATACAACTTTTATCGACTTTTATTAAAAAATTGTGACTTTTTCGACATTTCTTTCAAATTTTGCGACAATATACGATATTTTTAGTATAAATTGCAACTTATTTGGACTTTTATTAGTATGAAAAATATGATAGACAAATCTTTGAAAATTTATTTTTGAATAAGTTTTCTAATTCAATTTTTCAAATATTACAATTAAAAAGATTTTGAATAGCTGAAATTCTGTAAAATTTAATTCAAACTAAATCATCTATTCAAGAATTTTATTACAATTTTTCAAAATTAACATTTAAAGAATTTTAATTGAAAATTTTGGAAATAATATTAAAGTCTCAAACATTTTAATGAATAATCTTCAAGTGTAAATTCATTAAAAATAAAAATCAACGAAAAACAGGATTTAAAAATAATATTAAAATAGTTTTGAAAAAGTAATTCTCCGAATAATTACGTTCTAATTGTTTGTAAATTCTATTATTTTTAATATTTCCGAAAATTTTAATTTACACAAAAAATAAAAAATTAAATGATTCAGAATTATTTTCACCATTTTGGAGTAAATAATCATATATTCAAAATTTTGAATTAAAGCTCTTAAAAAATTGTGTTCAATTATATAACTTTGTGTATTTTAAGAAATTATTTAGAAATATTTTTAAGAAGTTAATTTTACGAATTTCTTTATTAATATTTTTGAAAATATTCTACTTTAATTAATATTTTTGAAAAGCATAATTGACTAACTAAATTGTTATAAAAAATTAGATTTTTTGTATTTAAATAATTAAATTGCCTAAGAAATTGCAAAAAATGATTAAAAATTCATAAAGATAATTGATTTAGAGATGAAATTTAGTTAAAAATTGGAGAAAAGAATTGAATTTTTGGAAAGGTTATTATAGTTTTAATTTTTAAAAATTATTTAATTTCAGAAGTCGAAATTTTATATTTTATTTACCGTGAATAAAAAAATAAGAACTATTTAAATATTTATTTAGTGAAATTGTACAAGTTTTGATTAATATGAATTTTTGTGACAACCCTGAATTAAGTAAATGTCATTTTGGACTTTTCTTTTATTGTTAATCGACTGAAGCGACTTTTTTGGCTCTTTAAAGTCGATCCGAGGCCTGGTAGTAGAGACTGAGCCTTACAGGATCCTAAAAGTAAAATATTTTATTTCACTTTTTAAGTCGTATTTAACCTTATTCGCCATTCAATAGACAATTAAATTTTTTTAAAAAGGAGTTAAAAATCATGATGAAAGTAGTATTTCAATTCGCAAAAAAATATTCTTTTCGATAAGAATATTCTTTTTTTTTGAAAATCGTACTAAAAATAAACAATTTGGAATTCTCTTCCGAAAAGTTGTAAGTCCAGAATGATACTAAATTCCCTAAATCAAAGTTCGTCCATTGAGACTGTTACATGAGATTATCGATATAGAAAGTTTTCTCCGAAAGTTTAACTCGTCGAGAAACGTCAGCTCGCGTGTTGAAAATTTATAAAAGAAACTTCAGGTCAATTCTTTGGGGCCATATAAAACCTAACTGAAACTACACTCTTGAGACTAGCGCTAGGGATAAATCGAACAGAGTGCGGGGTGAGTTTTGATTCTGAGAAAACCGACATAAAACTAGCAAAAATTTTCTGCTTATGACGGAACGGAAATCTTTTGGCAAGGGGCCACACATTCTCCTATATCGTATCGTCATAAACTTTTTCTAAACATTGTCCTTAAAAAATAATTCAACTCCTAAGTTATCTTATGAATAATAATTCATAAGATAACTTTTTTTTTTTTCATTTCAAGAGAAATACAAGTTTTCTAATTTTCTACTTTTTTGTTCTAAGCTGTAAGTGTAGGAAAAATAATAATTGTAATTGACTTTATTAATTAGTTATGAATTAGGTCCCTGAAGTTAGCATCGATGCTCAGCAACGAAAAATATTTTTTGTACAAAACAAAATTACTTAATTTTTTCCAAAGTTTTAAGTTAAAAAAATATTATTAAATAGTTTGTTACTTCTTAGGTGAATAAAAGGAGTAAAATTTGTTTAAATTTTTTTACTAAAAGTAAGGAAAAATACTTTTGCCAACTTCAGAAACCTTATTAATTAATTAAGTTGATAATGTTATTTTTTTAATAAATTTAAGTGAATCGTATTATCGCAAATTTTACTTGCTATCTTTATCACTTGTGGATACCTACTGAATCAAATTTTGAGAAAGAGAGAAAGAGAGAGAGAGAGAGAGAGGAGGAAAAATCATGACCAACATTTCTTTGGGAAAAAAAAGAATGAAGAGATAACTCAAAACTTTCAAGTTTTTGGTATATGGTATAAATTGCCATGTTCGGAAATACAGTAACTTCCGGTTTTAGATTCGCAGTTGGGACTGAAGTGCAATGCATAAAAATTGTACGAACCGGTGCACTGCATAAACTTGTCACTTATTTCCTAACTCTATATGTTGTCAAGTTCTGTGTTATTTTCTGCATTTATAGATGTTTTTGTTTTAATTTTTGTACTCTCCTCATGTGAAAGAGGAGAAACACGCGTACAATAATGTGAAGTAAATCCGTTCATGTGAAAGAACCCTTGCGACTAAAAGAACAACCCTCCAACAGAAAGTGAATGCTTCTATTCATACATCAAACTTTGACACGCGACTTTTTTTGTTGTTGTTGTTGTTTTATTTATTAATTTAATTTTGAAGATCAAGTTTTGTTTATTTTTTACATTTGTCATTATGTATTTGTTTTTTATTGTTTTTTATTTTTTAAAGATGTAAAAAAAAGTTTATTTTGTTGTTTCTGTATTGTCAACTGTCAGGTTTATGTGGGGAATTGAGATGTTTGATGTTTGGGCAAATGTTGACTTTAAATGATATTGATGATGTTGACCTACTGGTCGATTGTGTAATTTTATTTTTACTTTTACTTTCATTTTTGTTTTTATTTTCACTTGCTCTTGCACTTTCATTTTTCTTTTCACTTTAAAGGAATTTTAATTTCTTTTTGATATTAACTTATAGATTTCCATAAAATTCTTCCTAAGAATTCAATCATGTCGATACATAACAAAATTATTCCCGAAAATCTAATTATTTTGAGGAATTTTTATAAAATTCTTCTTAAGAATTCAAGTATTTTTGCCAATTTTAATAAAGTTCTTTGCAACTATTGAATTATTTTTAACTTTCACAAATAATAAAATTCATCGCATGATTTCAATTATTTTTAAAGCAATTCTACAAGAATTGTTAAAAAAATGTAAATATTTTTAAAAATTCAAGTTCAATTCGACGAAAAATTCAATTACTTTCACTAATAATAAAATTTTTTATTGAAATACAATTATTTAGAAAAATTGTTAATAAAATTCTAAGTAAGAATTTAATTATTTTTATAAATAATAGAACTCATTGATGAAATTCAATTATCTTTCATTCTATTTTAATTGATTAATAGAAAAATTTAATTATTTTCACGAACAAAGTATTCCATGAGAATTAAAATGATTTAAAGAAAAATTTTTATCGAATTGTTTATATTTCGAAAAACTTATGTATTTAAATACATTTTTTTATAGAATTATTATGAAGAATTGTATTCTTTACAAAAATAAAAAAATTTTACTGAAATTCAATTCCTTTCAAACGTTTCAATAAATTTCGCAGTAAGATTTCGATTATTTTCGAGAATTATAAAAAGCTTTAGAAAAATTAAATTATTTTTGAAAGTTTTAATAAAATTTTTTGCAACTTTTTAATTATTTTCATTAATAATAAAATTCATCGTATGATTTCAATTATTTTTAAATCAATTTTACAGGAATTGTTAAAAAAATGTAAATATTTTTAAAAACTAAAATTCCATTTTTCGAAAAAATGAATTATAAAAAAAAAAAATGTTTTTCTAAAATTCTTTGGAGGAATTCAATTACTTACAGAAGTAATTTATCGAAAATATTCAATTAGTGAATAAATATTGAAAAGTACTTTTGAAAATTAAATTATTTTGAGGCGTTTTAATAAAATTCTTTACAAAGGTCAATTATTTAATAAAATTCTAATGAAAAGGTTCACGAGAATTGAATTATTTTCTTAAAAAAAATATTTTTGGAAATTCAATTATTTTAAAAACAATTTAAGAACGTTCAATTATTGTCAAACATTTCAATAGAATTCATTGTAAAATTTATATATTTTAAAAACTTTTTGCAATTCGTTCTTCTTTAATAAGAATTATTTCTATAAACTTTCCAAACAGAATTCAATTATTTAACAAATTTTTTGTTGATCTTTGTAAAAATTCAATTCTTATCATGAAAAATAAAAATTTGATAAAAAATTCTTTTAGATTTTAATAAAATTTTTTCCAGAGTTTCATTATTACATATAAATAATTCTTGGAAAAAATTCAATTATGTCGAGAAATAACAAAAATATTCCCAATGATTTAATCCTTTTGAGGTATTTTAATAAAATTTTTTCAAAATTCAATTATTTTCATAAATAGCTTTTAATTATTTATAAAAGCAATACAATTTTTTCAAAAATTCAATTATTTTGGTGCGTTTTAATAAAATACTTCATAAAATTCAATTATTCAATAAAATTCTAATGAACTGTTTCACAAGAATTCAATTATTTTCTTAAATAATAAAACGCTCTGTGGAAATTCAATTGTTTTAAAAAAATTTTTTAAAGTTTTATTATTTTCATATGTTTTTAGAAAATTATTTTTTATTATTTCAATTTTTGTAGATATTTATACTGTGCTCTAACTTTGAATTAGTTAAAAATAATTAATTTGATAGTGAAAAAACAGGCTTTCAAAGTATTTTAATTTTATAATTAAATAATAATGGGATTTTTTAAAACAAATAATTAAAAATTTTTTAAACAATTGAAATTTCTTTACATTTTTTTAAAAATAATTTCTTTCATAGAATTTTATTCAAATTTTACGTAAATAATCAAGAGAAGTCAGTGACCGTAATAAACTTGAAAAATAAAATTTTCAATTACAATTATAAAGAGACAAGATTATTTTTGAAAAATTGGAAAAATTATTTTTCAAAATTTCAATTATAATTAGGTATTAAAGAGAACATTATTTGCATTTGAACATTATTTTTATTATTTTTTTATTTTATTTATTTTTTTTTTTGAACTCGAAATAAAACTGAAAGTGAAATTAAAATTGAAGTAGACTCTATCAAAGAGAAAGTGAAAGAGAAAATAAAAAGAAAAAGAACAAGTTGGAAAAATTATTTCCCAAATTTTTAATTAAAATTATTAAAAAAAAACATTATTTTTAAAAAAATTGAAATATTTATTTATTTATTTCGAAATAAAACTGAATGAGAAATTAAAATTGAATGTGACTCTATCAAAGAGAAAGTGAAAGAGAAGAAAATGAAAAGAAAAAAAATAGAATCATAATTTCGTAGCGAAGAATTTTCAAAATTGAGCTTTATTCGTGAACTTTTCCTAACTAGGTTAGCGTTACAAAATAAAATTTTTGTATAGAGATATTAAATGTTACATGACTTTTGGATTTATTAAAAAAGAGAAAGAGAAAAAGAAATATATATATATAGATATGAGTTCTCAAAATAAGACACATCGAAGTTGAGGGAAAATGCCTTTCCGGAGTTCTTTTGAGCTTTGAAAGCTCGGAACAATATCTGACTTGAGATTGGGGTCGCGAAGTTTCCCTCGGGTATGAGGTGTTATCTGGTTCCCTCAAGCCCGAAACGAGAAGCAGACCCTTCGACTACCTTCATCTCCCCCTTTTGCAGACCAAGCTTCTCACCCCCCATTTTAATCACTACTTCTGATAGACTCGTCGATTGGATCAGGGACCTTTTGCGAACACCCTGTGTACCGTTTCATTTTTGATCTACTTTCCACATGGCTAGAACAAAATACGAGTAGAAAAAATTTACAGGGCTGCTAGGGATCTGGAAAAAAAATTCGAAATTGTCAGGGAATTTTGTTTTTTAGTCAGGAAAAATGTGGATTTGGTAAGGAATTTTTTATTTTCGTCAGGAAAAGCAGGGGGGAATTTTTTCAGTCGGGAAAAATCTGGAATTGACAAGACATTTTTTTCTAGTGAGGAAAAACTTGGAAATGTCGGAGAATTTATTTTTTAACTGTCTTTCTCTGCCGATTGAAAAAAATTGATAGAAATTTTAGGTTTTTTTAGACTAAAATTCACCGTTACTACTTATTTCCAAATTTTCTAATTTTATGGAGTATTCGTACAAAAATTTTCTTTTATTTTTTATTTTTATGAAAATGATTAAAATTTACATTTTTGTTTTTTGAATTGAAAGTTTTTTTTCACTTAAAATTGTCTTTAAGTGTTAATTAAAAAATTATAAAAAATATTTCTGGAAGAATTGAAATTGTCACTGAATTTTTTTTTAGACGAGACAAATTTAGAATTATCAAGGAATTTTTTTTTAGTCGGGAAAATTCTGAGAAAGTCGGGAAACATTTTTTTAGTTTGAAAAAATCTGTAATTGACATGAAATTTTTTTTAGTCCGAAAAAACATGAAGTTGGCAGAGAATTTTTTTTTCTCATCATACGATAAAAATTTATTGAAAGGATGTTGTGGATTTTTAAAACTACTGGCCTGGAAAATTTGTAAAAGTCATAGAATTTTGAAATTTTAAAACCTTTGTTTCAAAATAAATACACCGATAAAATAACTTCAATTAAGAAAGAATATTTGGTTTTTTTTAAAAATTCTTTCGTAGGAAATTTGTTTTCTGATAATGAAAAGATAAGTGACTAATTAAATAAAATAAATAAACATATTTTCAATTAAATAAAAAACATTTTTGTTATTCTATTTCCGTTAACATTAAAATATCAAAGTTTGAAAAATATTAATTTATATAATTCAAACAATATTTCGAAAGAGAAAATAGAAAAAAAATTATTAATCTCGATGATAAAATACAATATCGAAGAGTTTGTATTATTGATTAATTCCTCGTAATTTTCAAGTGTCCATTCAATTATTTTAATTTCGAATATTTGTAAAATTTCAATATAATTAGTGAAGTATGTATATACGGATAAAAATTTATTTGAAAATTAATTACTTTTATCTATCGTATTTAAAAAAAAAATTATATAAAATGATAAGAGTAACCCGAAAAAACTGATTCATGGATATAGCGCAATTCCAATATTTGATATCGTGTTTTAATTAACTTAGTTTCGCGGAACGAAGCTCGAAGCATCTCCATGATCGTGCCAATTTTTCGCGTCGAAAAAAACTGTAAATCGACTTCACCGAGAGCTGCTTCATTCTGCTTTCGGCTTTTTCCACTCAAATCGATTTGACATATTGCTTAAAAACGTTAACTGATGAGGAAAATTGTTTTCGTAATAATCATTGTTTAAATTACTATTTTTTCATAATACTACTTTTTTTAATTTATTCTTTTAATTACTTTTTTAATTTCTTTTTTTATTTCTTTTTTAATTTCTTTTTTAATTTCATTTTTTTTTTAAATAAAATATTATTGTCAAAGATATAAATAGAATGGAAAAATAAAAAAAATGATAAACGTAAATGGGGAAATAATTTTTTGCATTATACTTTATAATTTGCTTTTTAAAATTTGTGTAAAGAGCTTAAAGCAAATTTCATATTCCAACTAGTACAAATTTAACACGGGCTGTTTGAGCTATTGAATTTGTTAATACAAACACGTACTTTATGTGTCACGCACGCTTTGATAGGTGTTGATTAAATCAATAATCAATTCTGTACCGAAAATTAATTATTGTTGTATGCAATTAAAATTATTTATTTCTAATTTATTTCACGTTGTTTAATTATAGACTCGAAAAAAGAGTGTATAGGAACAATTTTGAATTAGCAAGTCTTTTACATGGAGAAAAATTTATTTTAATTTTAAAATCACTGATTATTTGTGTATTATTTGACAAATATTTTCTTGAATTAATTTATAGGTCTTGAAATCATGTGACTTGACATCTTTTGAGACTTCTTTCTTCTCTTTATTTAGTCAAAGAAATATTTAAATTAGGTAAATTAAATTTCCTAAAATATGTAAATTTAAAAATTAATAACTGCACTGAAAAAATTTTATTTCATTCAAATAACCGATTATTTGACTATTATCAAATAAATATTCACTTTAATAAAATATTGAAGTTTTTAAAGCAAAAAAAAATTTGCAAAAAGCAAAAAAAAAGTTTAAAAAAAAATTATTTTATACAAATAACTAATTATTTGACAATTATTAAATAAATATTTTCTTGAATCAAATAATTTTTATTTGAATCAATTAAATAATAATTTAATTGATTTGAATAAAAATTATTTGATTCAAGAAAATATTTATTAAATAATAGTCAAATAATTAGTTATTTGTATAAAATAATTTTGTTTTCATCAGTGTATTTAAATCTATTTAAAAATAAGTTTAACCAACAAATTTTGATTTGCTAATAGACAATACTGATTTATTTTTTGTTTTAAATTGTTTTTACAGTGTAGGATTTTTAAATTTATTTTTAATTCGAAATTTATAATGAGTAACAAAAATTATACATGACGGAATTGTAAAAATTTTCCTGGAAAAAATCAATAGAAATCTGTGATTTTCCCTAAGAGGGCGAATTGCGTCTTTCTCGATGAAGTTTTGTATAAAATATATATGAAGAGTAACATATTTAAGTATATAAAGGAGGGAATGACAAAAGTATTTTTAAATTGTGTATTCTCCGTAAAACTTTTGACAGGCAAGGTTTACTGAAAGATAGACGCAAATGAGATTGTCTGTGGTTTCAGTTGTCAACTGTCACTTGCGAGTTTGTTGATTCAAACCTCAAGAGAGAAATTCTGCAGATTTTGAAGCTAGTCGAAGTTAAGAACTTTGTAAATTCCGAGTTATATCTTGAAATCGTTTTTTAAGTAATTCCAATTTTTTGCTCAATGCATGTTGTTTGAAAAAACTTGTTTTGCAGGAGAAATAGTTCTTTATGCTGAAATTAGGGAATATTTAATAATGATTAAAGTTTTTTTATTTACTACTCTCTAAATATGAATTACTGCGGATTTATTTATCAATTTCAATTAGTAACATTCTTTTTGCTAATTTTTAGTAGTTTTTTACTAATTGCTAGTAGAAAATTACTATAATTTAATTAGTAAAACGTATTTTTGCTATTTCAAATTAGTAAATTTTTTACTAATAATTAGTAAAAAAAACTACTTAAAATCAGTAAAAACAGTTACTAATTCAATTGGTAAACGAATCCGCACTATTTCATTAGTAGAAAACTGCTAATTCAGATTTAAAGAGTACGAATTTAATTTTCACAGAAATTTACTTTGAAAATTAAAACAAAATTGACTTATTGATTTAATGTTTCATTGAAAATTATTAAAATATACAATTTCGTCTGACTGAAATTGACTTTAGAATTAAACTTCATGGATTTAATGAGTTTTCTCACTAAATTCTCATTTAATGAGCTTTATTATTTATTTACATTAAAAATATTGAAATTCCCAATCTTTTCTGACTCAAATTAATTTTTCCTACTTATTTACAAATTTTTCAACATTAAAAGTAGACTGACTAAATTTCTTAAATCTTTAGAATTTTTTTCACTTAAATTCGTCTTTTACCGTTAATTAGAAAATTATTAAAATTGAAAGTTTTGTACGACTAAAATTATCTTGCACAACTTATTCAAAAACTTTCTAAAATTTTTTCTGCATTAAATTAGTAAAATAAATTTTTAAGACTTACAGTCTTGTTAGACCTAAATTGATATTCACTATTTATTTATAATTTTCAAAATTTTTAAACTGTCTGACTAGAATTTTCCTTCACTACTTTTTACACGTTTTTCGAATTTAATTGTTTTTCTTTTTGAAAATAATGTTTTTCCATTGATTGAGAAAAGTTTGCAAAAATTTTAAAGCTTTGCCTTATTAAAATCGACATTAAATATTAATTCACAAGTTTCCTGAAATTAATGAATTAAAAGTTTCTCTAACTGTTCAGTTCAAAATTATTATAATAAAAAATATTGTATAACTGAAATTGTCTTTTGCTACTTATTTTTACAAATTTTCCAAAAATGTACAGTCTGATTAAAATTGATATGAACTACTTATTCTCAAAATTATTAAATTTTTGTTTCATTGAAATTAACATTTAATATACTTTTTCACTAAATTTCAGACCATTTGTATTGTCTGACTAAAATTGACTGTCACTACTGTGACTGATTTGTTTGACTAAACTGGTCTTTATCTACTTTTTGGTAAATGTATTCAATTAAAATATTTTTTTAAATTTTTTTAAAAATTTTTTTAAAAATTTTTTTTCACAAAAAATATTTTACACTGGATTAAATAATTACTAAAATTTTAATGTTTTGTCTGACTCACATTGCATTTTACTACTTACTCATAATATTGTTTTCTATAAAATTGTCTTTCTTTGCTAATTGAGAATTTTTTTCTTAGAAATTTAAAGATCTGTCTGACTGAAATTGACTTTTACTACTTGTTTTGAAATTTCCTGAATTTTACTCATTTTCTATCAAAAACTATCGTTCATTGTTGATTTAAAAAATTATTAAAATTTACAATTTTGTTTAACTGAAATCGACTTTTACTACTTGTCTATAAAATTTTTTTTCTATGAAATTGTTTTTCTTTGCTAATTGAGAATTTTTTTAGAATTTTCATCTTTTGTGTGACTAAAATTGACTTTTACTACTTGTTCCCAAATTTCTTGAATTTTACCATTTTTTCTATATAAAAATGTCGTTCATTGTAGATTTAGAAATTATTAAAAGTCAGAATTTCGTCTGACTGAAATCGACTATTACTACTTAGTCCTAAACTTTTTGGATTTTAAGAGTTTTCTCACTAAAACGCATCTTTTATTATTTACTTACATTATTAATATTCAAACTCACAAGCTTGTCTGACTGAAATTAGTTTTCACTACTTATTTAGAAATTTTTAGACATTAAAATTTGTCTTTCTAACATTTATTGTCGCTACTCTTTTAAATACTTCGAAAATTCAGTTTCGTCTGACTGACATTGCCTTTTACTACTTATTCATATTTTTTTTTCTTCAAAATTGTCTTTAATTGCTAATTGAGAATTTTTTTAATTTCAAGTATTGTCTGACTGAAATTGACTTTTACTACTTAGTCCTAAATATTGGATTTAAAGAGTTTTCTCTGTAAAAGTGTCTTTTGTTATTTATTTTCATTAAAAATATTGAAATTCACAACCTTGCTTGACTGAAATTAATTTCCACTACATATTTACAAATTTTTAAAGATTTAAAATTGTGTTACGAAAATTAATTGTCGCTGCTCATTTAAATACTTCGAAAATTCAGTTTCGGCTGACTAAAATTGCCTTTTACTACTTATTCCTAATTTTCTTTTCTTCAACATTGTATTTCTTTTCTAATTGAGATAATTTTTTAAATCTTTCAAGTTTTATCTGCCTGAAATTGTCTTTTGCTACTTATTAAAAAAAAATTTCGATTTTACAAAAATTCTTCTTTTAAAATAGTTTCTCTCCTGACCGACCTAGAAAAATTATAAAAACCTCAAACTTTGATTATGTTTCACATATTTTTCAAAGTATTCACTGAACATACAATTTTTTCACCTATATTGTCTTTAACTGATAGTTGAAAAATTAAAAAATTGAAAGATGTGTGTGACTAAAATTATCTTTTGCTCCTCTGCTAAAGTTGCTCGTATAAAAAAATTATCCTATTACTTTTATTACTGTTATTAAAATAGTCGCCTTTTATTAAAAACTTTTTAATGAAAAAAAATCTACCACTTTAACATATTAAAAAAAAAATTAATCTTGATATTTGAAATAATTTTTGTACAAAAGATTCTCTTTACAACCATTGACACAAAAATTACTTTAAAATTTGCAACTACACTTTTAGTGACAATTTTCTAGAATTTTTCTGAAATTTTACCAAAATCACTACAAAGTTGGAAATCCAATGCGCATTTTCTATAAATTTCTCCTACATCAAGTACTTTTCATGCAATCATATTTCACGTGCGAAGATTTTTGAAAAAAAAACCTAATAAAGAAGCATAGTCGAATTTTCATTTTTTTGTCCTAAACGAAAGAGGGAAAAAAATGAAAAATTCATTTTTACTCAACGATATATAGTGGAAATAAATAAGGGGCAAAAAAAAGAAAGAAAGTGTTTATGTTGATCAATTTCGCACCTTGTCGTGCAGTAAGATATAAACCATAGAATGAGAAGGGCAGGGGGGATGAAGGAGCGAAGTGGTTTAAAAACCCGTTGCTGGGTGATGGCTGAGGTTTGAGAGGAGCGGTGGCGGTGTGGCGGTGGTGATTGGGGTGGAAATGCAAGGGTGGAGGGGTTTGTTCTTGGTTTTCCCCCCCTGGCGACACTAGCGCCACAGCAGAGGCTCCAGTCCGAGCTCAGCATCACTCGTGGTTGTTTCGCGCGCGCATACAATCGGTGTTTGTCATTTTTTCCGAAAATCAACTTTTTTATTAAAAAAAAAAAAAAAAAAAAATTCAAAACATAAGGCAAGGAAATAAAAATATAAGTGAAGGAAAATTATTACACTTGACAATAATTTTCTACTAGGGAAAAAAGTTACCAGAATGCTTAGTAGGATAATAAAATTTCTCTTAGATCGCTAAAAGTATCGATCTAGATTTTTAACCCCCAAGTTTCCTCCTTTTTTAAATATTGGAATTTTTTTTGAATCATGCAAAAATGGAAAACAAAACAGGAGAGTGTCTATTGGATCATGTGAAACTTTACGCAAGTGATAAAGATCAATGTCGCCGAAGAAAAAGTGTCCTAGGACGAGATTGGTGCTTGAGGATTGATGTTTAGTGTTTGTGAGTGTCAATTTTTCAATTCTTGAAGGAAAAAAAAAATTCTTGGAAAGTGTTTTTCAAAGGATTAAGTGTGTTTAAGAAATTAATCAATTAATTAATTAATTTTAAATTTTTTGTAAATAATGTGCAAGTGGTAAGTCTTTGATTGGAAAGAAACAATTTGTGCTCAAAAAAAAATTTTTTAAGAAAGTGAGACTGAGGAATAATAAATATGCGCCTAATTGAAAATAGAAAAACAAGTCAGTGACGACCGTCAATGGGTCGAGCGAATGAGCGCAGATGTAAAAATCAATTTATCAAATTCTCGTTATCGCGCAACGAGTCGAATATAAATTATCAAAATTCGCGGATTTACTTGGTGGGAGAGAAGAGAGAGGCCTTTTGTTTGAATTTTTCCCCCTCATCGCCAGGAGGTAACGAGGCTAATTGAAAAGAATAAATGTGTAACAATGATTCTAATTGAGGAAGTACTTGTTTCAGTGTAGATCGAATCGATTGCAATTAGAAAAGTGGTTTTCTCTCTCTTTCTCTCTCACTCTTGCTCTCTCAGGTGCAGTGAGAACAATCGACAATCAATCGGTTAGAATCGCGAGTTGGAGTAGTGTTAAATTAAAGTCCTATGGGTGGAGCGCAAGTAGTCCTACGGAGGAACTCAAGTGTTTCAAGGAGTTGCTCCTTTTAGTTCCTTCACCCCCGCCCCCCACCCCCTGAGGAACGATCCTTTTCTTCCTATCGTCTTCCATTTTCCCACCTCTTTCGCCCACTCCTATTTTTTTTTCTTTCTTTCTTTCTTTTTTTCTTACTTGTGAGGACGCCTTAACTCAACTGGAAAAAGACGCACTTTGCAAGGGTAATTTTTATAATTATCATTTTACATATTTTCATTGCAATAAGAATGTCAGGAATATTATTGATTACGTAAGAATAAAATTAACAGCCAGCCCCTCCCCCCCGGTCCCTTCGTTCTCTTTTTTCTCGGGAAAATTTATGTTTCCTATGTTTGGAATATTTTTCTCAGAAATTTTTATTTCTTTTTTCTTCTTCTTTTTTTTGACATTTTTCACTGTTATATTTTCTTACATTTTTCACTGTTATATTTTTTTTACATTTTTCATTGATATCTTTTTTTTTTACTTTTTTCATTTACACTTTGAAGCTTAGTGTAAAAATTAGTTTTTACTCTAGAGGTTGTTTTAGAGAGTGTGAGGGGGAAAAAATTTTTCGTTTTGTGCAAAATAGCATGAAAGTTTTAATTAGTTTCCGAATAGTTTGTATGTATTTTATTAATTGCTTGATACTGGAGAAATTTTACATGTAAAGTATGAAAGGGGCGGGTCCGACCTTCGATTCACGGGTCTGTATATTAGGTAAACATAAAGTGAAATATATTTCTAGCAGGGGAATACATCTATTTGTATTTAGTTCATAACGGAATTAAGCTTCTCATAGCGGGGTGAATTTATGGGATTTTATTTAAATTTAATGCCTCGGATAATTAGTGGGTGGGGGAGGGGGATTTGAGGACAAATAGGATAAAAGCGATTGTGTAAGATATCTGCTTAAAGTGGGTTTGAAATTAATTTTAATGTTTTGTCTGGTGAGGTGAATCTGAATTTTGTTTGTTTTTCTACGAATTAAATAGTGCGGAGTCGTTTAGCAATTGAAGTAGTGACAGTTTTGATTAAAATCCAGTGGAAAACAACTATTTTATAGTGGTAAACTACTGTGTTAGTAAAAAACAACTATTTTCTAGTAAAAACTACTAATTTTTAGTTAAAAGTACTAAATGTTTGCAAAAACTACTATTTAGTAGTAAAAAACTACTAATTGTTAGTAAAAACTTCTATTTGCTAGTAAAAACTACAAATTTTCAGTAAAAACTACCATTTAGTAGAAAAAACCTACTAATTGTTAGTAAAAACTACTGTTTGCTAGTAAATACTACTAATTGTTAGAAAGAATTACTAACTGTTAGTAAAAAATACTATTTATTAGTAAAAACTACTATTTGCTAACAAAAACTACTAATTGTTAGTAAAAATTACTAAATGTTAGAAAAAAACGACTAATTGTTTGTAAAAACTACTAATTTTTTGTAAAACTACCGTTTGCTAGTAAAAAAAAACTAATTGTTAGTAAAAACCACTGTAAAAAATACCAATTGTTAGTAAAAAAAAACTACTATTTTCTAGTAAAAAAACGTACTAATTCCAAGTAGAAAACTACTAATTACTGTTTGAAACCACTAATTTAAATAGTAATAAATTTTTCTAATTTGAAATACTAAAAAATAGGAATTATTGCATGAATTAGTAGTTTTCTTCTAGAAATTTAGTAGTTTATGCTAAAAAAAATTGTGAAAACTAGCACTAAAATCAAATAGTAAACGAATTTGCAGAAAAGACGATAACCAAAAATAAAGATGAAAACGAATTTGTCAATTTAAATAACAGGTCATGTTTTAATAATAAATCGTTTTATGAAGTGACAGACTAAAAATATTGAGTGAGAATTAAAATTACTGTCTTATCGTTAAGATGTAAAATTATCCATTTATTTAAAATTTAAATTCGCGACAAATATAAAAAGCACTTTCAATTTGAATTAATTATAGAAATGAGTAATCATTATTATTTAAAATCTCTTTTGAATTTTTACTTGAACAATTAATAAAAATAAAAAAAAACTAATTATTTATAAAAAAAGCAATATTTTGTTAAAAAAATAATGTTCAAAACAGCAAATTTTATGAATCGGATTATTTTTTTAGTTTTCTGATATAAAAAATTAGTTAAATTTAACTATTTGCACAATTTTAGTCATTTGTTTAGTAAAAAGTAGTTATTTTTTTGTATTAATAATTAGTAAAAAAAAATAGTTCACACTAAACTTGATTCAGTGGAAGTTTCACTAAATTAAATTCTGTAAATTTTTTTTTAGATTTTTTTAGTTATTTTTTGCCAAAAAAATAATATACTTTTTACTTGTTAATAATTAATAGGAAACAGTTAAAGAATTAACTGAATTAATTTTTTTTAGTTATTTTTATACTAAAAATTAGTAAGCTTTTAATTATAATTAGTAAAAAATATAGTCAAAATTTAAGAGTTCAATTATATTTTTAGTTATATCTTTTCACTGAAAATTAGTTCTTTCTTTTACTAATAATTGGTAGAAAGTAGTTAAATAATTAATTGAATTAGTTTTTGTCCGTTAGGTTTCCTCTAAAACTTATTTTTTTTTAATAATAATTAGTAGAAAATTTGTTCTATTCAAATTTGTTTGATTCAAATTTATCAACTTCAAATAAAAATTATTTGATTTAAAGTAAAAAAATTCAAATTATTCTTTTACTAGTGTTCGCCGAATTTAATCGATTTTGTTTTTTTTTAATTATCTTTCTACCAAAAGAAAGTTTTTTTTTAACTAACAATTAGTAGAAAAATAGTAGAAAATAAAACAATTAGTAGAAAATAGTCAAATACGTAATTGAACATTTTTAGTTAATTTCGAACTATAAATAAGGTTTTAAATAGGAATTGGTAAATTTACATATTTGAATTAGTTTACGAGGAATTTTAGTTATATTGACATAACCTAATGAAGAATTTTATTTATAAATAATTGATAGTGAAAATGATGTTATCGATTACTATGAGTCATGTTAGAAAATAAAAAATACTCTTTTACCATTTTTTAGTCTTTCATTTTTTAATCTGACTCAGAGTGGTCGACTATATCGTCTTCATTATTAATTACCGCTGAGTGATAAAACCAGCATTTTAACTACCTATTAACTAATAATTTATTTCTAATTAAATGGTTAGTGGAAATATTTGTCGTTATAAAATAGAGAAAATAGGAAAATTGATTAGAAAAAGAAAAAAAAATCAAATTTCCAAAGCATGAAAAATTAAATAAAATGTTAAACATTAATTTTTTTTCACAATAAGAGCAAAAGACAATTCTGGTTAATAATTTAATTTCTATGATTATGAATAGTAAGGCGAGGAATTAATCAAAATAAATAAATACAAAAAATGAATAATTATGTAAAGTGAATTAAAATAATGAACTTGATAAACAAAGGCGAAATTTCATAATTAAAATCAAAATTAACATTTGAGCAACGTGTGTATTGTGTGTGTATTATATTTGAAACGAGTTTCTATGTTGATCGAAGCCATCGATCGGTTTAACAAGAGATATTCACTTAAATAAGGCAAGCGATTATGACAGCTCGGTTGTCAAAACAAAAGGAAAATCGTTTTTTTTTTTGCCTCTCTCGTAGCGCTCGAATGAAACACTATATATTTCATTGAATTAATTTTCAAGATTCAATATCAAAGTTCAAGATAATTTTCCAATTAATATTCTGTTTTTAAGATTAAACTTTCTAATTTTAGAATTTTAATTCCAATTGAATTTGAAAAATAAAAAAGTTCATATTATGGAGAAAGTTTGATGAAAGGATTTTTTTTCCTTTTTACCATTTTTTTGCAGTGGAAAAAAATTTGATTGACTTAACCGATCACTTGTTTAGTATCAAGTAAATATTTATTTTGAATCAAATAATTTTTACTTGAAGTTGATAAATTTGAATCGAATAAATTTGATTCAAACAAATTTAAATCCGACAAATTTGATTTAAACAATTTTGAATCAAACAAATTTGAATCGAATAAATTTGATTCAAACAAAAAATCGAAACAAATTCAAATCCAATAAATTTGATTCAAACAAATTTAAATCCGATAAATTTGATTCAAACAAATTTAAATCCGATAAATTTGATTCCAACAAATTTGAATCGAACAAATTTGATTCCACCAAATTTTAATTAAACAAATTTACTTTAATCAATAATTTGATTATGTGGTGAAAATAACATTTAATCGACTCTAATAAAAATTATTCGATATAAAAAAATTTTTCTTGAACAATTTTTAAAGTGTAGACATTTACATAGAAAAAAAATACTCTTCCGGAGAGATTCTCGTTTCGAATTTTCTTTTTTCGAAAATTTCGATTTATTTTTAAAAAAAATTTTTCAAAAGAAGAATTTCGAAAAGTAATAAACTTGCGAGAACAGAACAATGAATAATATTGAATATATTATATTTTCATATTTCTTTTCTTTCATGAAAAAGACAGTCTCTTATGACGAGAAAAAAGAAATAATAGAATAAAATGCAAAATTAAATTGTCCATTTCCGAATCTATTTCATCCTTTTTGTACACTTGTAATGGTAAATAAAGAAAAATTGCTTTCTCGTTTGTTATATAATATTCTCAAATGCCTTTGTTTATGAAACATCATTATTTGTATTCTTTTAATTTTATCTCTCAGAAGGTATATTATTTCTAAATTTATTTTCTTTCTAAGGGAAAATCTAATTTTAAACTTTAAATTAATTTAATTATTTATATTTTCAATTATTAATATTTTTAATTTAATAAAAAATCCTAACATTTACTATTTATATTTTTATTAAGTTATTATTAATTAATATCAAGCATATACCAAATAAATTTAACAAATATCAAACAATGTTATTATTTGAAAATTTTCGATTCGTCAATTTTTTAGAAAATAATAATTTCTTTCTTGTTATTATTATTATTATTATTTTTCGTTTGCATTTTTCTGTTCTTGTTTTTCATTTATCTATACGTATTGGATTAGAGGGAGAAAACGAATTTCCATCGCCGTTGAAAACAGAGAATTAAATTGAAATTTACACGCTTTACAGACTTATGATTCGGAAAAATTGCGGAAATTTATAGTGCGAAAAATCAATATTCAAAATTGCTTCTACTGCATTTCCTAGGCATATTGAATTTTGAGTATCATTTTCGTTTAATTAAATTACAATAAAAAAGAATCGGAAGAAAAGAATTACGCGAACTGGATGAAAGTCGATGGAAAATAATACATTTTGTTAATTTACTTTTTTTCTGCGAATAAGAACCCGTGTGGAAATTTTTTTAATCTGGACCAGATCTGGGTTCTTATTTGAGAATTAAAAATGTAAAAAATAAAAATTTTATTTACTTATTTTATTTTTAAATTTTAATTAAATTTCACGAAAGAATTTAATTAGTTTTAAAAATATGAGAATTCAATTATTCTCAATACAAATTTTAATTGACTTTTTCTAAAGAATTCAGTTTTTTTAAGTTGGTAAAATAATTTTTTATTAGAATTCAATTATTCTCAATGCAATTTCAAGTACAAATTTCGAATGAACTGAATTCTGTTCAACACAGTTGCAAATAAATTTCTCAAAAGAATTC
Source organism: Leptopilina drosophilae (assembly GCA_032873175.1). Classification (NCBI taxonomy): domain Eukaryota; kingdom Metazoa; phylum Arthropoda; class Insecta; order Hymenoptera; family Figitidae; genus Leptopilina; species Leptopilina drosophilae. The sequence continues at coordinate 74,163,383 of CM065478.1, forward strand.
AGTTATTTTTAAAGTTTTAAAAATGCAATTATCCTTAATTGAATTTCGATTCACATTTCAATTTCTTTTATTTTTAAAGATGATTATAATTTTTTTGAAGAATTCAATTATTTTCAATGCAATTTTAATTTAATTTCTCGAGGAAATTCAATTATTTTCTAAAATTTACATTACGTATTAAATTCTTAAAACCAATGGAATTATTTTCAAAAATTTAATCAAAATTTAATGCAAGAATGAATTGCTTTCAGAGTCAAAATCATGAAAAGTTACAAAAAGTATAAAAATATAAAAAGTTATTTTAAAAGTTAATTTATTATTTTTTATATTTTTTTCAAAAAAGATTATTTTTTCTTTTTCTCATGAACGAATTTCATTTATTTTCTGTTCAAATAAAATTTTTATGACAACAATTTTGCATCACCTGTCAAAGAAATTAAATTGTCAAGTTTCTAAATGTATAATTTAAGTTTTTACTATTCAGTGTAATCTGTATATTCTATAAAAATGTTTCTTATAAAAAGTATTTCGTTCGTTTGAACTTTAAAAACTTATGGATTACTTAAAAATAAAAAAAATTTCTCACACATTGACACAAAATGGGGGGGGGGGGGTAATTTCTAAATTGTATAGATAAACATTTTTTTTCCCAAAATTTATTTTCCAAATTTGAATTAGTAAAAATTTAAACTTATTAGAACAAAAGAGATAAGAATTTTTTAGAATTAATTTTTTAATTTTATACAGAACAAAAGGTTAAAATAAATATGTGTTTTTTCTAAGAAAATTTAATTTAAAAAAATGTATTTTGCATTAATATTGATGCAAAATACTTTAGGGGATTTTTTTCCTTTTGAATAATAATTTAATTCTCAACGAACTTTGAATTAAAAATTCTAGAAAATAATTGAATATTGGAAGAGTTTTTGTCGAAATGATTAGAATTAATTAAATTGCAAAATGTTTAAAATTAAAATTTTTGAAGATGTAAATTTTGAATTATATTTGTATTTCAATAATAAAAGAATGTTTGTTAAAAATTCTTAAGAGTATTTAAATTGAAATCTTGACAAATTATTTTCCAGAAGTTAGAATATAAAAATTTCTGTAAACTATTAAATTTTAAAGGACTTGGAAGTTTTAAAATTTTTAATTTCTACTTTCTAAATTTGCACTGAGAAAAAATTTTTTTTAAATGAAAAATAAGTAGTCAACCTAAAAAATATGTTTGAATTAAACATATTTTATAATTTAATTATAAATATAATTTTTATTGAATCAAATTTATTATGTATTGAATCAAAATTATTATGTTTAATTCAAAGATAATTTTTGATTGACTGCATAACAAAGATTTATATTTGATTCAAATTGATTGTTTTCTCAGTGTGGAATTAGTAAAAATATTGACTAATTTGAGTTAGTGATTGACTTTTTGCTTTTTAATTAGTGAATTTTACTAATAAGTCGTAATTTCTACTACTTTAGTAGTTAAATTTACTAATTAAATTTTAGAGAGTGTGGAAAAATGATAATGATTAAGTATTTATTAAATACTTTTTGCTTTCGAATTAGTGAATTTTACTAATAAATAGTAATTTCTACTAATTTAGAGGTAAAATTTATAAATTCAATTTTAGAGAGTGTGGGAAAATGATAGTAATAATTGAGTATTTATTAAATACTTTTTGCTTTTGATTTAGTGAATTTTACTAATAAATAGCAAATTTCAAAATAGTTTTACAATTAAAGAGATTGAAAAATAAATTTATTACTATAATTCAAGTATTTAATTACTTTTAGAGTGAATTGAAATATTCTTCAGGGTCTGAATAAGAATGCAATAGATATTAGAAATGAAGGATAAATTGGAATAGGAAAAAAGGCGATTTTCATATATTTTAGGGGGAGAGAAGTAGAAAAATTGTTTTCTCATTATTATCGAGCGAAGCAAAAAAAAAAAATAATGAAATTCGATGAGAGTTCCTAAAAATATGAGAAGTGTGAAGTTCTTAGGAAAATCTTTTCCTCCCGTTTAATATAGCTGAACGTTGGATTCATAAATTTTCCTTCTTCTCCATCCATCACCAATAACCTAAATTTCTCTTTCTTTCCTCTGGCACTGATCCCTCAAGTTTTTTTCTATATTATTATGGCTTCTCTATACTGTATGTCGCATCGTCTTTTATGTCGCTCACGTCGCACATATTTCCTCTAAATGGAGACACTCTCTTCGGTTGGTGGTTTTCAGATCAGCTTTATATCACATCTAAAATCTAATAAGGACTATAAAATAATCGGTCCTCTTTATCTCACTGATATTATATGTGTGTATATATATAGGGAGAGAAAGAGAGAAAAAAATAAAGAGAAAGAGACGATGATGGGGGATATTGTGGTTTAGCGGAAAAATGTGTATTTCGAACCCCTGAATTTTAGATAGCATACATATATAATATATAAATGTTATACGCTAGCTTTGGTGTTACCCCACTTTATTTCTCGTATCTTTATAGTGCGAGGCAACTCTCACACAATACTTTATTTATTCAATCGTAGAAACGTTTGAGAGCAGCCCGACTTGACATGCGATATTTACCAAAGATATATTTATATGAATTCTTCATTCCTCCTTAAACCAGGGAAATTCTTGTCGCAAATGAATAATTCTGGGGAATAAAAGTGAATTATATTTTGGCCCTTATTGAAATGTAAGATACACAGGAATGACTTTAGGATTTCTTCTTCGTTCTTTTGAGGGAGATTAGGGATTAGAGGCTATTCATAAACTGTTTCGCACCATTTTAAGACCCTTTTCAATTTTTTTTTTTTTTTTTTTGAAAGTCATACAAATCGCTGTTCATTTATTTATACTAGTTTCAATAAAGATGTGAACTGGATTTACTTATCAAATCGTGTAGGCAGTTCGATGGTATATTCGGAATAAATTTGACAGCAAAGATGGGTAATTTTAATAATAGGGATGACAATGATTAGAAAAATCAAGGAATTCAAGAAAAAATCGAGCAAAGTAGAATTGAACAAGAAAATCAGAAAATAGAAATTTTTATTAAAAGTACTGGAAAAAATTAATTTTTTAGAATTCATGAGAAAATTATAATTTTTGTGCCCTTCGTTTGTCTTATAACAACTGTGAAATAGTGATCGCTTTGCATAAAAATACAAAACCTTCACTTTTTCTATTTTTGACAATAATTTCTTATCAAATAATTAATTTCTTGGAAAACTATCATAAATATCATAAATATAATATATAATTTATCACAATTACTTTAAAATTAATTTAATGAGATATTTTTTAGAAAAATTTTAGCTTCAATTCTGTTGAAATTAGTTTTTGCATTTAAAAAATGTTAAGACAATTCTTTGAAACAATTCAACTATATCTTAAAAAATATTAAAATTCTTTCCTAAAATTCAATTATTTTCGAAAAGTAAAAAAAAATTCTCATCCACATTTTAATTTATCTTTTTAAATAACGAAAATTCTTTCCTGAAATTCAAGTATACATTCACGAATTTTCATCCAATTCAACGTAAAATTTAATTATTTTCATAAATAATAGTATTCATCACAAGAATTCAATTATTTTCAAAATTAATAAAATTCTTTTGGAAGAAATTCCATTTTTTACAAAAATTAAAAAAAAATTGTCAATGTTTCAATTACTTTTTGTAAATAAATATCAAAACTCGTCGAAAAAATTCAATTATTATTTTCAGGAATTTAATTAAAATTCATAGCAAAATTCAATTATTTTAATAAATATTATTATTTTTCCTAAAAATTCAATTATTTTTCTAAAATTCGAATAAAATTCATGGACAAATTTTAATTATTTTTTCAAAAAATTGTCCTTAATGAATAATTTTTTTAATATTCTACTATTCTAATATAATATCTCAAAAGAATTCAAATTATTAAACAAAAATTTTAATTTAATTCTAAACGAATATTGAATTATTTTCTAAAATAGTAAAAGTTTCACCGGAATCCATTTGTTAAATATAAATACAATTTGCATAAATTCTTTTTAACGAAAGTAAATTGTATAATAACATTTTTCAAAAGAATGCAATTATTTTTTAAAAATTTAATAAAATTCTACGCAAACATTAAGTAATTTAATTATTTATTTTTGTATATTTGAATTTTGTACTTTCTTTACAAAATTTTTCTCCAAAGAATTTAATTATTAAACAAAAATTTTGATGAAATTTCACCAGAATTCAATTATTTATAAATTATAATAGAATTTTCGTAAATTTTTTCGAAAAATGACAATTGTTTGAAACTTTTTTATAAAATTCTTTTGAATAATTCAATTACTTTCATAAAGAACAAAAATCATTACAAAAATTTAAATTTTTTTAAATTCAATTTTGATTTTCCTCGAACAATGTGTACATAATTATTTTTAGAAATTTTATTAAAATTGTTCAAAGGAATTTAGTTATTTGAAAATTTGTGGATAAAATTCTTAATGAGAATTCAATTTAAGAATTATACAATTATTGAATAAATTTATTATTTTTGTATTTAAATAATTGAATTTTAGAATTTTGTAATAAAAATTTATTTAAAACAAAAGATTTTCCTAGCGTAATATTTTAATTAATAATTGAATTTTTCGGAAGTTACCATAATAATTCGAATTTCAAATTTTCAATTTAATTTTAACGAAATTCCTTGCAAAATGTAATTATTCTCAAAAATGTTATTAAAATTCAATTATTCAGTAATATTATTTATTTTTGTATTTAAATAATTGAATTTTAGAATTTTTTAATGAAAATTTATTTTGAAAAAATTTTTTTTAGTTAATATTTTAGATCATAATTGAATTTTTAAAAAGTTACAATAATACTTCGAATTTCAAAATTTGAAATTAATTTTAATGAAATTTCTCGCAAAATGTATAATTATTCTTAAAAATTTTATTAAAATTCAATTATTCAGTAAAATTATTTATTGTTGTATTTAAATAATGTAATTTTAGTAGATTTTTCTAATAAAAATTGTTTGAAAAATGAAACTTTAGTTATAATTTTAGATGATAGTTGAATATTAAAGGCATTAGAAGATATATTTTTAGTTGAATTTTGAAAAGTTTTCAAATTAAAATCTGTAAAAGTTAAAATTTTTTTTTTTTTAAATTAGATGATTCTAAAGTTCTGAACGTTCAAATGAACGAGAAATTTACTCGATTCATCTTCAATTTTAATTTTTTTACAATAATTTTTGTGGCGCTATAAAAAAAAATAATTACCAAGTTTCTGATTGTGAGTGTAAAATTTAAGTTTTTTAATTCGTAAAGAAATGAAAACGAAATTTCCTTTTGAGTACCTAATTATTTTTAGAGTGAATCGGAATATACTTTAAGGTGAGGGAAAAAGTGAATATTTTCTCCGGCAATTAGAGAAAAACAAAATTAAATATTGTCAGCAAACCTTTTTTTACTTATTGCTTAAAAATCAAGAAAATATTTTCGTTAATTCTCATATATGGATGATTTAAAATAAATTCGTTAAACATCGCAGTTGAAAGAGAATATTTCTGAAAATTGCGAACGTAGTATTACAAATAAAGGATCGAAATTTCGCATCCTCAGTTTAATACTGCTTTTAGCGAAACGATACTTGAAAGATGTATATATTTCCGTAGGAAAATCATGCGCATTTAAAGTATTTGAAAATCAATTTCAACGAGGCGAAAGTGCAGTGCACTATTATGGTATAGGAGAAAAGAGGACGAACCTGCATATAGATATATATATATATATATATATACACGAATCTCGCGAAAACTGAAAATGATTGATGGAACTATGAAATGGTGTGCTGGTGGGAAGAGATAGATGAAGGAACAAAGAAAATAGGAAGTTGTTATGTTCATGCACGAATAGATCGTTGATACTTCGACACAGTTAACTTGAATACCATCATCCATAATATTGATGCTAATGAGCATCATTAATGAACGTGCTCTTATTGAACATCCTATTGCTTTCGCCGATATTTGCCAACCACTCCAGACATTTTGTGCTTTTCATTCCAACTGAAGCAGAAATACAAAGTATTTATCTGCACTGTGCTAACAGTAACAAATGTTTATTATAATTATAATTGAGATGAAATAGTTCCATGTAGGGAATTTTTATTTGTGCTGAGTCTCTCCGTATTGGGTAGTCAATTTTTTTTTTAATTTGTTGTTGAATTCTTCTTTTTTATCGCAAAATTGAAAAGGGTCTTTTTTGTGATCATTTGATGAAGAAAACCTCTTGCATTTTGTATTTTGTAAATCTCTTACATTAAAGTTTGATGCACTTTTTTATTTATGCTTTCCTAAAATGCATTTCGTGTTCTTAATTATTGGTTGTGGTAATTTTTGTGACCATAAAGTCAAGTAATTTAGTTGACAGCATGCGAAGAAATTCCATAGTTATTTTTTCGTTTAAAAATAACTATGTTATTCATCGTTTTGTTTTTTCGTTTTCTCTTTAAATATTTAATAAATTGATCTGAAAATTTGTAGGAAAGTCTAAAATATAATAAAGAAGGGCGGTGATGTGCAGAAGTTTTATTTTAATAATTAAAAAATAAATAATTACACTGAAAGAAAATGTATATTAAATTTTGTAAGAGTATTTTACAATTTGGAGAAAAAGAGCAACAAACCGAAATTTGAATATAATTAATACTAAACCTAAAAAAAATTATGTAGAATTTACTACAATTGTATCAAATATTAAGAATTTTGATTCTACTTTAATATAACTTTACTAACTTCTAGATAAGTTTTTTTAAAGTTTAGCATTTTTTGTATCAAAATTTCGGTTCATTGCACTTTTTCCCAAAATTGTTATAAATTTTTACAGAATTTATTCTACATTTTCTTTCAGTGTATAAAAAGCACTTTGAAATCAGTAAAGACGGGAAATTGATATTTGAAGTGATACTGACAACTGATAATTAAAATTTTTTAAAAGCAAAAGTCACAAGAAAATTTGAAAACGAAGAAAATAGGGAAAATTTTAATTTCATATTTCGGATTTTTTGGCGTTCAAAAAAAAAAAAAAAAAAAAATTCAAACATGAATTTGTACTCTACCTCCAGAGTACGATTAGGTGACAGATAAATACAATTTAATATTTTTGTTTCTAGAAAACAAAAAGTGACTCGAGCAATTCTCTACAATATATATATATATATAAACTTCCATTGTTATGTTCGTAAAATTTTCTAAAATGTGAAATTTTATTGATTCGAATATCCTCGCCAATTTATTTTATATTGCTAATTTTAGTGTCCGCGTCTGGCAGTCATATCTCGTTTTTATTTCTGGCCGATTTTATTAGATGGGTGGATAGTTCTCGAGAGCTGTGAAAATTCTCGTATAACGGAAAATGGTAGAGTCAACAAGATGGTTTGTCGAAAGTGGCAATTTGAAAAGCACCATATTCTTTTTCTATTGAATAAGCTTTACCATTACGGCAAAATTAAGTTTTTCATATTGCACAAACACACAGACACACAGTCACATACACGAAAAATGTTATAATAGAAACAAAAACATTTTATTATTTTTAGAGGGAGGGGGATATAAACTATTTTTTCATTATCGTTATTAAATTAAAAAAAAGTATTTTGAAACTATTTGTTTTCTGAATAAGTAAAATAATAGAATTGCTACAGATAAGAAAAACTGGGGAATTCAGGAAAAAGTGAATAAGTCGGGAAAAGTAGAATTAGTCAGGAAAAGTCAGGAATTTTTATTATAAGTACTGAAAGAATTTAAATTTTGAATTTATAAAAAAATTCTAAATTTTTGTTTCATAAACTATTAATATACGATGATTTCTAAGTAAGACACAATATTTTTTTTAATTCGGACAATAATTGATTTTAAAGGACATAATTCTATTAAAGAACTACCATAAAGTTATTACGATTTTTTAAAAATGTAATTTATGTAATTTCATAAAGTTATTAGTATATTTAAAAAAATGTAATTTCTATTGTTTTAATTTTAAAAATTTTAACACAATCCTTTGAATGAATTCAGTTTGAATTTGAAAAAATTTCAACGCAATTTAGTAAAAGAATTTCGAAATCTTAATAAATATAAAAATTCTTTCCGGAAATTAAACTATTTTTTGTGACAAATTTTTTGTCACAATTCCAATTATCTTTATAAATAATAAAATTATTCTGAGAAATTCAATTATTTTTAATAATTTTTTTAAAATTATCATCAAAGTTTCAATTAACTTTTTGAAAATAATAATTTTTTTAAAAATAATTCTTCCTTAAAATTCAATTGTTGTCAACAATTAAATAAAAATCTTGGCAAAATTTTTATTATTTTCACAAAAATTAATGAAATTCTTGGCACTGTTCAATTATTTATTTAAATTTAACTCAATTCAGTAATTTTTAGTATTTACTATTTTAATAAAGTTTTCCAAAAGAATTTAATTTAAAAATAAAATTCGATAAAATACTTTCCAGAAATTCAATTATTTTCAATAATTACAATAAAGTTTTGTCAAACTTAAAGATATTTTTATAAATGGCAAACTTTTTTGCCTACATTGAACTATTTTAATAAGTTTCCATAAAATTAAATGTGAAATTAAATTATTTTCAAGTTTCATAAATAATAGTATTTATCACAAGAATTTAGGTATTTTCAAAAGTAATAAAATTCGATAATTTTTAGAAATTTTTAATAAAATTCATGACAAAATTTTAATTATTTGGAAAAAATTTTCTTAATTCAATGATTTTTAAATTTTTAACATTCTACTATTTTTATAAAATTTTTCAAAAGAATT